>OX463849.1:32084420-32263031 GCA_949825065.1 Odontocerum albicorne | reverse complement strand
CTAATTTCCGTTGTCGCTAATATGTAAGAATTTGGCATCATTGATAGAAAAAGTATGATTCTCACGGTGACAATGATTAGCCATTTCAGAATAAATTAGAGGATTTGTTAAGGCAGATTGGTGTTCACGAAATCTCTTTTCAAAAGATCTTCCTGTCTTTCCTATATAGAAATTATCACAGTCAGCACATAAAAGTTTATACACACCGCTGTTGTTAAGTATTCCATTTTTGCCTTTCCCATTAAATAAGAGTTTCCGGAGATTGAAGTTAGTGTAAAAAGCTGGCTTTATGTGACTTGGAATATTTTTGGTTATTTCATTTGATATATTTTTTATAAATACAACCGTTGTCTCCACTTCTCAGTGAAATATTTATGAACTATTTTGAAAAATGTATCTTTAGGAGTAATTTTAAGCTAACCAAAAATGTTCTGTGCTGGTTTAGGTATGCAGATGACATTCTTTGTGTTTGGACGGGTACCGATAGACAATTACACCATTTTCTTAAATATTTAAATTCAATAGAAAGTTTTATAAAATTTACATTAGAAACAGAACAGGACGGAAAATTAAATTTCTTGGACCTAACATTATCTCGGAAAAAAGGCACATTTGACTTTGATATATATAGGAAAAATACTTATTCAGACTCCATAATTCCAGCAACTTCTAACCATCCTAATAATCATAAATTCGCCGCCTTTAACTGTATGCTTCATAGATTGCTCAGTGTCCCATTAACCGACGACAATTTTAAAAAGGAATTAATAACCATCAAAAAAATTGCTACAAATAATGGCTATCCTGGAAGCCTCATTGATTCACTTTTAAAAAACAAAACAAAAAAGAAACTCATAAAAGATTATATATTTAACGACACCTATAAGCATACCTATAAATGGAGCAAAGTCCTATTTATAAAAAATATATCAAATGAAATAACCAAAAATATTCCAAGTCACATAAAGCCAGCTTTTTACACTAACTTCAATCTCCGGAAACTCTTATTTAATGGGAAAGGCAAAAATGGAATACTTAACAACAGCGGTGTGTATAAACTTTTATGTGCTGACTGTGATAATTTCTATATAGGAAAGACAGGAAGATCTTTTGAAAAGAGATTTCGTGAACACCAATCTGCCTTAACAAATCCTCTAATTTATTCTGAAATGGCTAATCATTGTCACCGTGAGAATCATACTTTTTCTATCAATGATGCCAAATTCTTACATATTAGCGACAACGGAAATAGATTGGACAGATTGGAGGCCCTAGAAATGTCTAAGTCAATATACAGATCAGAGCATCTGTTGAATAGTTATTTCCCCAAAATCTCCCCGCTCTTGGCCGAAATAATACCTAGCCTTCCCCTCACCCCTCCCGCCTCCAACCGTTGAAGTGTCTATATCGGTACCAGTCCGAACAGCATTTAGTCTTGTTTGCGCTCCCCTGAAGATGAGGTGAAAGCCTTGAAACCGGTAGGGTTATACCGTCATAAAAAAGTGGAATAAACAGTGTTTGTTAAAAATAAATTACAATAAAAAATGCATATATTTGGGTCATATTTGCAAATATTTGTCTCTCATAAGCTAATAAAATATTGTCATATTGGTCCGCTTCTAAAGTCTACAAGGCTTAACATAAATGTCGCGAACGGATTGAATTCAAACTTTGCATCTTCGTAATCAAGTCTGTTAATGGGATGTCTCCATTGTATATTTTGTATCATTGTGTCTTTGTCTGAGGGAGTGGAAGTAGAACTTTAAGGTCGATTTCATCTTCATAGAGCTTTTGCCGTTTGTGGTCCTGTGGCGTTGAATAGTCTGCCTCCTAGAGTCAGATATATGGGTGACATCTGCAGCTTGAGGAAGAACTTAAATACGATTATTTTTGCGAGGACATACAAAAAAATATGAATGAGTTTGGATCCTGAGTTAGAGCGCCATTGAGGAGGGTTTGGTATGTAAACAGCGCTATATAAATTGTCTTTTTATTATTATCATTAATACTGAAAAAGACTGTCTGACAAATATAAAGGTGGTATTCTTGTGCCTTGCTTCACCAAGGATTTAAAATTACTTTTCAGAAAAGTTATCGTATACAATATATAAACAAATATGTGAAAAATATGCATATGAAAAAACAAATTAAAGTTTTGTGCGATAACAAAACTCAACAAAAATAAAAAGGATTGCAGAGGGGAAAACAACTCGAAAAATAACGATTTATTGACTGTATGCTTAGAAAAAGCGGGAGAAAGTTTAGGGAAAAAATATAAAGTAAGAAAACATAACGGGCGATATAATTCCTTTGTGTGTAGACGAAAGAGTAAAAACTGCAATAAAAACTATCAACTATAAAAATTAACTGAGCGAGTTGAACTGTGAAGTATTCCACAATAACAAACTGCTGAAGCTTGCTGAAATTTATATCGAAGATAATTTTAATGGTCATCACATCATTACATTTTGGATAAACCAACTCGACCAAAATAAAGTATTTTTGCTTAATCTCCTAAATCACAATCTGTTCTACCATTTTGACTTCCTGTTTTAAAGTAATTTACATATTTTATCTTAAAATTAAAATAGAGATTTACGAGTATAATTCAATGTTTTTCATTAAATATCACATAATGAGCGCTCACAAAATAAGGCGACCACTTAAAAATGACACAACAATATTTTTAATATAGATATTGCTGTGTTCAACTGGGTCCTTCTTCTGAAAGACTGGTTATGCCATATTGTCATAAGTATTATATTTTGTCCAACAACTTCTTATTCTAATTGCCCTTGATATTTTTTTACATGTTTTTCCTACTTCAATGATTAATACTGTTGACTGAATTTAGTAAATTGTAATTGATCAAAGGGGCTAAATACGGTTATGATACAGGATATATAACATTCTGATACGAGCGGAGTACGGTTATGATACAGGTTATATAATGCTCTGATACGGGTTGAATACGGTTATGGTACAGGATATATAATGTTATGATACGGGCTGAACATGGTTATGATACTGTACGAGTATCATTACCGTATTTAGCCCCATTGATCAAATACAATTTATTAAATTCAGTCAATAGTGTAAAACTTCAGTCAGAAGTACAAAAAAAATTAAAAATCTCAAGTGAAATTAGAATAGGAAATTATTGGATATATAACGTTCTTACACGGGCTGAATACGATTATGATACAGGATATATAACGTTATGATACGAACTGAATACGGTTATGATGCAGGATATATAACGTTATGATACGGACTTAATACGGTTATGATACATAATATATAACGTTATGACACGGTCTTTAAAAGTTACAGTCAAACTTTGAGTAAATTTGAATGTTGTCAAGATAATTCATTAAAAAACATTAATAATCCAATTTAAAAAAAAATCTTAAATTACTTATAGACAATCATTCTGCCAATAGTTCAGAAAAATAGTTATTACACAAACTTAGATCGTATCAATATTGATACTAAAGAAATGAAACCAATCAAATAACGAACTTGGCATTGCAACAGAACCTCTAGAAATATGCCCAGATTCAAGAAATACTCCGAGACCAATACGAGTGTGATGTTACCTAATACACATATCGTGAGAAATATCTCCTAACAGATAGATATGATGCAATGTTTGGTCCAAATGAAGCCAAATAAATTATTTCACTTAAACGCACCTGGCTTGTTTTATTTACTTAAAACCAACACAGTTTTGCTATTCTGCTGAACGTTAACAAAATTGAATGACACATAAACAAAATTACAATTTTGGGAACCATTGATGTGTACTCTGATGTTGAAATAAAGTATCATCACGCCGTGTCCCTTGCGGAGTAGGCAGAGATAGAGGTCTTCGAAAATTTTCTACGATATCCTATAACTTTCGCCTTTTCCACATTCATACATCTCGTTATGCACAATCTTTCATTCTACATATTTTTCACTTTACTTCTTTCCAAAATCTGGACATCTTGATCCAGCCACGTTTTCTTCGGTCTACCGTTTCCACGAACACCTTGCACTATTTATTTAGTTGTATTCTTTCGTCACTCATTCTCTATACATGTCTAAACCATCTCAAAGCTTATTTCTTCATTTTACCTAAATTATCAATGCATTCATTTCTGATATTTTCATACCGTTTTCTTTCATACATTGACACTCCGAATGTTTTCTTAGTGCACGCATCTTCACAACATTAATCTGACTTTTATTCTTCCTTTGCAATGTCCAAGGGTCACTTCCAAACGTTATGCTGGATTAGCAACACATTATTATAAATACGTATTGTCAGTTTTGTTATTTTTATATAGTGCGGTTGTTGTACAATGTAAAACATTTAGTGCTCTGTTTCACTTGTTCCCTGTCGCTAGCCATCTTGCGATTTCCTTTTCAACTCGCACATCGCACGTAAACATACTGTCCAGATAACTGAATCCATCAACCTGCTCCAGTTTCTCTCAGTTAGCCCATACATCGCATACACCTTTCCCCACACCTTTTGAATAGCCATAACCTTCGATTTAGCTACATATAAGATACAGTAGACTCTCGAGCATCCGGAATCGGATGAACTAGGGCAGTTCAAAATTACGATATTTTTTATGAAACTTTAAATAATATTGCTAAAGCAATTCCTTTCTGACCCAGTTAATGCGACTCCGGAAAATCAAGTTTGCTGAATATATTTTCTAATGCCCCCTATGATTTATGAATTTAAAGGGACAGCCCTTTTGGTTTGTCTTTAAAAAAATCCAGTTACCACAAGTTTCTCCAATCTGTTATTGTATTATGTCACTATTGTGTATACCAGATATGTTCAAAAGAATCCAAAACATCGTTTTTTATCCTCGATGTCCAGCACTCGGACTTTTATTCGTTTTGTCATTCATATATTCCATGATAAGACAGACTCCAGATACATAAGTTCCACGACGGACAAACTGAGATAAAAATTAACATATGCGATAGCTTACTTTAATTCAATTCAACCGTATTAAGACTTAAGATTTTTTAAATTATTTTCATGATATCCCGTTTCTCGCGTGTCGCTCAATTCCTTAAAAAAACTCGAAATTTGATATACATAGCATTCGTTGTTAAGAATAAAACCTGGCGGGCTTATTGCCATGTGGCAATTTCTTCCGACCTACCAGTAAGATGTTTAAGAGGCCTTAAATGAAAACCAGACTGGAATCCTTTTAAAAATAATCTGGGCTATAACGCGAATCGAACTCGCAACTCTCGGGTAGGTTAGGTTAGGTTAGGCGTCTCACCAATTAGGTTGCCCTTTATTGTTGCTATCCAACTTTAAATGTGTTTTATAACATGTTATGATTTGTTTTAATGGTATTTTTACACATTGTTATAATTTTTAATAAATCTTTTTAAAATTATAATTTTTGTATATTATTTATAGTTAAGGCATTTATTGGGTGTTAACATAAGTTGTGTCCGTTTTTTCCAAGTTTAAAAATGAGCACCAAAAGTAAAACAAAATGGTTAAGGTTATACGTTATTCGAAAGAAAATTTTCTGCTCTACAAGATATTGTGTTTGCTTTTACGTTACATATATTATTTTATTTGATTGATCAAATATCGCGAGCAGCTTTGGCAGCTTTATTCCCTCGATTGAACGCGAACAGAAGGAGGCGTCGAAAATGCTCTCTTTCGTCTACTTGACATTCCATTTTGAAGGCTTGTAATCAAATTAAATAATATATGTAACGTAAAAGCAAACACAATATCTTGTAGAGCAGAAAATTTTCTTTAGAATGACATAAAACCTTTACCATTTTGTTTTACTTTTGGTGCTCATTTTTATATTTGAAAAAAAAACGGACACAACTTATGTTAACACATAATACATTGTGGAGGTTTAAAGACATTGTAATTTGTTTTTATTAAACACTGCTTATTTCACTTTATGTAATAATATAACCCTACCGGTTTCAAAGTTTTCCCCTCATCATCATGGGAGCACCAACAAGAGTCTTGTTGAGGATTTTACGACCACGTAACATATAGCATACTTCATTTTATACACTTCTGTCTATAAAATGAATAAGGTAGTTAAAATATCATTGCTGCGATAAAAAAAAGTGTATACCATATACGTTACAATGACATAAAACTAGTTAGTAAAACGGTTTACTCAACATATTACAGGGTGATTTTAAGTTATAATATGTTGGGAGGGCAATGGAACCAATGCTTTGTTTTATGTATTTATGTCTTGAAAATTATTAAGGTAGTTAAGAATATCATTGCTACAATAAAAAAATGCATGCACAATTATACAAAACTAGTTGGTAGTAAAACAGGTGATCTTATTTATGTTCGGTGGGCAGTGGATAGGTGAGCCGGCTCACGCCATAATTATTACGGTTCAATCAGTAAACGACCGAGCGACCTTCGGAGCTTCCGACCCAATTTACCTGTAACGCAATACTCGTCCAACTCCGCAATGCCCGAGTATTCTACATCTACTGGCCGCCAGTAGGGTTTTCAACAATGACAATGCAATGCATACATATGATTTCTGTTTTCATAACGGGGTTTCACAACGATGAAAATCATCAGAGCATAAGACGTATTGTTGACGACTTTGATGTGTGCCCAATGTCGTATTTTATCAAGGATAGTAACACGAACAATGCCGCCTTTTCTAAAGATGACTCTCGTGGACGCTGGTTAGACTCATATGTCTTCTAAAACCGTAGGTTGTTGATCCGATTCTCAAGGATATCTGACTTTTTTAGTCTAATTTTCACTTACGTCCTCTGTAATAGAAACCAAGAAATAACAAAAATTGCAATACCTGAATTTAATGATACTTTTTAATCGTAATGTCTAATTTGATCCTGATTTAATCGTAATGTCTAATTTTATCCTGTTTTTAATCGTAATGTCTAATTTGATCCTGCTTTTAATCGTAATGTCTAATTTATCCTGCTTTTCAAAATAGTAAACAAAATAATAAACTATCACAAGTTATTGAAATTGAATAACTTCCGCAGTCCAGATTGCATCGATGGGGTAATGAGTATTATGCTACAGCCTCCGACATATTTGGAGAACTTTTAAAAGGATGTCTCCTACATATTTGGAAACATGCTTTTAAAAGTTCTCTCAGGTAGCGGTTTTGTTTATTTGAACCATAAATCCGGCGTCACAGCGTGACTCTCGTTGTCTTTTTTCAAACACACAAAGATGTCGAAAAATATGTTAAAATTTCGATTCGAGTGAACAGATTATACGAATCAATTTTAATTTTTAATTTTTCCCGATTTTAATTTAGCCTTGTTCCTCCTGAGCCCTTGCCTGTCTCATGTTTGTATTATATGTATAGCAAGAAGTACACATACATTTATAAGTTTTCCTTTCTCATATTTTTTGTGTATGAGTCATGTACATTTTTACACTTTTTGTGACACGTTGATTTTGTATTCATGTGCCCACGAAATTCTTATTTGAATTGAATTATTCAAACTATTTTTAATGTTTGATAAAATGTCGTATTTTGTATTAAATCAATAAATACTTCGAAAAATATCGTTGAATGAGAAACTGTCGTAGACCCTGGCTGAAAGACAATACGCGACTGTCAAGCTTTGCTCAATATATTCTGTATATTTATATCCAATGCATTCAAGCAATCTAATATGCAGTAACGCTGCAATTTACAATTGCATGACAATTTTAAAATGTTCATTACTTAGAGTTATCACAAACGCTATCTTTAGTGCTAGAACCAAGTGTGAGCGAGTGCATTTTATCATGACACTTTGTAATACTTTCATACTAGCAACCCAACAAGCGTTGGAGACATAGGTTCGAGTCCTATCGGCCACCTAACATTTTAATGCGGTTGTTTAAACAATTAAATATGCAAATCACTCTTCTACTAACAAGGTGCATGCCCGTCCTAAGGCGAGTAACAAAATAAAAAATTATATAAAGAACCAATTATTAAATATTAAGATTATTAAAAATAAAATTAAAATGCTTCGTTCATAGTTATATCATAATATATAAATAAGAATAGTTCTTATGATATAAATTTGTATGTATGTAAAGCCTTTGGCAAATGTTTCTATTAAAGATAACTCTATTAAATTAAATAAAAGAAACAAATACAGTATAAAAAAATCATTATATAAAAGAATATTTAAATAAGAAACTTATATTTTCAATGGATCATTCCTTATTGGTATTAATAAAAATGACACTTATTAATCCAAAATCCACAAATAATACAATATAATAATAATAACATTTAAAAAAATAAAGACGTGTCATTTTACAAATAAATGCTTCAATATTTTAAAATCACCATACCAATAAATAAGATCAACGTTATAAGCACTTCTCAATTACTCAAACGCAATTAAGACTTATTGGTGAAATTTAATGAATTCAGTCGCACTTGCATTAATGTCACTTGACTTAGAAAACCTTTTATAATCCATTAACCAGGATAATCATGCAAGGGAACATTTGACAAATCTTGTCTTGTTTAAAGCAGTTAGTTTTTTAATAAAGTTTATGAATAGCAAATATTATATACATAAGTGCGGATTCAATTAATCATGATTTATTAGACAGAAATGTAAGGTGTGCGTGGAAGACCAAGGAAAACGTGGCTGAACATAATGCACCAAATTTTTAAAGAAAATATTGTGAGAACGATGAAAAAAATAATACTGTGCATGACGAGGTGTATAAATGTGGACGAGGCAAAAGTTGTGTGTATGGATAGAAACATTTGTAGATTTATTCTCTCTGCCTATCCCGTAAGGGACACGGTGTGATGATATGTATAGAGGATTTATTAAACAGCGTTTATAAAAAAAATGGAAGACGACGAACGCGCGAACGTAGACGAAGAAATTGCTAAGTAGTAATCGGTGAATTCTCATTGGATACATACCATTACGCTATTTCCCTGTTGGGGTAAGCAAATATCAAACTTTCTATTACCTCCTCCAAATATATACATCTTCTCGTACATCCCCTTATGTTCACTTGGTCTCATCATACTTTTCTCGGTCGTCCTCCACTACGATAACTTATGCCTTTAAAGTAAATTTGTTTAATCAGTATTTCGTCAACTATCCGTTCAACATTTCCAAATCCATTAATTTTTTTTCATAACATGTGAATTTTTCACTCAAAGTCATTCTTATTATGTTATACATCTACACATCACATATTCTCCTCAATACATGCATTTCCACTTCATTTATTCGTCCCCTTTCATTTATTTTCCACTACAAGTCCACATTTTACTACCAATGGTAATAAATTAACGTGAAACGTGGAAATGGAAAATGTATCAAAAGTTAACATTAATAAACTTTTATGAACCTTTTAGAATTATATAAATTTAAACGTATCAAGAAGTTTTTTTTTGTGGAGCAGGCAGAGAGATCGGATCTCCTGGATATATGATAGATTTAATTCATATAACATATCTCCACTGTTGTCTGGCTTGGTCCTCATACCCGGCGGCCTACATACTCTTGACAACATCATACACCTACCATTTTGGCGGTATTCTGAGTAATCTTGTAGCTCTCAGTAAACCGGTTAAATAAATAAATAATTAACTGCCACTTGACAAGTAGGATATTTTTTTCTAGTTATCAATACTTGTACAAGATTGTACTCGAGTCTAGTTATATAAACACAATTAAGCTCTAAGGTGCCTTTGTATTTAAAGATAAATAAACGAAAAAGCGTCGAGCATCGAGATACGGAAGATTTTTTTTGTGATTTTTTTTAGGTGCTAAAAATGTAACGAAGCGTTGAAAGTAGGTGAGGAAATGCGTGTTTTTATTTACATTATATACAGCTGGCGATAAAAGAGAGTGGAAACGTGCAGATATTTAAAGAAATTGACGGGATAAATTTTTTGCAAAACAATGCTCAACTCGTTCATATGTGTTATTTAATTTATTTTGGACAGATTGAGATTTTTTATAATGTGTAATTTAAATAATATGCGAAAAATTTAATATACGTTTAATCAAACGTGATTTTATCTAACGCCTCAAAATATAGAAAGTAAAAAGAAAATTATTTCTTTCGAGAAAGTTTTTATCTTTCAAGCCAAGACTTTGTATAAATGTTATTCTGTTTTGATTATGGTGCTTTCAGTTTTCAAGTTTTTTTTCAATTTTGTTGATAACTCCAATTTTTTTTTTAAATAATTTGTTTTTTAAATTTATTTGATAAAGTAATCTATGATACAAAGATTTGCCTAAGGCCCATATTCAAATTTATTATTAAATAACTAATAAAATTTCCACATTATAACTACAAGCTAACTTAATTTTAATTTCCTACATGTAATTATAATTTTATTGTTGTGTTCATTTTAATTATGTTTTTTTTTTGTATATTTTATATTGAATGTTGATACTTTGTAAAGGCTGAAGCCGTTAAAAATCTACAAACAACCATGCGGGCTATTATTCTTAAAAAGAAATAAATTTACATTTCTCTATTTAAATAAATTTAAAAAAATGAACCGAAATACCCGTGAAATATATATTCACGCAAGTAAAACAAATTCACGCAAGTAAAACAAATTCACGCAAGTAAAACAAATTCTACATTTATGAAAATATACATTCATACTCGTAAATGTAAAATTTGTTTATATATAATTTATACATCGTCCCCTTTTCCACCGGTTCAAAAATTGTTAGCTAGGTATTTAAATTCGATCAGTATCACGGACCCACCGAGATAAAAATTTCGAATTACTTTCGGAGAGAATCCAAGTATTCCTCTCTCGCGCTCTTGTATTCAAAATTCAATTCTCGTATTCTTGCTTCGACGACAACCATCTATGGGTTTTGGCTTATTTATACTATGATGATTAAGAAAAAAGAAATATAAATGGGAAGGTAATAAAAAAAATACTGTTTACATATATATTTTTTAAATCGTAAATTTTTTTGATCCAATTATAAATCCATCTACGACCTATTTAATTATTATCAAAAACATACTGCACTTTTATAATGTACAGTAGAACTTGGTGTGTTGTTTTGCCATGTGACAATCTCTTTCAACTGATCAGAAAGACGTTAGAGGTTTTATGAAAAAAAAGCAGATTGCAGCCCTTGAAAAAAATACGAATCCTCCGGTTTGAAAAATAGTTATCTTAACATCTATTCCACATATGTCATCTTTACATAAGTGACAATTGGAGATTGATCTACTTCTATATGAATCATTTTGATCACTACATGATGATACGAAATATTACATTCATGTAGAAAACCAACACTACTTTGGAATCACAATAAATATTTAAAAAAACATATAAAAGCTAAAATTTTATCGCAAACACATAAAATTAAATTACGATAATGTGGACACTAAAATTAAAATAAGCCTTCTGTCATTACAAATCATACAAACAGAAAAAAAAAATTGTTAAAAAATAACGATAAAAAATTCTCCCACTGCGAGTAGAATGATTTGCATCATCGCTGCTCATGCAAAAAATGCAATTGTAAGAGTTAAGATAATAAATGTAATTTATGTATAAAAAAAACTACGATCTCTTTGTTTCTTTTTATATTAAACTATATTTTCAAAGATAATATTGCTGGATTCATTTATAAAAAAATCCCTTTTTCACATCAATTACATCCCAATCAAAAGTCTACACAATAAAAAATAAATTTTATTTGTATATGATATATAGGAGTACACACAAACCATCACCTTGGTTTCCTGTCAGGGTAGACAGAATGTCAGACTTTTCTGTCGCGACACATATCTTTCGGCTCCTCTACATTCATTCCCTTCAAACATTCACTCCATCCAACTATAATTTCTTTGGTTCTCCTCTACTACTCTTTCCAGTCACATTTACACTGTATATTTCTTTTGTAAGTCTTTCTTCATTAGTTTGTTTCACATGTCCAGCCCATATCAGAGTGCTCCGCTTCTTAAAACATCAGCCTTAAGTTTACATTCATCTCGTATTCTGTTATACATTGTCACCCCGTCTATTCTCCTAAGTGCACAAATTTCCACAGCATTTATATACGGCTCCTTTCAGTATTGTTCCACGACCACGTTTCATTCCCATACATTAAAGTTGGTACTTAAATAGACAATTTATTGTCTAATCAATAATATTAATAAACTCTAATAAACCCCTACGTTATTTCTTCTTTTTAATATTTAGACTTATGGTTCCCAAACTGTGAGTTTAATCTTAGAGTCGCGACCACCGACTTCCTATCCTTACACTAAATTTATACATATTTATTACGTAATATTTTAAATCTAACAATAATAGTGGGTTCAAGTTCCAAGTAAGAGCGCCCTTGAGTTAGAATCTGCTCTCTTAACGGCGCTATATAAATTGTCATTTTATTATTATTATTAAACAAAGCCTATTAAAAATATATTCTAAAATTCAAGCAACTAACATATAAATTGCAAGATGCCAAAATTGATTTTATTTTCTAAACCATATATGTTTGTTTTACTCATTTAATAAATGTATTAGTAATAATTAATAAAATAATATTTCAAACTATTAAATTTCCATACAGCATCCTCATCAATTATGAGTATCCTTTATCGCGATAACAAATTACAGACGAAATGTAATTTTTCATTCGCCATTAAGTATTGGGATGGTCTTATGGAAAGGAATTCTGTGTGCTGTTATCTTCCCACTCCTTCCTATTGACCTCTAGCCTCCTCGAGTCATGTTAAAAAAAAGACTACGTGGGATATTTCAATTAATATCTCAAAGACTTTACTTTTAGGATAAGCGGAGAGTCGTCTTGACTCGTGGATTAAAAAGGTATAACGATTTATACTTGTGACAATATTCCATTAATCAGAGAAGACCTAAAACATTCAATTTGTCTTCGCAATTGTAATTAATTGATAAATTCAAATTCATTAATTCGTATGGTACTCCCCAACACATCCAAATTATTGATGTCGACATGTTGAAAATAGTGGCAGAGAGAGTCGTCTAGTCTTTGGCTTAAGAACATAGTTGTGGAGTCGAATTCGTGGAGTCGGTTGGTTTTTTTCGTGAAGCCGGAATCAGAGTCCGAGTCGGGATATACTGTTTTAAATTCGACACCGACTTTTTTAAACTTATTGGCTACATAAATTACATTATGAATTTATGAACTATGTACCATTAAGTACAAATAACGTGTAGTAAGATGATGGCTCAACGTAGAAGTTATTTCCAAAAAACCTCCATTTAAGTATAATAGTTCTTCTTCTTCTTATTTTAGGCCTGTTGACCTGTTATAGTCCTGCATCATTGATTCCCTCTTGTGACGTCGACTGCCAGCTGTCTTTCCATCTTTTGGAAGGTCGTCTTGGAGGTCTGCTTGCTTGGGAGATACTGTCCCTGGCCATTCTTACGGCTATTGGTTCCGCCATTCTGGATACATGTTCGTTCCAGAACCTTCTTCTCTGTCGTCCCCATCTGACAATATCTTCAACTTCGCACGTCCTTCGGATTTCTGTGTTTCGTACTCTATCACGAAGGGTTTTGCCAGCGATACTCCTGAGTACCTTAATTTCGCTGGTTCGAAGGAGATTTTTGGTTATGACAGTGTCGGCTCTGGACTCTATGCTGTATGACATTATGGGGCGGACACAGTTCTTGTATATCCTCACCTTGCTTTGGATGTTCATATACTTGTTTTTCCAGATAGTATTCTTTAGACATCCGGAAATAGCTGCGGTAGCTAATAGTTACGCCACGTAATTAAGTATAATACATTGTTGGCAATATATGTACTTTAATTGAATTCGAAGTCGAAGTTGGAGTCATAACATTTAAAATTTCTTGAGTCGTTGTTGGAGACGGATTTTTTGCCGACTTCACAACCCTGATTAAGAATATTAGAAGTAGGGTTAGTACCATCGTCGATGTACTCGTACTTTGAAAAAATAATCATTAATTTTAATTAGTCATTTTGGATAAGAAACGTGTCGCAGACAACTTTGGAGGTGTAAGAAGTTTTGAACGTATTGCAACCTTCATCTTCAAGGTGATGTTAAAAATACATTTAAGTCAGTTTTATCCTACCACCACTTTCGCTGTTATGGTGGACAAATAAACCCCCATTCAGCACGAATTTACTTTGATGTAATGACGAAATCCGTAGCTTAGTTGGTAAGACACTTGTCGTTTAATCCAGGGGTTACTAGTTCGATTCATATTGGAACCAAATTTAATTTTAAAATATTCTAGTCTGACTCACTTAAGTTTTATTTAACATCTTTCTGGTTGTTTAAATTGGAGATTACCGCTTGGCAATAAACCCCCGAGGTTCTAATGTATTCAACGAAATGTTTGTAGCTCTGTTTTCTCTGCCTACCCCGTAAGGGACACGGCGTGATGATATGTATAGAGGATTTATTTACAAACGAAATGAACAGTTTAGTTTAATTCGATCTCACCACCACCTCCGCTCTTATGAGGGACAAAATAAGTCCCCATCCAGCGCAATCGACATTAAAATATCTTAATCTTCTTTATTTTTTTATAAACGCGATGTCACGAACTGACGAAGAAAGAAATGCCTAAAGGAACTCGTCCGTGTAAAAATAATAGTAGCGACGACGGATTTAAGGTCCGAAGTCACGGGAAAAGAAAAATACCCACAGCGCAATAAATATACTTATAAAGCGGTTTAAGGTCTGGAGTTCAAACGGCCTAGCAAGTTGCCAGTACTTTCACAGAAAACTTTCAATGCACCAAAACTATACATTGACGCCATTAGATTGGATTAGAAAATCGATCCGAAGATGAAGGCTAAGTGGAAATCTTATTGGAAATTATTGTTCCATATCATAGCAGTACCACAAAATGTGATTTACGGATTGATCCAGATGCCAGAACTTTTTTAACAAGGCGAAGGGATAATATGAAAGCTAAAAAGTTTGCCATTAAAGCTCCCATGAGAAATGGTAATATTGTAATGCGAATGTACAGGGATCTATACAGTTCCATGTCGTCGAAGACAAGGATACTTCCTCTCCAAAATGATAGCCAACATCAGACAGATTGGGCATGACACATCGTGGTTGTTTCAAGAATTTGAATAAAGGGAAACAAGATTTGTATTCATAAGTCCGTCCACTTGAAAAATGTATGATTTATCCACAGGAAATTGCCAAGATAACGATGTCAGTCTAATAAGATAGGATTGGCGCTCTAGCATGGATGATAAATAAAACTGGAAGTGACGGGTCAAATTGCCACAGGACTCATTTCCTTAGAGATATGCTCACATCCTTGCCCAAAACGTGTTATATTAATTTAATAAATATTTATTTAAATATATTTATGATACATTATCCTAGATTGCTCCGCTTTTTTATATATTCGAGTTTCTACAGGGCATACTTACCATAGGGCTATTTTTCATTCTAAGCTAAGTGCCTTTAGTTATCAATAAAATTTCCCTACATACTCGTATTTATTTTTATTTATTTATTTATTTATTATTACACATGACAAGAAATATACACAATTTTCGAAAAAACAACAGGTAATTTGATTTGGACATACAATTTTAATGGATCTGGGTTTGTTGCCTTTCATTTGTCGTATCCTCAGTAAACTAGGCTTTTGCCTGTATCTCACTGAGGATATTTAACATGAAAAAATAAATCGATACTTCTTTCCGATTTTTGATTACACAAAAACAAAACCCCGTTGCACGCTCTCATCAACCTGACAAACAGTGACACTCAACTACAACTGGAAACATCTTGCGAAACTCAACTCCTCACACATCATCACTCCAGAAAGACCAAAAATATTCATCCCACAATATACCGCACACAATCATAAGAATAAAAATTAAAACAAAAAATACACAGAAACACAAATACAAAAACAACCAAAATCAAAACAACAAGAAAAAACCCACACTCACGAGCTCACACAAATCGTATGGAATAAATCTTTTGAGATATCGATTTGCTGAGATTTCCGATATATTTTATCATAGTTTGTTGAGCTATAAAAGAAGGCTGATTGCAGAATTTATAAAATGTTGAATTTGTACTGTACTTTACTTTCCGCACGTATGTCAAGAGTGACGCTCGGTCTGGTGAGGTGCGGTCAGCCTGAATTGAGGCGGTCCCGCA
The DNA here is from genome assembly GCA_949825065.1 of Odontocerum albicorne. Taxonomy (NCBI): domain Eukaryota; kingdom Metazoa; phylum Arthropoda; class Insecta; order Trichoptera; family Odontoceridae; genus Odontocerum; species Odontocerum albicorne. The sequence goes on along the minus strand of OX463849.1, from coordinate 32,246,839 downwards.
TCATAAAATCAACAGTGTATATTATTTTTTATTCATAATTGTAACTTGTGTAGTTTCTTACTTATGACTTGTGTAGTTTCTTACTTATATTATTGTGAAAAAGAGCTAAGTAAGAAATTAAAAATATTTCGAAAAAGCGTTTAAAAAACCATTTGGATGGACTAGCAAGAGAAATAAAAATGTCAATCAAGTGTACAATTTTATAGAGAATATAAATTTCATAAAAATTTTGATTTCATATTATTTTTTAAAACAATTCTGTGTTAAATGCTAAACTCTTATACTCGCTAGACATTAAACAAATATTCCGCACAAATAGTATTTTTGACCGTTTCAATTTTACCGGTTGATTAGCTAAAAATTAAAAGATTTTCTATTATACTACCGTTGCATACAGTAAAACATGCCGTTTTTATTTCCACGTGTTAATCTCTTTCAACCAAACAGAAACTAGTATGAAGTGAACACCAGATTGGAACCCTTTTTTTTTAAACTAACGAGAGTTGAAACGGCAACCCCTGGGTTGAAAGACAAGGTCTTATTAACTGGGCTACGGAGGTAGCCAACCAGATATTATTTTAATGAAAAAATAAATAAATATCATAACGAGGTCTATTTTTATTTTACAATCGGGTCTGATTTACATGAATTGTAAGTAAGAATTTAAGTTTCTTTAGACGGTACCATACGTCGTTCAATCAAGATTGATGTCTTTGACATCAATCTTGATTGAACGACGCTCTTGTTCAGCGAAATCTTCGTATCGTCTAGATAAGATGCCGTAACGTTTAAGATCATTTCCTCGACTACAACCAGCCTCCTTGAGTGCAATTGCTCCTGCAGACGAGATTATCTGAGTTGAGATCTTAACCAGACTCCGTGGAGCGAGCGATAAACATATTATTTTGAATCTTGTTACACAAGAGTGCAAGAGTTGAAAATCCAACATGACTACTGGAATGAAAGTTTTTGAAAATGAACTTACATCGAGAATAATCTTTGTCATGAAACAAATGTGAGTCTAATATAATCTTTGTCATGAAAAAAAATAATTTGTCCAGTCATTTTTAAAATAATAAAAAAACGTAAATGTGCTAAAATGCGTTGTAAATACGTGCCTGTCAAGCACAAACTGTCCATCCAATGCGGCTGAACATTGAAAGATACATCACAGACAATATCGCCAACGCGAGGAAAAAAATGGACTCAGTAAAAAAAACAGCCCGCAAATTTTAAAAAATCTCGTTATCATATATGTATATTTTGAATAGCAACATTAGTGTATTGAAACTATGCAATAAATTATTAGCATGAATACTTAAAATATACAATAAATTATCAGCAGCATGAATAATAACTTCATTATCTAAGAATGAACATAAAAATATCGACAGATTCAGTACACCTACATGCATATAATACAAAACAAAGTGTAAGTTTAAGGAAATAAAAACCAATCAAAGAAACAAGATGTCTAAAGAGTAATTAATGATTTTGATTATTACACGCGATCAATCTCTGTCCGAGATACTATCCATTTAAAAGCTGATCAGAGATTTAAAAGAAAAGAAAATTTACGACTCATTGTAGCTAAAGATCTATTGAAAAAAGCCAATTAAGGAACTCCTAACAATCTTGGTTCAAAGGTCTCTTAAAAATGTACTCCCAAGGTTTGAAACATTAAAGCGATCTATAGACGACCTTGCAAGATATATCTTCCACGTACTCGCACTTTATTTATGGTGCTAATTTTATTGTATATGCAAAGCAAAGGGTTAACCATTATATTATACTAAGTAATGGGTATAATGGTTTTATTTCCTTTACTTAATTAATAAAACCATTAATCAATTATATTGAAAAGAGTACCTTTTTGCCGATACTTACTGAACTAATAACAAAGTCTATGGTATGAATAAAACAAAGAATAACGAGCATTCACTGGTATGAACAGAGTAATAGTAATCGAACAGAGTAACATAGAAAGTATGATGAGCAACCACTAGTATGAATAAGAATAACAGTAACATAATCATGTATCAGACTAAGTATGGCGACCATCTACTGTATGAAGATAGTAACTGAACAGAGTAACACCGTAAGTAGGACGAACAACCACTGGTATGAACAGAATAACAACAACATAACCGAGTAGTATAGTAAGTATGACTGGTATTAACAGTTATCCGAATAGTAACATAACAGAGTAACATACTGAGTATAACTGGTATGAACAGAGAAACAAGAACATAATAGAGCAACAAGGTGAGTATGACGAACCACTGCTGGTATAAGAGTAACAACAACAGAATAAATTATGACGAGTATTATGAACAGAATAACAAGTTCCACCTCGTTTTGACATAGTGGTCCCCCAAATTAAAAATATTCTAAACTAATAATTGATAGACAATGTTTGTACTGTCACTCGAAAGCATGCGTGAGAAAGGGGGCGCTTAATCAATCTGATGATTTTGTTTTTCTAAGATACAATGGATATATGTACTCGTATAATCCTAATTAAAAAACACCACTCAGCAAATATGGTATCTCTATCACCCTGTGATATAGTAGGTCATCTTTTATCAGGATGAGCGCCGGAAACCGTGAGCTATGAAGATCATTATGGGAAACCTACTTGTATGTCTAAGATTGGACAAAAGACGGCCAGTGAAAATGATAACAATATAATCACCATTAAAAATTGCCGTTGTTGATAAAGTCACAAATGCCTCGATTAAGAATTAAAAATGCGTTATTTTTCAACAACAAAGATCATAAAATTACCTTCATTGAGATTTCTAAACCCTTTACAAACAATGGAAGTAATGTTGAAAAATATTTAAGAGAGATAAACTCCACACGCATGGATCTGTGACCTCACGTTTGTGTACATCGGTAAGATTTTGCAGGACAAAAAGGCAATACTGACATTCTGGCGTAAATCGTGTAAGTGAAACGTTAACAAGAAATGAATTACAGGAGGAAGGCATCCATGTGAAAGGAGGAGACAACCTTGAGGAAGATATGCAAAGGATCGTAACGAGATAAAATATATCATGACTTACAATAACCTGTGTTAAACTCGTTTCTGATGATCGAGTTTCAGACCAAAACGTACAAGTTTAAAACATTTAAGAAATACGTACATACATACATAGCATCATACCGTTTTCCTATCAGGGTAGGCAGAGAGGACACTCACATTCATATCTCGTTACATGTCCTAAGCTAGTTCTACATCCATACAACTTCAACGATTTTTCTGACTTTCAACGTTTCCTTCTTTCAGAATATCATTTACTTCATCCAACTATACTTTCTTTGCCTTTCTCACGTTTTATAGACTTGTTTGATAAAGAAAAATGAAGATAAGAAGGTGATAAATGTGGAAGAGCTTTTTATAGCTTAGAATCTAAATCATAATTGAATGAGAAACTAACCTCGGAATTCTAAGATTCTTGATGCATCCAACGGCTTTTTTATCTGAAAACAAAAAAAGCTCAATTAGTTAAAATGTTACAAATGAAAATTGATATGTTGGAATACTAGGAGAATGTGTTGGAATTTCTTAGACGTATTGGGAAAAAGGAATGAAATATTTGTTGAATGAATTGAAATACGATGATGTTAAAAGCGTCAGACGGATGGAATGTTCAAGAAAAAAGCCGATGTCTAAAAAAAATCACAGAAAAAAGAAAGTATAATTTTGAATATTTTTTTCTTTTGTAGTATAGTAACATAAAGATATATGAATTTATGATTTGGAGATATTAAAGAACCTCCAAAAACCGCGTCTTTGAGTTCAGAACCTCTGAAGAAGGCTTAGATCTCGCCGTTCGGCATTGCGCGTGTTGGGAACAATACCGCACATGAAGAGGTGTGCGAGTATTGTACATATTGTGTTACACTTTCATTGTATACAACACAACCCGGCGGGCTTATTGTCATGTAGCAATCTCTTCCAACCAACCAGAGATATATTAAAGAGGTCTTAAGTGAAAACCAGACTATAATCTTTTATAAAAAAAATAGGGTTCCAACGGGGATCGAATATGTAACCTTCAGGTTGGAAAACGGGTGTCTTACCAACTAGGCCATGAAGTATTGTTACCAGACAAACTTTTATTTCTTTTTTGTGTACCATCGAGAATTGAACTCGAAACTCCCGTATGCAAGTCAAGGATCTTACAAACTAGGCAGTTATTGTCACGTTTGAATGTGATTCTATGCTTGGCGATATAAACACAACATAAGGAAAACAAGAAAACAGAATTGAGTTATTAAACAACATATCATTAAAGAAATCGGACAATTGACACGCATGGAAAAGAAAAAGATGCTGTGTTTGTGTGAATGGAATTTTAAAGAGCCGAGAACGATTAAGATGAGTAAGACCCAATCAATAAACCAATCATGAGAACATCTCGAAAAAACTGGAACACCAAAGAGATGCCAAAAAAAAAACATGTAACATAAAACAGATGCACAGTTCCATAGACCGTCTGATCGTATCAATAAAGAGCCACGTAATTGAACGGCTCAAAACTGACAGCGGTTAAATATAACACTAGTAGCAGAGAATAACACAAAAAATGTAATTGATATTCCATGCATAATGTAACGTATCAGATACGATTACTCTTCATCTGTATTATAACGGCTTCCACACATACTTTGAGAGTATAATTTCATCATGTCGGAATCTAGTTTCTGCGCATGCAATTAATTTTCTCTGACCTAATGGTATCCAAACACAACTTGTAACTCTAGATGCACTGACAGCACTCGTTGACTTATTGATGATAGATACTCACACACTACTATTTCCAAAGAGTTCCTAACAGCGATTATATATCCAAAGCCGAGTTTATTCAGCCCTTTATATATATACCGTATTTTTCGGTGCGTCTTATGGTCCGAAAGAAGGTGAAACATAATAGGTCCCTGCGGAAGATAATTTTAACTACCAAAAGAAATATTGTATCAGACGTATGGTCACATAGATTAGTCAATTTTCTTTATTTGTTTTACTGTAAAAAATGTTAAAATATGGCTTGGAAAATTGTTGCATTGTAATAAAATGTCTCTTTGTCTGACCCTTGCTTTACAACTACATATGATCGGACGGCTCCTGAGCGTGATAAACGCGTGACGAGCGTTGAGCTAGCACAGGTTGATGGCATAATTGGTCCGATTGAGGCGCTTAACATCGCACAGTTCGTATTTGATAGTGTTCAGTTCAAGTATATACATTTCAGTGTCCCATTGACTTTATTTCCTATCACTCATCATTGCCGGGCCTCGCAGTCGAGGATCCCCTCGCCACTCCAACGTCAGTCCCGAGCCGTTCTCCTACATCGATCGTGTGATCTTCTGTGAGAGAACAGCCCGATCCTGGATGCGCACTCCCTCCCGCAAATGCCACAGACATATGGACCCTGCTGAGCCGCCTGGCCATGTTGACGCATGTTCGCAGCACGCAGACTGTTTCTTATACGTAATCACTACACACCGTTCGATATCTCTTTTAACTCTTCCATATTTTTTATTGGAAATGTAATTATTAATTTATAGTAATTATATCAATCGTTTCATCTCATTGCTATCTTTTTAACATGTTTTGTCCTCGTGCCCGCGCCGTCTGGTCAGAGAGAATATGGCTTGCGTAGATAAAAGTTTGGTAATGTCTGCCGTAACCATTTAATATACGTCATGTTTTAAGATTATCACCCTTCGCTTACCTCTCTCACCCCTAATGTTTTCACTAGCGAGTTAGCATAACAAATTGCGAGTTATTAATGCCTACAATTTTCGAGGGTTGTTGAAAAATGTCTCCACTTTTCCTGATTGATTTATCACTTAATATTGAAATTTTATACAAACTTATCCTCTTTGAGTTACTTAAATGGACACAATGATGAACTCTGATTGATACAAAACATAAAAAAATACGAAAAATCCTAATTAACATTTACGTTTTGCCCGCACGATCAAAATTGAAATCTTGATAATGTTTATGGGGCCGAAATGTAAATTTTTAACTGAAATCGTGATGAGAACTTTATGGTTTTTTTTGTTGGAAATGTGCGACCTTAAGAGTCATTTCGGCATACTGAGGAATGTTCAATTTGTGGTTTGAGTGTCGCAAAAAAAAACCAATATGACCTTAAACACTCAACATTAACAGATTTGAAAAACATAAAATTGACAATGATTGATATTTAGAAAACAAATAAAAAAATATATTGAAACATTTCTGAAAACATTAAATCATTTTGTATTATATTATATAACATCGAATTTACGATATCAAACGGTGTGTAGCGATAGGAAACAAAGTCAATGGAACCCTCAAACACATATACTCGATCCGGATAGTATTGAAATCTGCTGAAATGATAGTCTACAACAATATTTGAGAGTCAACTTTGATGTATTGGAGTAAACGTGAACATATACAAATACTGAACAGCATGACAGAATACGGAATGAAGTGACTAGGGCTCATGTGTTGAGTAAGATGAACAAGAGCTCTATAAGATGTTTTGGGCATGTAAAACGAATGAATAAAGAAATACTAACAAAACAAATATATAGTGTAAATGTGAGTGGAATATGAGGTAGATAATGTCCAAGTATGACAGAATACGGAATGAAGTGACTAGGGTTCATGTGTTGAGTAAGATGAAGAAGAGCTCTATAAGATGTTTTGGGAATGTAAAACGAATGAATAAAGAAATACTAAGAAAACAAATATATAGTGCGTATGTAAGTGGAATATGAGGTAGATAAAGTCCAAGCATGACAGAATATGGAATGAAGTGACTAGGGTTTATGTGTAGAGTAAGATGAAGAAGAGCTCTAGAAGATGTTTTGGGCATGTAAAACGAATGAATAAAGAAATACTAACAAAACAAATATATATTGTAAATGTGAGTGGAATATGAGGTAGATAATGTCCAAGCATGACAGAATACGGAATGAAGTGACTAGGGCTCATGTGTTGAGTAAGATGAAGAAGAGCTCTATAAGATGGTTTGGGAATGTAAAACGAATGAATAAAGAAATACTAACAAAATATAGTGCGCATGTGAGCGGAATATTAGGTAGATAATGTCCAAGCATGACAGAATACGGAATGAAGTGACTAGGGCTCATGTGTTGAATAAGATGAAGAAGAGCTCTATAAGATGGTTTGGGAATGTAAAACAAATTAATAAAGAAATACTAACAAAACGAATATATAGTGAGAATGTGAGTGGAACATGAGGTAGATAATGTCCAAGCATGACAGAATACGGAATGAAGTGACTAGGGCTCATGTGTTAAGTAAGATGAAGAAGAGCTCTATAAGATGGTTTGGGAATGTAAAACAAATGAATAAAGAAATACTAACAAAACGAATATATAGTGAGAATGTGAGTGGAACATGAGGTAGATAATGTCCAAGCATGACAGAATACGGAATGAAGTGCCTAGGGCTCATGTGTTGAGTAAGATGAAAAAGAGCTCTATAAGATGTTTTGGGACAAAACAAATATTTAGTAAGAATGTGAGTGGAATGTGAGGTAGATAATGTCCAAACAAAGTATGTTTGGATCAAGTGAATAAAGATATTCTGAAATGAAACAAAAAGTTAAAGAAATCGTAGGAGTTGTGTGGATGTAGAAGAGGCGAAGGCGAATGGAGATGGGAATGGTGCCTATCCCGACAGCGAAATGGCAAAATGGTTGTTATATCGACTGTTATAATTTCACAATGAAATAATTTGTATATTTCTAGTATTTGCGTAATGTATCATATTTAAATGCCATTGATAACAATAATTAAGAAAATTGTATCAATAAATGGGAATCACAAAGTTTATATGCTGGATAGATATGCTGGATAGATAAATCTTACCCACGGAAATCATCTAGTTCTGGCCATATTTTATGGAGATGTTGTGTAAATCGAGCCATTGCACGCAACACTCGCGTGTGCAGGACCTTCTTTAGGTGCAATGGCACTCATGTTTGAAAATGATAAAATTAAACTGGAATACTTAGCAAAAAAATGGAATACTTAGCAACAGTGGTGTGTATAAACTTTTATGTGCCGACTGTGATAATTTCTATATAGGAAAGACAGGAAGATCTTTTGAAAAGAGATTTCGTGAACACCAATCTGCCTTAACAAATCCTCTAATTTATTCTGAAATGGCTAATCATTGTCACCGTGAGAATCATACTTTTTCTATCGATGATGCCAAATTCTTACATATTAGTGGCAACGGAAATAAATTGGACAGATTAGAGGCCCTAGAAATTTCTAAGTCAGTATACCGATCGGAGCATCTGTTGAACAGTTATTTACCCAAAATCTCCCCGCTCTTGGCCGAAATTATCCCTAGCCTTCCTCACCCCCCAGCCTCCAACCGTTGAAGTGTCTATATCGGTACCAGTTCGAACAGCATTTAGTCTTGTTTGCGCTCTCCTGAAGATGAGGTGAACGCCTTGAAACCGGTAGGGTTATACCGTCACAAAAAAGTGGAATAAACAGTGTTTGTTAAAAATAAATTACAATGTCTTTAAACCTCCACAACGTTGATGCCTTAACTATAAACAACAAAATTAAACTATTTCCTCAATCAAAAACAATAGTTTGTTAATGGTGCCCAAATACCTAGTTTCATAAAAAAAAACCCTATTTCAAAGTCAAACATACTTACATAACATGACGCCATTTTTCAGTTGGGGTAGACAGAGAGGGCAGAGCACTAGACATTCACATCTCGAAACATATTATTTGCCTCTTTTATATCCATACAAGTATAATTTTTCTAATTTTCTACGTTTTCTTCTTTGAAAATATCATTCACTTCAATCAATCATACTCTTTTGACCTTCTTCTCTGACGTCTTTAACTCACATTTGCACTACATATCTTTTGATTTTAAATTTTTAGTCAAATTATCTTAAAGTGTTCCCTTTATATTACTCAACACATCAGTCTTTAGTTCACATTCATCTCTAATAATTCCAATTAGTATTCTGTCATACATTGATACACCGTGTATTTTTCTCACTAAACACATTCCTATAGAATTAATTCAGCGCTCTTTTTGTTATTTTCCATGTCCACCTTAAGCTTAAATCAAAGACTTGATAGAAGTAGTATATCATAGAAGGTTAATCAAATTTTATCTTTTAGTAGCAATAGAGGGTAAGAGAAATTTGAGAAGATCTAGAAAAATGAGCGCGTCCAAACGAATCAAATTTTGGAAGAGGGAAGAACGAAAAGCCGTTGTAATAGGACAGTACGCAATAGGTGTATCGACGTAGCCGAATAGAAATATGTGTGCCATTCTATAATGAAGTGTTCCTCTGCCTACTCAACAAGGGCATGGCGTGATGGTAATGATAATAATGCAAGTGAAATAAAATTCAATATATATATAATAAATAAAAATAGCGTTGTAAAAGTATAATGTAACGAATTGTTAAGCGAAGGGCCTGCACATATTATATACATAAATAAATCACTACACGTTCTCCGCGGATAATTAGACAAAATGGCGAAGATCTGTAGGTAACGATCTAATGGCGATCGCTAAAAGCTGCGTGTATGTGACATGGGATGTAATTTATAACTTGGCTCAATTCGAGATTACCCGCGACTGGACGGGTTATTATTGCAGCAGTAATAATAATCAACACCATTAATTTAGTATCCGTCTTACCTTATTTATAATTTCAATAATTGTAATATAAACTTTAATTGTTGATCGTTTAAAATATATATTTTTTTATTTAATTGACTAGTTATTGTAATATTTATTTACTTTGTTTCAATGCCAAGACGGAATCACTAACATAATTTATTCGTACCGCATAGACCAGCGGATTATATCCATGTACATATTGTTGTGCGTATCTTAACAAATGATTATACTATATTTTACAATTAGTACAGATACTGCCATCTCTGTTGAAGAATGTTAATATTTTTGACACTTATTATAATATCTAATCGAGGTATTGTAACTTTTATAAAGTGATCTGTTTGACAGTCGTTATATGTCGCTAGGGTCGGCACGTCACCATTTATTTTAAGTGGAATCCCCATAATTTGTTAGACTATTTGCGTCAAATATTTTTTTAGCAACATTTATCTCGTGTTTCGTTAAAGTTTATTTAAAATTGTTAATTTTGACGCTAATTTTATATTCCGTTGTAATAACAATTCCCCGCATTATTTTAAGGTTTTATTTTCGATTTCATTTTTTAAATTAACTGATGCACATTTTACAAATTCAAATTTTTCGCTACTTTGACTTTTCTTGAATTTTCCCAACAGTGGTTATGTTAGTTTGTATTATGGTGATAAGCAACTATAAAGTTAAGCCTCGTTTTAAGATCAATAACTGCAAACAGCTCTCACTTGAAATAGAAACCATAAAAATATTAAACCTGTCTGCTAAATTAACGTAGTCAAAGATATAACAACAAATTCAAACGGCAGTAAAAGTTTACTAACGAGACCGAAAAGAAAGTGCAGGTTAAGTTAGCCAAAAAAAGGCAATTACAGCCGAGATATTTCTCAATGATCTTCCATGAGAAGCAGATCAACTTCACCGGCACAACGCCAAGTGTGTGAAATATCAGGTAGAGATTGACAATTAAAGTGAACGTAATGGTTATCTGGATGTTTAACTCAATTTAGATCAGGGATGTGCCGAAGTTTTAGTTGACCGAATCACCGATTTTTTTTATTCAGAACCGAATACTCGACAGATCTTAGATGTCAAAAGGAGAGAGAATTCCTTCCAACATTTTGAAAATTTTACCTTTGTTGAATGTGTCCCAGCTTCTTAACTCTGCTGAACTCTTCTTATAAGAGTAGTCATTAATTTATAATCTTGAATGATCAGTCAGTAGTACTGTACTCGTATACACGTCTTTAATTATATAGCCGATCTATTACAATTTGCAAACTTTCTCAGTTAAAACTGATTATCGGTTTTTACTTATACGTAAAAAACTAGGTATGACATAAATATATAAACAATGAATTTGCTTTTCATTCAAATAATTAGTTGCGAAAATATTATAAAACTATAAGATTACTAGATTGAAATAAAAAATGCTCACTTCTTCCAAATCAAACAGGTTATGTTGGTTCCGAAAAGTTTAAAAAAATTAAAAAACGTAATTTATAAACTTAATATAGACAAGCATTTCTGAAGTGTCAAACCATTTGGATAAGTATTTCTTGCATTTGGTGTTTCAAAAAAACATTAAATTTGAATGACAAATGTTTGAGTTGATTTTAAGATCTTATTAATTTTTCAGCTTTTTTACTATTAAGAATTTATATTAATGTTTTTCTATTTGAACTTCTTTATTAATCTCTTTTATATATCGCATCCATTTTTAGTATATGTTTGATCCGAGTGTTTTAGTATATATGGTATTTGATCTGAGTATTTAGGACAAATATATGAAATGGGTAATTAAGAAATTAGGTAACTTCGTCCAAAGAATTGCCTAGTTAAGTGGGAAAAAAATATTATAAATGATGCACTGTGCACAGTAAAAAATAAGTGGTGCCGTTAACATTAAAAAAAACTTGGTGCTAAATATAAAAAAACACAATTATTGCAGTTTAAAATAATTTTTGACGAAATCACGACAAAAAAAGAGTGAATTATAAAGTTAAACCGAAAAACCTGGCGGTATTATTAACACATGACAATATCTCCTAACTAACCAGAAATATATAAGAGACAATATCTCCTTACTAACCAGAAATATAAAAAAACAGAGTAAGATAATTAAAAAAAATCTGGTTTCCAACGGGGATTGAACCCTCAACACCCTGGTTGTAGGAAAGGTGTTTTATCATCTAAACCAGTGCTCCGCAACCGGTGTGCCGTGGCACACTGGTGTGCCGTGAGCCGGATACAGGTGTGCCGCGGTCAAATTCAATGTACGAGTATTTGACATTTTACAATTTTTCATTATGTATTTAATACACAATAACTGGTGCCAACTGTTGAAAACTGCGTAGTGTGCTTTGTACACACCATGGCCGCACCAAATTAGTCATAGACAAAGAAAAATGACCCTTATGCGCGTCGCTGAAGACTCATGCCTAATTTAATACATATATATATTTTAGCTTTCGGTGTGCCGCGGAATTCTAGGAAGAATTTTGGTGTGTCGTAGGTGAGAAAAGGTTGCAGAGCACTGATCTAAACCACGTGATATGAACTTGATACGGATGTCATCAAGCTCATATCTGTAAAAAAACTGTAAAAAAAATGGAAAAAAAATGGAAAAAATACTTAATATCGAATAGGTTGTAAAATCGAATGTAAGGCACATCCCTAATTAAAAATGATGAAACGTTTTCATAATACTCAATCGCGCGTTGATTGATTGCAGCTTCCGTTCAGTTTAAATCTGAATCAATATTATTTCACATGATACAATGTGAAGGCTTCTGGTGTATATTATTTTGACTACCAAAATGGAAACGTGTAAATTGCATCTTGATAAATGAGAATTTTAAATTACACGTCTGCATCAATCTGTCTCGGATGAGAGAGTAACTATACTATGGTTGGAAACAAGTGAAGGTAAAGCTGTTGTTTAAAGCAAAAAAACAATAACTATTGTGCTTAAAAAAAACGAATATTAGGTATGCTCGTCTATGTCTCTGGACTCAGTTTCAAATTATCTACTAATTGAAAACAACAAACCAACAATTTCATGGTAATTTATTTTTATCAAACACTGTTTATTCCACTTTTTTGTGACGGTATAACCCTACCGTTTTCAAGGCTTTCACCTCATCTTCAGGGGAGCACAAACAAGACAGTGTTTGATAAAAATAAATAAACTGTGTTTGATAAAAATAAATTACAATGTCTTTAAACCTCCACAACGTTAATGCCTTAACTATAAACAACATAACAATTTCATGTCTTTTATCTTATAATTTGGCTTAAATGATGGCCAACAAGGTGGTAAACCGCACCATATAAGTGTTAACGTTGCAGTCGCGAGTGCGGGTGGTTAGGTGATTGCTATTTGCGTGCTTTCTAGCTAAACCAACTCTACCCCATGAAAGTTGAATACAGCAAATTAAGTTCTCGAACGAAAATACATCAATACTTGTATAATGCAATAGTTACAAATCAGTCAACTCCTAAAATTACTCGATGATGGAGCCGTCCTAATACTAGACTGAGACTCCAAACAGGTATTCATTACATGGCGTGCTTATTATATTTGGGAATATTATTTTTGACATCGCCCTGATAATGAAGGCTGTGACGCCTTCGAAACGTCAACCATAATTTAATTCAACTCAACAGGGCAATAACACCGAAAAATACTTTAAAAAACGAGTTCATGTTTTTATTCAAGAAATTCGATAAGCATATACCATATGCCAAATGGACCCAACACACATTTTTATATATTTTGAGATAATCGAGAAAATGTATCAACATTTTATATGCGCTGTTATAGAATGATTTTATTTATGACGTATATTTGATATTTTTGCAAATATATCGCTTATATCTACACCAAAATGAGTTATACAAACTTGAACTAATATATAATACGACTCAATTATTATTCAAAGTTTACTCAAGAGCTACATGTAACGTGCAAGCATAGATGTCCATAAAATGTAACAAGCGCTGGATTTGTCCACATCTAATTAGACTTAAAAATCCCTAAAACGATATATTACGTATTAGATAAAAGGAATGTATGGTTCTCCATACAAGGTTTTGTTGAAGAATGCTGCCAAAGACCATATATTCTATCTGACAGCCTCGTTTTCCCACTGAATCACATGATCTAATGAGTAAACAAAAACAAAGAAATTCCTCTTACAAAATTTATTGAGAAACTTGTGACGTCACACTCCCACGGCATCAATAGTGTGAATGATAATGTGATACACATCGTGTCATATTGCATTGTTGCTAGCAAGTATTTACGAGTCTTAAATGGATGAAGATGCGGGTATTAGCGTTTATAGCACTACCCAAGGCTTAATATGTAATCTATATTGAAGATGTGAAGAATCGATTTATTTGCTTTATATAAATAAATATACAGTGCAAATGTGAGTGGAAGGCGTGGTAGAGAAGGGCCAAGGGAAGTATAGTGGGATCAAGTGAATTATATTTTGAAAGGATACGTGTATGTAAAAAGTCAGAGAAATTGTAGGGGTTGTATGATAAAGTATATGGATGTAGAAGAGGTGATATATGTGTATTACAATTGACATGATGGAATAATAAGAAATTACACATTTGAATGACAATGCTTAAAAGTTGGTACAGTTCATAGTTCATTTATTCGGTTGGTACATTTCCATATATACTCGTACAAATTGACGATGCGGACATATTAAATAGTGTAGCCGGGAGACAAAATTATTTTCAGTTCCATTTATCAGAACTTTAATCGTAGCTAGCGTATGACTTTCCTTTTTTTTTCTTTTAGCCATACAGCACGTTTTATGGAAGACATTATTGATCCATTCTTAAGGAGGTTTTCTACTCTAGAAATATTTTTTTTTACATATTCTTAAAATTTAGGTCTTTAAGAATATGTTCTAAAAAGGATATTTATAAATTCTCAATATTTACGAAGTTATAGCTATAAATGAGGCAGAAAATACGCCGCACCGGAATGACTCGGACGATAATCTCAAAACTTGAAACGCGTTTTTCTCGAAACTACTTTTTTCGACCTGGTCGACATAAAATCTCAAGTTCTACCCAACTGATCGCCTTCAAATTTGGTACGAAACTTCAATAGATGCTTCTCTATCGTTCCTACCTTGGAAAATAAAACTTTTTTTTCTATTTAAAAATAGAAAAAAAAAGTTTTATTTTCCAAGATATTTAAAAATATTAAAAAAAAAATTAAATGAAGGCTAAATAAAATGATTTTTTTTTCAGACAGCTGCCATTTTACGATTTTTTTTCTATATAACGACCTTATTTCTTATCAAGAAATTGTATGATTTTTGTTACAGATTTACGAATTGGTTCCAATCACGTTGACCAGCTCACCCCCTTTTTTTTACAAGATATAACAGCTTATAACATCTTGAATTTTTTTTTTTTTCAAAAACTTTTTTTTTACATTCTCACATCATCAATAAACAAACTGTAAAAAATGTGCAAGAAAAATATTTTTTGTTTTTTTTTTTATTTAGAGTAGAATATCCCCTTAATAAATCGCCTAACTACCGTAGCGTATTGAATTTGAGGGTTTCCATTAATATGAAAAACACGTACTTTATTGAGAACTTCTTCAGGTGTGATTTTATCCTGCCTGAGTACTTAGTATTCTGCGTACACATAGCATGTGGAAGTTTTGAGTTTTATTTAGTGGTGATGTTAAGCAGTCCTAGTTGTACTTCCATACAGAAATACACTTTGGCTATACCTATACCCAGTAAATTAACTAGCTCATGAACACTTGATGTTAGTCGATCAACAACACAAATAGATACACAAAACACTAATATTTCTACACCATACCTAGTGTATGGTGTAGGATGTACAACCGATTGGTCGAGTCATTAAATCATTAAAAAAAAATTGTACTTTATTTTAATTTCATTATATGTCAGAGTTAACGTTGAATATTTTACAATACAAGAAATGAGTAAAGCGATATCATTGTTGTCGTTGCAAGAAATCGTAGTCGAGGATTCCCTCGCCATTCCAACGTTAATCTAGTTGGAAAGCGAAGCTGTGTAGTGAAGTTTTTTTGTTATCTTTTTACTTTTTCTCCTCTTTTAAACTAGTAAGCCGTTACACATCAGCACATTCCCCGACCACACAACTGTAGTGGATCCGGTGGCACACCTGAAGTGAGACTATCGGATCACACCGGCATGTTTTTTTTTTAATAATTATGACCAAAGTCATAGGTATCCTTATATCTCCAAATACGAAGCGGAAAAAAATGCTGTGTCATTCGAACGGTGCAGCACAGTGTGGGGTTCGAACCGGCGACCTTCTGTACGGAAGTCCAGTGCGTTACCGCGGGGCCACGCACCTCGAAATGTGATATAATGTTTAGACAAAGAACTAAACTATAGAAAAGAACATTTTCTCTGGTAGTTTTAGTACACAAGTACATACAGTACCCGGCGTAAGCAATACACATCGTTTGTGGAGCGTTGTCTCTGTCGCACGATGCGCTAACCGCATCGTGACCACGATACCGGACTGTTAGCGCATCATGCGATAGAGACGACGCTCTACAAACTGTACATGCATACATAGCAACACACCAATTCCGTCTAGGAGTATGTAGAGAGAACAGAGCGCCATACTTTCCATTCGCGACAATCATTTTTCGCGTTTTCTACATCCATACACTTTCTCATACAACTCCTAGAATTCAACTTTTAAATTTCCTTCTTTCAAAATATAAAATAATCCTATCATACTTTTATTTTTGTTCGTCTACCACGCCTTCCACTCTTGCATTGTATATTTATTTCTTGATCCATTCGCTCAAGATGTCGAAACAATCTGTGTGTTCTTCTTGATTTTACTTAACACATCAGTCTTAAATTCACATTCATCCCTGATCACTTCATTCCGTAATATATCACACATTATCACCCCGTGTATTCTTCTCAGTGCTCCCATTTCTACAGCACTTATCTGCTGATTTAAGTATTTTTCCTTGTGTTTCATGTTTCAATTCAATATAACAAACTTGGTACTAAGAATACTGTTGTGGACTATCATCTTAGCAAATTTATGTAAGAGTGAATGTTGAATATTTTGCAATAAAAGATGTGAGTTGTGCGATATCATGTTCGGACAAACAATTAAAAAAATACAGAATATTTTTTTTTCTCTGGTAATTTTAGTGTGTCACCAAAAAACCTTGAGAACGGAAAACTGCATTGTCAAATACAATTATCTGTTGATCTTATATAATAAATACTAAGTTGCAACCCACCTTCATTGCAGAGTAGTTGCATCATGCAATTCACACAATGACTGCATTCTCACATTTACACATTACAATAAAGACATGTAATGATTCAACTCGTCATTATTTTGTATATTTAGAAACACACTTAGATTGACGACCTCTGTGGCTTGTTGGTAAGATAATTGTTTTCCACCACAGAGGTTGTGGGTTCGATTCCCATTGGTGCCCAATTTGAAATTTTGTGACGAGTTTAGGGATGAGAAGGACTTTTATTTCCGACAAGGTTGTGTACCACCCCTCTACCATCATGATGTGAGGGCCTATCTTGATGAAAATTTCCTTAAACAATATATTGGACACAAAGGTAGAATTTAATACCCCCCGTGTTCTCCATACTTCAAGTCAATGGTCTTTTTTAGGCGACTCATCAAAAATAAAGTACTATATACGACATAAAACCTGCAACAAATATGAGAGAAACCGGAATAAAGTAAAGTACGTCTGTAAACTAAGGAGCAAATATGCCACGATATGGACTGCACCTCCTATACAGAGCTCAAGAGGATTGCTGAGGATCGAGCGGAGTGGAGGAGGAGATGCAGGGCTTTTGCTGCTAACCAATCCCCAGGGTTGAAACTGAAGAAGAAGAAAGTGATAGTTCTGCTCTTCCATATCTTTTTCAGCTTTAAACAAGGAAATATAAAAAGTTAGAAAAACCGAACATGGTAAGAAGGTATAAGCAATTCATCAGAAAATAATCAGTGTCTTCACCTGAGTTCAAAGAATGAAAATCAAATAGTTCCTTTCTGTATTTCACATTTCAAAATGTAGTAAAATATAAACTCGTAATAATCAATGTATAGCTTGTTAGAGACGAGAACGGTTGATGTTTATATTTCGAAACATTTTTTTAATCTACAATGCGGAAGGACAAAGTCATATATCCACCAGATTCGAAGTCATAAATTGTTGAATTTATTGTTGTTTCAAAATTAAAACATATAATTGATATTATCGATGAAATTTATGTAATACGTTTAAAAAAACTACCATATTTTTTAAGATACGGGCGAAATTGGCGACAAAAAATCGCTATTAGCAATTAACTTTGCAAAGCAATTAATTTTCAAGGAATGATATATCTTCACATATTATCTTGGAGAAAGATAAAATCAATCACATTAAGATTTTAACGACATTTAAAATTAACAGGTGCACTGAAAAAATCATTATGTGACAATGTATTGTAGAAAACGGAATAAAGTGATTGGGAATTAATGTGAACTTAAGTCTAATATGTGTTGAGTAAGAAAGAGCACTCAAATGGTTTGAGTATGTAGAACGAATGAATGAAGAAAGAGATACGATGATATGTGAGTAATGTTCATATATAAACATTGATAAGACGTCCCAAAATGGTTGTCTTCATGTGCTTCCTTAAGCTGCATACGCCATTCATATATCTAACACTTAGAGGTTACGATGATAGATACACGTATTTTTTTTGTTGCAAAATCACTATCCTTCGTTTTTCTTTATATATAAAATCAGAATACGTCAATACATCGTTCAAAAAAAAAAAAAATAGAAGACGCGTACAGATGTAATATAACGGACTGGATTACCATGAAGAGATAATATTCTGTAGGAGCGAAAGCAATGGAAAAGCGATAAAATACACCAAACGAGAAATTGTGATGAAATCTTTGAAGCAAGAAATATAACAAATTCAAAACATAACGAAAACTGCAGTGAAATGAAAAGAAACTAGTGAACCGAAAAAGGGACATTGTTACGATATATTTTTGAATTAACAAATATAACAATTTCAAAACATAACGAAAACTTAGCAGTGAACCGAAAAAGGGACAAATATTCTTGATATATTTTTGAATTAAAAAATATAACAATTTCAAAACATAACGAAAACTCAGCCTAAGGACCAAAAATTGACATGTTTTTTTTTTAATTAAGAAGTATAACAAATTCAAAACATAATGAAAACTCAACAGTGAATCGATAAAGGGCCAAAAATTGTGATGAATTATTTTTGAATTGAGAAATATAACAAATTAAAAACAAAGAAAAAAACTCGGCAACGAACTGAAAAGGTTATGAAATCTTATTGAATTAAGAAGTATAACACATTCAAAACATAAGAATGAATACAATCAATGATGATTATAGTTGTATATGGAGCGTGAAAATAAAATAGACGCCATTCACCTTGAAATAAATAAATTGCCCGTTTCTAAGTGGCAGATAAAACATTAACAAGGAAACATTAGCTTTTTTTTAATATCTCAAAAAAGCCACTTGTTACAATTGTTATTATTGTAGGAATTTATACGGAATGAGATTTTTTTTGGTGTTTTGTTGATTTGCAATTTGATATAAGTTTATTGATTTATAATACTAGCTACCAGCAGGTGCTGATTGATAAGATCTAAATCTGAAATGCACCTGTATAATGATATTGATTAAATAGAATTGAAAATGAAACACAAGGAAATAAATCTACAGATTTGAGACAAAGAAAAAAGGGTGACAAAAACATATAAAATCAGAAAAATCGTTGGATGTGTTGAAGAAAAAAACTACCTGTTAGATTATTTGCAATGGCAACCGCAGTCAGAATCATCGATCGTGTTTAGGAATTAATCAAAAACTAACGTAAGTCATAACAGATTAAATTATTTAATATGTATATAATTTTATATGTATATGATATAACTGTATAATTGAGTTTTTGTATATTTAAAACATCGACCAAACGAGTAATAAACAACGTAACAGAATGTTGAAAGCGGTAAATATCAAAGCGTTAAGTAGAATGTAATATGCTACGTAGAATGTGAAAAACAAATTAAAATATAGCAAGGAATGAATTTATCAGGAAAAAAATGCTGATTTAAAGAACATACAGTGCATGATACGAAGAAAGGAGCATTGAGATTGTTCACCCATGTGGAAAGAAGATGTCCTTATGTTCACATTCTTACTGTGTAATACATTGTTTCTCCACATATTCTACGAAATAATATTATTCCCATCAATATACAAGTACAGTGATAATTCTGAAAATCGCCTTTTGTAATTATGTCATGTAAAAACATGAAAAAATTCAAGGTACTGCGTGTCCTTTATAGGCAATCCTTCCTGATCAGCAATATTATTAGCCTTACTGCGAATAAAAAACGTCTGTGCGTGTATTCGTTTATTACGTGTAAACTATATTATTTATAGTTAAGGCATTAACATTGTGGAGGTATCAAGAAAAAGTGGAATAAACAGTGTTTGATAAAACAACTTACTATGTGTAAACTGTTGCACTTCAACAAGCACATAGTCTTGACAGATCAAAGGCAAGGAGGTTAAAATCCCAAGACGATCGCAATTTTAATTTGCTGCAGCATTTCGTAATGCAGAGTTTTTCTTTAAGACTGTTATGAAATAAGATAAATAAATATTTCATTAAACGCAACAACTCATAATCAAGCAACACATACGACAGAATAAAAGGCAAGAAAAAAAAACGGAATAACAACCTTAAATAAACTGTCAAGACCCGAGTCAAGTGGGTGTCACAAAACATTTGCTCTAAAGGTCATGACTAATATGAGTCATTCGGTCTAATGTCAGCAGAATAACAAGAAAGAATAAATAGTTAATAATATGAGATGAAATATTATTCGCGTTGGATCCTCCGGCAACCGGTTTTTGCATACTTTTAGAACTAAATTTACATAATTAAGAAGCCGTAGGTGGATCTATGGTATTAAAAAGATCATAATGCTTTCCATTTAGAAATAAATAAATAATAAACATATTTTACAGCTGCCAAAATATATGACATGTGCAGAGCAATATTTGCATATTGTATTTCTATTTTCTGCCTCAAGCAAAAGGCACCCGTGAGATGTTGCTGTTATATTTATGCATCTAATAGTTTTTTGTTTTAACCATCTTTTATTCTAACATAATCGTAAAATATTTAAACTTAAATACATCAGTCCCCCGTTATCTGCGGGGTTCAAAGCTCTTCCACCCCGCGAATAGCAAAATCCGCGGATAAATACAAACCCTTATTAGACGGATATAAGTAAATGCAATATATGGGTAATCATGGAAGATTGGAGTAAGTTGATGAATTCTGCTAGGGAAGTATTTTCTCAGATGATGGAATTATATTTTTTTAGACGGATATCGAAGGCATGTGGCGATAGGAAACAAAGTCAACGGGCCACTTAAAACGTTTATACTAGAACCGGACAGTATCAAAATCTGCTAAGATGACAGAACACAATTGTATTTTAGTCCCAACTTTGATGTGTAGGAGTGAAACGTGGACGTGGAAAAAGGCTGAGAGGAGCCGATTAAATGCTATAAAAATGCGTGCATTGGGCATGTACTGAGAATAATACATAGAGTGACAATGTATGACAAAATAAGAAATGAAGTGATTAGAAATAAATGTGAAATTACGGCTGATGTGTTAAAAGATGAAGAAGAGCACGCTGAGATGGTTTGGGCATGTGGAACGAATGAATGAAGAAATACTAACAAAACAGATATAGTGCAAATTTGAGTGGAAGGCGTGTGAGAGAAACACCAAGGAATATACGGTTGGAACAAGTGAATTGTATTCTGATAGAAGGAAACATAGAAAGTCGAGAAATTGCGGATGTTGTATGAGACGGTGTATGGATGTGGTAGAGGCTAAGGATGTGTCGAGAAGAGTCTGACGCTTTGTTCTCTTGCCTACCCCAATAGGAAAATGGCGTAATAGTACGTATGTACTAAAATATACATATACTAGACAATTATCATAAATACAATGCATTTCTCTCTCAAGGGCAACGGCAACACGAAACAGGGCAAATTACACACAAATACATAAGATATTAATTATGAATATTGAATCTACCACATTCCAGTTAAGAAATAAAATTGAGTTAATGCCGGAAAACGACCCTTCTGAAGGGATTTCACCTTTCATACCACGTTTTAAAACTAAGAAGTTAATTTTACTGCAGTAAACTGATCTCCCTTGTGGGACGATTTCATTGCTTTCTAATTATGCTATTTTGCTAAGCTCTGATCCAGAAAATAAGTTATTATACAAATCATTGCATAACCAACACTCCTGATGCGTGGAAATTAATAGTGTTGCATCTATGCAGCGTGCATTATGTAACACTTCAGTAACATGGCATTTGATGACGGCCGTGCCATAACTGTTAACTGCGGTCTGGTCTGAAGATATCTTGTTCTGATGGCAAGTATTGCTCATAATTATTTCAAGCCTTTATAAAGCAAATAAAGTACTATTATCTTTACGGCAGATCAAACGTGATGATTGATTTATTTGACAATAAATTAACCAATTTATTTATTTAACACTGGCGGGTTTATTGCCAGACGGCAATCTCTTCCAACCAACCAGACAACGTAAATGAAGCAAGTTACACGGTCGCATAAATCATTCAAATGACTATCCATCCCCACGAAATCCATAAACACATACGTGAGCATTTATATGCCCACGAACCCCACAAAGACGGCCAATCTCCTGAACATTATTTTTCATATAAAGTGAGATATCATCAATCAAAAGAACAGGAAGGGATGGTGGAGAGGAAAGAAAAAGAAAAAAGAGGAATGAAACACGTCATTTTACTGAGTAGAAATGAAGAGTTTTTTCAGTCGCTTCTTAAAGCATGCCAAGAACTGAGCGAGTCTTATATTGGTTTGTAACTGATTCCAGAGTCTCACTGCGTGGACAGTCATTTATTTCACTAGTTAAATTAATCTCTGTTACACGTGTTTCTACCTCCTATCCTGATGTTCTTTTCGGTGATAGATGCACGTGCAGTGGATAATAATGTAATTAGTGGAATAACAAACTAATTTATGGTCAAATATGGAGCACCAAAAAGTTAAAACCGAAAGCTTTGATAAACTGATTTATTTGTTCGTCGAGATTTTTATTGAACAGTCGGTGTCGTGGTTCAGTAATATGCATATTTGCTTAGCACCCAGGCGTTTCAGATTCGATTCTCAACGGTTCCCAGGCTGATTTCATTATGCCATCATTAAGTCTGTAATGAACGAGGACCATCCAATCTCGACTTCTGAGAATCCATCGCTTTTTTTTCAAATTTATCTCCGCAACTCTTCACATGTTTGCTAGCACATTCAGAAAGCGTTGAAGAAAGTTTGTATTGGACACATAGTATTTTTTGTGTTCGACAAACGTGACAACTGAATAGATTCTGACGACCTCCGTGGCTTAGTTGGTAAGACACAAGACATTTATTTATTAAGTGTTTCAGTCTGGTTTTCATTTAAGGCATATTTAAAATATTTTTGGTTAGCTGGAAGAGATTTCCATATGTTAATAAGCCCACAAAGTGTAATTTTATACAACGAATATGTATAAAAATAATGCAAAAATACAATACAAAATTGTCGATGCTGTGGTTAAGAGTTTAGTTTACTTGCTAAGCATCCAAGTGTACTTGGGTTGATTCCCGGACTGGTTTTACTTCTTTCAACTAAAATCATTATTGTCCTGAAGCTAAGTAGCTGCCTTACATAAATTGTGAGAGCGCTATATAAATTTCTTATAAAATCAATATGGTTATATTTTCAATATATTTTCTATTTTATTAAGTTTCAAATGTCGTTTAACAAAAAAATTAAGTGCTTCGCTGGTAAACATTTGATATTTAATCACAGTTAAAGGCAGACTTTTTACTCCCATTTTAGAAACTAAATATAAAGCTTTTCTGATATAACTGCCCTTTTTAGATCCATAAAATACATATAATATTGCGATAAAACAGTTAACACTTCTCAGCGGGAAAAGATCAAGATTAAAGTAATAAAAGGGAGTATTATTGTAAGAAATTATAGAAGTAATGTTTGAGTTTTAGATATAGAGACACAGAAGGATAAAACGAATAGTTGATACATGTAAAAGAAAAGCTGAAATAGAAATACTCGAGTAACTTGTATAATTATGAGTCAACAATAGAAATACAAACTGAAAATTACCAGGATTAAGAAAGAAGTAATCGGATTCACTAAATGATTATATCCCATTTATTCGGGAAAAAAGGACAAATGAACCATAACAAGTTTCTAAACACGGACGTTTAATAGAAAATCATTATTTTAATGCATTATCTTTCAAATAAATATCACTTCATATAAACATAAATGTTGTTTATATTGATCAATTCATAAAAACTGATTTGGATGCATTATAACGGGATCAGATCCTAATAAAGAATTTCAGGATAGCATTTAAGATTTTCATTGTGTGCTAAAAATGGTTTATTATAAATTTTATAAACGATCCAACCCGCTTTTTAACTTTTCTGAGATAATTATGGAAACATCCAGCCACTTATGGAATTTTATTGGACTTTTTTAAAGATGCATATACACCATCACGCCGACTCCCTATCGGGGTAGGCAGAAGGAACAGAAAGTTAAACTTTCCTATTTCGATACACACATTTCGCCTCTTCTACATCCATACGCCTCCTCATACAACTCCTACGATTTCTCTGATTTTCTACGTTTCTTTCATTCAAAATATATTTCATTTGATCAAACCATCCTTCTTGTTCTTCCTCTATCACGTCTTCCACTCACATTTGCACTATATTTTTGTTTTATTAGTTTTTCTTCATTCATTCGTTCTACTTGTCCAAATCATCGTTAATTGCTTTTCTTCATTTTATTCAACATATTCGTATGAGGCGAAATTTCAAATTCTATCAATAATCACTTCAATATCTGTGTCTATTATACCATACTTTGTACCCCGCATGTATTTTTTACAGTGTACGCATTTTAACATCATTTATTCGGCTCCTTTCCGTCATTTTCCACGTCTACGTTTCACTCCCATATATCAAAGTAGGCACTTAAATACTGTTGTGAACTATTATCATTTTAACAGATTCTAAGAATGTCCGGTTCGATATTATATGTTTTAGTTGTCTACAAATTTTACTATATAAATCGAAATTCTGTCGACAGGAAGGTAAGGTGGAGATTTGTAGTCTCTGTATACCCCGAAAGGGATATGGTGTGATTGTTGGTATATACATTGATTGCATACAAGCATTAAAACATATACAATACCCGGCGGTAAGTAATACACATCGGGCTTAAGAAAGATACTGTTGGCCATAATCGGCTAACTTCAGATTTGTAGAGCGTTGTCTCTGTCATTCATACACGTGTTCCGTCGCGAGACTGTTAGCGCATCGTGCGACAGAGACGATGCTCTACAAAGCCGAAGTTAGCCGATTATGGCCGACAGTCTCTTTCTTAAGCCCGATATGTACTATTAACCGCCAGGTACTGTACATTGATTGTAATATACGAGTACATTGGTTGCATAAAAGCATTAAAATATATTTTTTTAAACTCGATATCGAACGTGGATTAAATAAATTAACACAAATAAGCGTGTGTCCTAAAAAATTTTATTTGGATCGTGTCTAGAAGCCTTAAGGCTCTATAAGACATATATTTAAGTTTATAATTCTTTATAATTTGACTAATTAAAGATGGTTCAATCCACGGTCATTAGTTTTAATTGGAGGCTCTTCTCCGATTAGGCAAATGAATAGAATATATTAAAAAATAACGAAATTCACAGAAGACAAATCGTTTAGTTCCACTGAAACTAAAAGTTACATTTGAATGGTTCAACTTTAAAAACAAACGCGGCAAGATAATTAAAGTTAACTAAAAGTTCACGGCCATTCGTTCTTCAATAACCAAATGGAAATAATTTTGATCTTTGCAGTAGAATGAAACATCATTTATAACAACTTAAAAGAATTCCAGGGGCGAAATGAATATCACACATAATTACACAGGCCGTGTACTTGAAACTTTTAACAATTAGTTACTTAACGATAAAAAAATATCAACTTATTGGAGATAGTCTTGGATAAAGACATGACCCCTACGTCGTCATATATTAAGTTTTTTATTTTACATAAATAAATAAACAATATCAAGCCATTTTCTGAAAGGAAACGAAAACGAGTCTTTCTATTTATATTGAAAGTAAAATTTACGTGGGATCCACAAGTTTAGTACATTATGTCCGAGATTTCAGGGGTTACCTTTTCCACTGTTGTGTTATCTGTGTGTGTGAGTGTGGGGGGTGTTTATATGTGTATACTTTGAGGAAGTACACGTCTGTCCATGTCACTTTCTAACTCGTTCATCACATGTCAATATACTGCCTAGATAACATAACTCGTCAACCTGCTCCAGTTTATCTGAATTGAGTAATACATCGCGCACACTTTCGCACTTTAAAAATAATTCGTCCGATAACAAACCTAACTCGAGCTAGACGTGCGCAAGTGCTTGTTCTACACGTAACGATATCTGCGCCAAAGACAATGTTGTCCCTGACCACGCTCTTTAATATGTACAAGTCGAATATGATAAACAATAAAATTCGAATGAATAAATATTAATAATCCTAAATCGTGTTCGTAACATTATTGTTTGTGTTAATTAATAATACTATTTTTTTTATCCTTCAATCCACCTCTGTACTGTGACTAAAGGACTATTTGAAAGCAAAGGATACAGCGGTTCGAGACGTCCTTGAATAAGTTATTTGATGACATTTAAACTTATACTACAATAATAATTTATTTTGAGAAATGCGAATAGAAACAACAGGTGTCTCTCCAAGAATTCTGTTATTATTTTTCAACATAAGTAATTTAAAGTAACATTTGACATTTACGACAAGTAAATGTTATTGAAAATGAAAAAAAAAAAATTATCATACATAAAAAAATATAACTCCCACGACGAAATACATTTTTAGTTGAAAATCTGTCGAGAAAGTAACATAACAAATCCATCTTCTTGTAAGTTGCGATGACTTATATACTCGTAGAATACAATGATGGTATCCATCACGCCGTTTCCCTACTGGGGTAGGCGGAAGACAAATCGGCAGATTGTCCTATCTCGACAAATATATTTCCCCTCAACGACACATTCATTCACCTTCTCGCACAGCTCCTACGATTTATCGTACTTCTTATTTTTTCTTCTTCCAAAATATCATTCACGTGATCCAACAAAACTTTCCTAGGCCTTTCTTCTTCAACGCCTTCCACTTACATTTATATTGTTAAGTTTTCATCATTCATTCGTTCAACATGCCCTAAACTATCTCACAGTGCACTTTTTCATCATACTCAACACATCAATCCCTAATCATTTCATTCCGCATTCTGTCATACATTGTCACCCCATATCTTCTTCTAAATTCACACACTACTCCAGCATTAATTCGACTCTTTTCCAAACCTAGGTTTCCCTTCAAAACATCAAATTATGTGCTAAAATACTGCTGTCGAATATCATCTTAACAGATTTTGATCTTATCCGCTTCTAGTACATGATGTATGTTTAAGTCCCCAATCGACTTTGGTTCCAACTACTACACGTCGTTCGATATCTACCATAACTCTTCCATTATCTGAGAATGTTTAAAAAAAATTGCATACAAAATTTAGAAATTGTATTTTGGGGATAGATTTTTATTACAGTTAAGCATTTCTTGGTGTTTTATATTTATTGAATTTAATGTATTTAGCTACGTGAGTAGCATGCTATTTAATAATCAAAAGTAGCTATAAAAAGTAGATTCCCAATACAGTTTTAACAACACTGCATTTACATTACATACAAAGTTTCAAAAATATGTTTATGGATATATTTTTTGTTTACATACGTCCATACAATTATTTCACGTGATTCACTTGACATGTCCAATAAATCAAGTGTAGTAAAATTGGCAGGGAATGGACATAAATAATCACCACAAGGACATAGGAACCCATAAGAAATGTCGTTGGTTCAAAACCTGTTCAAATCAATTTTCGATGATGAATTTTTAATTGGGAGAGCATTATAAAACCATTAAAAATATTAATATCATAATTGATCGTGAACTTTTTAAATCAATTTATAATAATACCATTTACTTGTGTATTTGAGTTTCATCAACTATAATAAATACTATTTTATTTATTACTGAATAATTGTAATTTACCGGATTTGGTCATGCGTAATATTTTTTAACTTATTTTAAATGTTAAATATTGAGATGTATTGCGTTGTTATGATTGTTTTGTATTTGTAGATTGATTGTATAGTTGGCATTGAATATGGAGACGTGGCGGCCTGTGGGTTGCAACTATATTCTCACATTTTTAACCGAAATGTCTGTCAGTTTTTACACCAGCTAAAACTATGAGTCATTTAAATATTAAAAAAAAAACTATCGATAATGAGATAAAAAAAGGCGTTGTTAAAATTGAAAATCATGAGAAGAATTTAAAAGTACTCCGTTTAAAATATAGACTCGTGATCTCTTAGTCTATTAGTAGAGATGAGTCTGTTCTATACTTTTAGACCAGAGTCCTCACAGCACAGGCAGGCATGACAACACGAGAAGGCTCGACAGTGGTATTTATAATCTCAGATTTAATACGGAAGCAGTTCTATTATTTTCTTTGAAATACATCCATTAAATCTTATAACGCCTCTTATGAATTTACAACCAATTTACACGATCTTTATACAATAATTTATATAGTAGTTAGAACTTAGAAGCGTTAATTATCATAACAAGATTATTAAACTATGGCACAATATTTTGATAACTTGAAGTCTCTAGAATATGAACTTACATTCACAAGTTAAATTAAAGTGTTATTTTTATTTTTATGATAAAAATCGTTGTCAAAGAGTAGTTAGGTTAACAGTTAATGAACATGTTCTTACATAGGTAATCCCTCGCAAACGAGTATATGGTATTCGTCACTCTCTTTCGTGTATTCTGAGATAACTCAAAAATCCAATCCTGGATCCGCAAACCCTCCCCGCATTGCGGGGAGGGTTTGCGGATCCTTTCACACCCTTCCATGCGGCATTTGATAACTTGGTGTTAAACGCTCTTTTTCTTCTACGCACTTCTCCTTTTTACGATCGCGCCTTGCAGTCTCAAAAAGTGCAACCCCCTAAGTCAAGGTGCGTCTTCACTGGTCGTCTTCTTGTGCCGCTGCAGCCCAGCACAGGGTATGCATACCACATCATTTGAGATTGGACTTAAGATCGTCCTTTTACTTATTTTTTGTACCAATCTGGTATATTTTCTGATGGAGGGTGGATTAGACTTTTGAGCCACATAAGAGTACACGAAGGGAAGTGATGTTATACTCGTCTGCTAGGGATGAAGTCATACTCTTTGATAAGTATTCTCTAAGTGAGTGATTATAAAAAAGCTTCTGTCATGTTGATCGAAGAAGAATAGCTTTAATGAATTTCAAGCTGTTTTAATAAAAAAAAAGATACCCATTTCACCACTATATTAACAAATAATAAAAATTCCAATTACATAAATGTTGGATTGATTGGCTTAGATTTGGGAAATCATTACTTGAGGTATGTTCTGTTTCGAACTGGCAACCTCGACCACAAAGGTTAACACCGTAACCTAACAGCCATAAATGTATATACTCTATTGAATTAATTAGTTGTATACTGCACATTCAGACTGTCATTTGGGAATCTGTTCACACTAACAAGATAGGTTTTCAACAAGCCGTAAGTGAAATCAGACTGGAAGGCTTTTTAAAAAATCTGGGTATCAATTATCTAACCCGCAAGTCTAATGAAGCCACAGAAGCCATCATATCTCATAGTACCTCAGACCATAGTCCTTCAAGTTGACCTTGACACCTGATTTAGAGGATAAACTTAGTATAATTTGCTTCAATTCGCAAGCGGATATGGAATAAGCACACACATTTAATTAATAAGCATTAATTTTATTTTGTTCGTAATATTTTACCTGTTCATTAAAATAGGATATTTTAATGGATTTATTAACAAATTAGGCACAAAGTGAACAAACGAGCTCCCCGTTATACATCCCGTTTAGCAAATTACGTCAAAATTATCAAGTATCTACTTAACGAAATGTTTTTTTATTAACAGCAATTTTTTGTATATTTTTTACGAGTACGGAATTCAATTAAAATGCTTGTTAAGTGCATTATATCTTAATGATTATGAACACAAAAAGACAATAGTAAATGAAATCGAAAACAATTTATATCAAATTTTTAACAATGTTCATTTTTTATTTGATAAATAACTGGGCACTCGATCGTTTTAAGAATGTTGGCAAAATAGCTTTGCAACACTAGAATGTCCTTGACTTCTAATATTAATTATTGTAAATGCCCGTCAACAATACTATAAATACAAGCGGTAAAGATTCATATTTTGAGAAATAAGCAATAAAAGAACAATAAATCGTGTTTTAGACACATTTGTAATGAATTGTTATAAAAACAATAAATCGTGTTTTAGACACATTTGTAATGAACTGTTATAAAAACAATAAATCGTGTTTTAGACACATTTGTAATGAACTGTTATAAAAAATAAATCGTGTTTTAGACACATTTGTAATGAACTGTTATAAAAACAATAAATCGTGTTTTAGACACATTTGTAATGAACTGTTATAAAAATCAAATTAAAATAAACGATTTATATACTTATATATACGATACAATGTACTTTATATAACAATAATAATAACAACAATAATAATCCAGAAGTGAATGCTCAATATATTAAAAAGGAACAGAATATGTATAATAATTTTAAACAATTACAAAAAAAACAGGCGTATACAAAACTATATGTCACCAACGCAATATGGGACCATCGAAAGGTGGACAGACCGTACTACGCCAAACCAGGCGTCATCTTGAGTTCAGTGCGAAAGGGAATACAGATGCCGATAAATATTTAAAAAATCAAAATGTGCATATCTCAAGAACAATCAAAAGTAAAAAAAAGTCCCCAATGTCCCAAGTCACCTATATTATACAATATAATCTTCAAACAAGATGAACAAAAAAAGATTAGCTAGAGAA
The DNA here is from genome assembly GCA_949825065.1 of Odontocerum albicorne. Classification (NCBI taxonomy): domain Eukaryota; kingdom Metazoa; phylum Arthropoda; class Insecta; order Trichoptera; family Odontoceridae; genus Odontocerum; species Odontocerum albicorne. The sequence continues at coordinate 32,215,830 of OX463849.1, read as the reverse complement.
AGCTAACAGATAGCTCTCCACTTTCTAAGATCCACTTGTTCCCAGCGACTCTCTCCGACTGTTTTTATAGCGCTTCTTCTGCCCACCAACCCTTCGCTTGCCCATTTCTTCTCCGTAAAAGACGTAATAAAGTCTATTACAAGTATCAAACTTTTCACTGTCCTCTTCATGAAGTGATGAGGAACTCCTCAAAAAATCATTTATATGACATCAAAAAGTGGAAAAAAAAACATATTTTTTTAAAGATTTTAGATATAAATACTTCAAGCGTTACAAGTTTCTTATAAAATAACGATGATGTCAGATATAAAGAAAAACAAATAAAATTTGCATTTAGATCTTGTATCAATAAGGAACAAGAATGGCACATACCCAAATATGACGGGAAAAAAACTCCAATAAAAAAGATGCCACAAAATGCGGTTTCGAATGTCAACTGGTTTCTCAATGATGAATGCCTTCGGTCACATTTATATTCATGACTGCTAATGATACACTTTAATTTGAAGTGATATTAATAATTTACAATTAAATACATGTTATTAAGAACGTAACAGCACAGAAAAAGAGGAATAAATTGATAGAAAAGAGAAGAGGTGGTAATCATTCGGTATTTTTTTGACATTTATTAATCAATATTTCGTTGTAAATTATGATTAATAAATTTAACTATCGGCGTTTGTTTGAAGTGATTTTATCTTGAACGAATTAACAAATGGCGAAATAAATATTGTTTTCAGCCATAAATAATTCTTCATCAAGTTCCTAATCATAACAAGGTTCAATTCTAAAAAAAATCATCATTAACATCACGCTATGTCCCTATTAGGGTATTCTGCCATACATCATCCGCTTCTGCCCCTTCGTCATGCATAATCTATTATTAAGGCTTTTCACTTTTTCCTCTTACAGAATTTAATTAATTTGGTAGTGCCACGCTTTTCTAGACCTTCTATTTCTTGTATAGATTATTTTGGTGAATGTTTCATCATTCATTCTTTTTATGTGACCGTACCATCTTAATGCTCATTTTTTTCATCTGAAGCACTGCACCTTGTATTAAATTCAGCGTTTTCCCCCTACATTCCTTATTCTGTCAAACATTGTTTTTTTTTCACATTTTCACGCGTCGCAAGTTTGTAAAAAAAAACAACATAAAAATGAGAAATATTCAGCATTTTAAATGAAAACGTAAAATTATCAATTAATTTAGAATATGTATGGACATAAGTAAGAAAAAGGATAGTTATTTTTAAAATCATTTTTGTCACTTAAGTGGGCTGCGTTGCTGTTGGCGAAATTTTAAGTTGAATGAATTTTATATTGATGGATAAAAAAATGGGGATTGATATTCATAAACTCGAGGCATAACTGAGTTTTTCACCAGGAAACATATTCGTGGTATTATTTATATTGTGTTATTATTGTTCGAAGTATTAGTTATATTGTGTAATTATTGTTCGAGGTATTATTTATATTGTGTTATTATGTTCATGATATTATTTATATTGTGTTATAATGTTCATAGTGTTATTTATAGTGTGTTATAATGATCGTGATATTATTTATACTGTGTTATTATATTCATGGTACTATTTACATACTGTATTTTTTATTGGGTTCTAAACGATATATTTATCTAAAAGACATAAGTTTTCATATAATTATTCACAATATCGTTTAAAGTCTCCATATACTGGCTTCAATTGGTTGTCACACTCCTGCTAGAAACACACGAAACCTTTTACAATTCAAATATGTCAATAACATTTTCTTAACTAGAGTTGCACGTTGTAATTCATCAAACGTGAGAATAACAATTGGGCTACTCCATGCCTGGTTTGGTGGATATTTTAACTAGAGTTGCACGTTGGAATTCATCAAACGTGAGAATAACAATTGGGCTACTCCATGCCTGGTTTGGTGGATATTTTAACTAGAGTTGCACGTTGTAATTCATCATACGTGAGGATAACAATTGGGCTACTCCATGCCTGGTTTGGTGGATATTTTAACTAGAGTTGCACGTTGTAATTCATCAAACGTGAGAATAACAATTGGGCTACTCCATGCCTGGTTTGGTGGATATTTTAAATGCAGCCGTTGTTGAGTTCGTGAGGATACTTATCCAGCATTTTCTAATTTCTGAGATCTTGACTGGGAGGACATTGTTCTTTTCTTTTTTCTCTAAGTATACATATTTTTAATTGTAATTTGTCCTTAAATATTCCCTTGAGAGAGATTCTACACATTTTTGAAGTTATATTTTATATGTCTTGTATTCTTGATCAATTTTGTTGTGCATTGGTATGTTTAAGTATCATACCTTGAAAGATATATGTATCACAAATTGAAGGATATTGTTACGTTATTTTTTCCTTTTTACAATTGACTGTGTTATGTAAATGACACTTAAGTGTCATTTATTGTGTTAATAAATAGCTACCAAATGGAAGATAAATAAATATCATCAATACATTTTCAGTTAATCTAAGCTTCCTCATATTTAAACGTTTAATAAAATGTTCGTGTTAAACTAAGATTTTGTAGTTTATTTCCCCATCTGAGGTCACATTCATCACTTAAATAATTACACAGATCTCACAAGATAATTTACACCATAACAACACACTCGACTTAAAAATAAGTCGAAATGGAAGTCATAAAATCATCCATTAAAACCGAACTAACAAAAGTGAGAAATCGATAACATCTACCACAGCTAGAAATGGATATGCAGTGGGAAAAATCTGTTGAAAGATTTTGTATTTTTTTCCTCACAAGGTCACTGCGAAAATTGCCTAAATAAATCAAAGCAATCCTAAGCAACCGAATGTTGCAGATTTATGGCCAGTAAATTAATGAAAAAATCAACAAGAGTTTTATGTTGGATAATTCTGCGTCCGTATTCAGATTTATGAGCCATTCAATAATTAAAATATGGAATAAAGATGGAGACTAAATAGGGAAAAATAAATTTTTGTCGCGCCATAATCACCATCTTATGGGACTTCGTTAAGAGCTAAATTATTAACAAATAATAAAATAAATAATCTTGATAAGGTTTAATTTCTTTAAATCACGAGCCCCTAAACTACGGTACACAATTTAGATTTATACGACCGCGAACTCTTCGATAAAATAATAATAGAAAAAAACTATATTCCTGTTCTCTAAATAACTTAGTAATCACCGGGACAATAAATATAGATGAAAAGAGCATAAACGATATATTATGAAGCTTTTGTTGTAGACAGAGTACAACCTGGCGGATTTGTCAAAGGTTGGAAGTAAAAAACCAGCATCATAATTCTTTTTTTAAAAAGTTGTGTTCCAACGGGAATATAACCTACAACTTCCGGGTCGGAAAACAAGTGATTTGCCAACTAGGTTAGGATCGGAGTAATATAAACCGCTGGGAATCGATCCCAACACATCTGAATCCTAAGGCATCTTTTCTACTGGGCCACAGATAAAAATCGAAAATAAGAACAAATGTAAAAGAATCAAGATAAAATAAACCCAAATAAAACAATACGAGTATAGTTAATGACTCGTAGACGTGATTTGAAAAACGGATGATGAAAAACCAGGGAAAATCAACTAAACTGAAAGAGGAAGAACAAAAAGAGAAGGAAAAGTAGGAAATCATGCCACGTAACAAATATATATCTAGAATAAAATAAACACGCACAAAGACCACATTTCTTGACGACGTAGCCTAGTTGGTATGACGTTCGTCTTCCGGATTCCAAGTTTCGGTTTCAAATCCCGACAAAACTAAACATAGTTTGAATTTGGTTAAAGAGTTTGTCTGCTAACAGTACTCGCACGTGCTAGGCGTGCTGCTGCCTGTGTGATAACTTGTACTGGAGTAGGCAAGTAACTCCCAGTTCACAAGTTATCACGCCTGTGTGATAACTTGTGAACTGTGACTTACTTGCCTACTCCAGTAGTGCTTAACGCAAAGGACTTGATTACTGGGGCCGAGAACAATATTATCTCCCGCTCACGCGCTCCAACATATCCGAAATGTGGTTATATCGAGAATTACTATATGAATAAACAACATTTTTTAATAAAATATGGATTGGTTGTTGGATGCTACCGTTTAAAATCATTAAAAAGTTCATTCGCGTGTAGATTATATACGATTTGATTTGTGAAAAATGTTTTAAATTAATTTTTATGCTATACATCGTTTTATGGTCCATTAAGGTCCGTTTATATAGAAGAAATAAAATTTTATGGTGAGAAAAAACCTCTGCAGGAATTTTAAATATAATGTATGCAATCTGTAGTAGCCGGAAGAATTTAAATAAATAATATTTAAAAAGAATCCAAAATGTCTGTATCTAAAAGGATGAAAGTCCATTTTTACTAATTTATGATTATTTTATTCAAATTAAGCTATCATGAGTTGCTTTAAACCAGTCGTATTAGATAATGTGCATTCCTTCATCGGGATCGATCCTTCAAAAATCAAGAAAGACATCAGAAGCAGTGCTGAGAGATCCAAGTAAATGGATGACCCTAGACATTCTTTGCATAACCATCAACACCTAGGTTCAAATCCAGGTACAATTCAGATTACTAAGTCTCTAGAACAACCACCTACTTGATGTTGCTAAGATGAACGAGTGAAGAGGAACATCGAAGCCTAATCTGTGGATTTTGCATGTTAAGGTATAACTGCTCTGAAGGACACGGAAATCCCTTAATAAGCTACGAACTGGAGAATGGGATGGATCGACTCTCTACAATGTAGAGTCTACATCATAACGATGTTCATACAATTTCTACAGAACTCTAGTCTCCCTCCATTCCCAGCTTTTTAAGATCCTGCTGTACGTAATATAAAAACCTCTGTCTCGGTTTGTCAAGTGGCCTTTTTTGTTATCGGACATTTTCTACTCAGAATATTAGATAATTCTCTTTGGGCAGAAATCATTTGAAATATTCCTCTATAATATGGGCGCTGTGGGATTAAGTATTCACTCATGCTAGAAAGGGCTGATAAAAGATTTCTCCGTTGTCTCTACATGAGAGAATATGGATATTATCCCTGGTCGTATCCAAGTGTCTTCTTACTGGGGATGCTTAGTTACAGATCATCAGAGAGTGGAAGATCTCTTCGATTGGGTTCCCAATTTTTTTGTTTGCTCAGACGTAATTCAGCTAACCCACCCGTCCTGAACAGTAATCGTTTATATATTCCGGATAATTATCTGAGACAACGTTCCCATTGATTGTTCTATCAACCTATAAGTCGAACCAACCTGCCTTTGGAAATGTGGAGGTTTAAAGACATAGTAATTTATTTTAATCAAACACTGTTTATTCCATTTTCTGTCTAACAAAGAGTCTTTTTTGTGCTACCTTGATGAGGTGAAAGCCTTGAAACCGGTAGGGTTATACCGTAACAAAAAGTGAAATAAACAGTGTTTGATTAAAATAAATTAGAAACTTTTACTTGTATTTTATTTGAATAAATAATATTTGCTAACAAAGTAATTTTTTATAATGTTCTGTTATATATTATAGATAAATTAAATATTCAGTCAATCACTTTCATAGAAGTCGAAAACTACTAATAGAAGCCGAATAAATGCTGTAGAAATAGTACATTTAGAAGAATACATGGAGTGACAATGTATGACAGAATACGAAATAAAGTGATAAAATATTAATGTTAATTTAATGCTCGTGTGTCAAATAAGATTACAAACAAAAAACACGCTGAGACGGTTTGGGTATACGAGTATAAAACGAATGAATGAAGAAAGACTAACAAAACAAATATATAACACAAATGTTAGTGCAAGGTTTGTGAGAGGGAGACCGAAGAAAGTATGTTTTTTTTTAAGAATAGATATGACCGAAGTCATAGGTATCATTATACCCTCGAACACTAGGCGGAAAAAATGTATGTGTCGTTCGAGGGGAGTAGCACAGCGCGGGGTTCGAACCGACGACCTCCCGGACGGAAGTCCAGCGCGTTACCGCGCGGCCATGCACCTCACATCAAGTGTTAAATCAAGTGAATGATAATTTGTAAGAAGGAATCGTAGAAAGTTAAAGAAATCGTAGAAGTTTTATGAGAACGATCTCCGTGGACTAGTGATACGATGCCTGTCTTACTTCCCGGGGGTCGCACGTTCGATTCCCGCTGGAATCCCGATTTAAAAAAAGTTTTCTGCCTGGTTTTCACTTAAGGATTCATAACCGACTTTCTAGTTTGTTGGAGGAGATTATCACAAGGCAATAATCCCAGGTTGTACTGTATATAAAGAAAGTGTTACATTATTCGCTCGGGCGCTGCTATAGCTGCCGGGCGTGATTTGTTTAGTAATCGTGGGTTCGAGTCCCGAGTTAGAGCGCCTTTGAGGAGAGTTTTGCTCTCTAAATTGCGCTATATATATTTTATATTAAATCAAATTGAATTGAGAAAGCGTATTGATGTAGAGAAGGCTAAGGATGTGTGTCGAGATAGGAAAATCTAGTGATCTGTCCTCTATGCGTATCCCGACAGGGAAATGTGGTTATGGTGAGTATATATTATGTTCTTACAATTTACCTCATATAACATAAAAGACGACGCAAAAAAACTGACAGGATTTTTTTATTTGTGTGATGTATGATTTTTTTAAATTTTTAAATATACCTTATTGCAGACTTTCATATGAAACGAACGTCGAGTCACCCTATGGGACGGACAGTTTAATTAATTGAAATATGCAATATACAGTTAAAATAATACACAGAATACTTCCAGTTATGTTCTAGCAAGTATCCCCCAGATATTGATTAACGATCTTAATGAAGAGAACCAGTTTTGTGCTTCTTGATGATTGCTCTGAGATGTTGCTATAACGTTGATTTTTGAGGGTTCAAAATACACGTTTAGAACCCGTTTTGTCAGTGCACTGCTGAAGGTATGCGAGGCCCAGGCATGAACAAAGTAAAATTTACTTTGTTTTAAGAAAAAAATGTTGATTTGTGTTGATACTTAATTTATTGTTATAGGAAATAAATACTAAAGGCTTCAGTGTAAATGGAAATATTTATCGAAATGAAGTGAAATTATTTATTTTGTATGTTATTAATTGATTTAGTGTTTATTTAGATTTTAACTTAAACGTGAAAAAAATTATAAATCAGACCTGTCACTTTAATTTAAAGTATTGTGTATACTTTTTTCAGATTTAAGTATCAAATCATTTTATTTTATATATTATGTATAATATTAGAAAAATAAAAATCAATGCATGCCGCACTTACCAAAACTAGTCATGTTTACATTCTTGTAATGTTAAAACTAACGACCATTAAAAATGCTAAATAACACTTAACAAAAGTAGGAAACAAGAAATAATTTATTTATCAATCCCATATTTTATAAACAGAAAAAGTTTTAACTAAAATTCAATCAAGAACCCAATTTCCAAAATTCAATGGAAAAATAAGACGTTTACAGCCTGCATGTACCATGCCATATATGCCATAGAAAATGCTTATTACAAATTGGCTTACGTTGTCATCTCAGGTGGCACCAGAGACCAGTACCCTAACTCCGAACATCGTAATGTGCCTTCTATTTTAATCGTCACGGGCTTTGGGCATTTAAAAATTTATGAGAAGGCTTATAACATAATATAAAATGAAAAAAACACGAAGTTGATATTTTTTTATATCAACAGATTTTGAAATCCTGCACTCGACAAAAGCGTTTCTCTGGAGCATGATTTATCTTGAATGCCGAAAGGGACGCACCTGTATTTTATGACGTAACCAAAATTATTGGTATAAATTTATTGGATCTATGGTCCCGATATTTAATTTTTTTCGCTAGTTCGGCATATTACTGGCCTACTGAAGCGATACTGAACATTCTTTCTGTACAGTTATGTTTTTAAATGTTTAAGCAATCCTTCAGAATAGTACAATAATTTTCATACGAAATAAACCAAATAAAAAAATGGTAAGAACAAAATATTGGTAAGTACTAAATAATCTGGACTTAAATTTATTTTTCACTTTTCAAGTAGCCGTATTAGTATGTCAAAACAGACAGACAAAATCGTATAAATAACAAGAAAAATAACAAACACGTTTTTGATTGACAAATTTTGGATTAATGTACCGAACAATTATTTACACAGCTCACACACGGAATGACCTTGTTAATTGAATTTTTGGATATTAATATTTATCACAATATGATATATCTCAGTGGATAATTGAGGATTAATCTCCTTTATAAACTTTGTAAGCATAAGTGAGCCATTTCACAGGAAACATGAGTTAATTCATAGGAAAGCATGCAATCATTGTTCCTGTTTTCATTATATTATATTGAGAATTTTAATAATTGTATTGCTTTATTGTTATTAAATGTAGTTGGATTAAATTTGTATTAAATGTAGAATAAATTCTAAGTTTCCACATAATTTTTTTTCATTCATAAAAAGTGATATTATTCAAGAAAAACAAGAAACATCTCAAAAGGCTTCTTAAGTTCCCACTTGAAGAGAATGTGTTAAGTTATAACGTTAATTTGAGTGTTTTGGGCCCTTGGTGTGGAGATTTGGACTCTGAGTGCACGCGAGAGACGCATTTGAAATGTGTTGCTGGAAAAGGATGTTACGAATTCCATAATCAGGAAAGCGGCGAACAAACACCTCCATTCTCGAAGAACTGAGATTGTCGACAATATGCCTTAGACGAGTTCATTGAATCGTTGAGCACATTGCTCGTAGCCAAGAAGACAGTTTGTGGCAACTGGAAGCGTGGAAGGATTAAGTACAAGAGGAAGAGTTCAAATGCGTTGGTGCTGCCAAGGACTACCCTTAATAACTGCCCTTCAAACCGCAGAGCACAGAGATGGATGGAGAAGAGTCATCAGGAGCAATAATGGGAGTCAGGATTCTTAGTCATGAGCTACATGACAGGATGGTCCCTTGGAGTCAAGTTATAAAAATTGCGCTTTAGAAATTAATTGATCGATTAAATGAGAGATTCTGATCCGATAGAAGCTAAAATATCATATTATTTTTCTCCACGTTCACTTATAACTAATATATATAAAATAAGAATGAGTATCAAAAACCAAGAGTAGCGTGCCACTGAAAACATATAAAATAGCTGACCTTTCCGTCGAGGCGGAGATCGCTTCATTATAACGGGCAGCAAATTGCTAAGGAAAGAATTTCGGGCGAGAATTCCGTCTTGGGCTGGTCGGACTTCGCTTAAAAGCATTATCTGGTTAAAGATGCCTGCCCACGTAACATTTGTACTTACGAATACATTTTTTTTTCTAAATAATCTTGGTGTTCTATCCTCTTTGCCATACCTAATACATAAATGGTTCGATAGTATATTACCTTGCACCCTTGGGTGATTAGTCAAGGCAATAAACTTCGAAGCCTTGCTTAGTGGTCAGCACGTTTTCTCAATTCCCAGGGTTCGATTCCTGGATTATTCAATTTTTCACGTATTTTATATCTGCTCAGCTAATGAAATGCTCAGCTTGCGCATCAATAGGAGCAAAAAAAACTCATGTACATTGACCTTTCTACTTCTTACGCGGTAGCAAGAAATAATTTGTTGCATGACTTATAAAATGTGCAAGAGTTTCTGTTCTTGGACTTCTTGATAACTGACAGGACTTCTAGTAATGAGAAGATAATGCGCAGGTGGCGATGAGTCTAAGAACAGCCATGACCCAATTGGGTCAATCCGTCGTTTTCGCTATTTTTCTATACAGAGACATACAAACAAGGGCAATCATAAGAAAGGGAATTGATATATTTAAGATGTAGTGTTGGAGGCAGCACTTGCGCATTTCATGGACTGCTAGAGGAGCCAATCGATCAATTGAAGAACTCGAGGTTGAGATGCGTTTTTTTGCACTGCAAGCAGGATCTTTCGATATTTTGGACAGATGACGAGACGGGGTGATGACATCCTTGTGTGGTTAATTCTGGCGAGAAATGCAAATGACAAAACGAATAGAAGCTGATCACCCATCCGATGGTGTGACCAGGTGAAAGAAAATAGAGGGGAACTCATTTCAAAGAGACAAGGTATCGCTTGTGTTGGAGAAAGATGATTGACGACCAAGATGATCACGATCCTCAGAAATAGCGGAACACTCAAGAAAAATGTTTATTTTATCTGATTTTATTCCACACACAGCAGTGGCTTCATTTACTTAGCTTAATAATTCTTTGTAAAGATCACTGAAGCTGATCAGATCAATTCTTAGATATTTGAATCCAATCACTTCTTCAAGAAGTTTATCATCAAACATGAGTTGGAATCTTAATGTTTTTTTAAGAATGTTAAATATTTATAATACATATTCTTATTTAATTTTAATTTTATTTTATTACAATGTATGGTCTTTTTCGACCATTAAAAAGGCAACAAGAGTTAAAGTCTAAAATTTTGAGTGCGCATGAATAAAACATTTAAATGAATCATATACAAAAAAAAATAAAAAACCAGTACTACGCACATGTAAAAACCACTTATCTCACATAAAATACAAATACGAGATAGTTCAAGGCTCAGGTAACCAAAGGCCCTAATATACAAAAACAAAAGAAAAAAATTATACGTATAATTACTCCACTCCAATACACAAAAAAACAAATGCACATCGAAACTTCAACATAATTCAAGATATTTAAAAAAAAAAGAGAAAAACAAAGTCAACGAAAATATAGGAAAGCAATCGAGGAGTCACATCGTGGCGTCGGATTTATGGTTCAGACAAATAAAAACGTTCACTCTAAAAGAACTCTTTAAGGCTAGACTTAGACTGTCACCAAATATGTCCGAGACTACAGCCTAGTCATCACCTAATCGATGCAATCTATGTGCGGGAGAATTCGAGTGATAGTTCAATAAATGTTGCACTGGAATTCAGAAATCAATAAATTTCAGTAACTTCAGACTACCCCATTTACTATTTTAAAAAGAAGGATTAAATAAATAAATTTGATTTAAATAGTCTTAAATACTATTTAAATCTCAAATATATTCCAAGGATGACTTCATATTCACTAAAATTAAAATTTCGGAACCGTCGGTTAATTAATGCAACTACGACGAAATTCGTAAAATGCAAAAATGATTTATAAATTATTTCACAAATAACAGAATCAAATAAAATTTTAAAAGACCATGTCATATTTTTTGAATAAGCATACAATTTATGTTGCAGCAAGTCGATGACTTTGTGAAAAGTGAAAAGGAAAAAGTTGAAAAAAAACAGGATGACACAAAATTATAAAGTTATGTAAAACAAGTTCGACGTTACCAAATTATGGTCCAACTAAAAAGTGTACTTATTTTTCAATTAAGTTTAATGGTGAATCGAGAAGAAAGTCGACTAAATTCAAGAATTACGACATATCTGCCCAAGTAATGGGTAAATTAAAAGAAACGTGAAATTAAGAAATTTTTAATTAAACAAGGTTTGCATACACATGTTCTACAGACAGAGGCATACACGTATTAAGACAAATTAGATATTGCAATAATTTCCTGCATAACTTGAAAATATGCCGGTAATTTAATACAACCAAAACGTGAGTACGTGGAGATGGTTTGGGCATGTGGAAAGAATGAATGAAAAAAAAAACAGATACAGTAAAAATTTGAGCGGAAGGAGTGTGAGAGAAATACCATGGAAAATATCGTTGGATCATGTGAATGATATTCTGATAGAAGGAAACAATATTCTGAAGAAGGAAAGGTAGAATGTCAGAGAAATTGTTTAGATTGTAAGAGGAGGTGCATGCATCTAGAAGAGGCTAAGGTTATATTTCGAAAAATGAAAGTATGGTGCTCTGAACTCTCTGCTTACTCGTACAGGGAAATTGTGTAATGGTATATATTCGTATGTACTTAAAACGTATTTTTTTAAACTAATTAACCAATATTTGTCGACCACCGAAACCCAGTAAATAAAATGCCTGTCTTCCGAACCAAGCATAAGTTAGAACTCAAAAAGACACATTTTTTTTAATTAAAAAAAAGTTCCAGTCTGGTATTCAGTTGAGCTTTGTTTAACACTTTTTCAGTCGGTTAGAATATATAATGACATATCAATAAGCACGCCAGGTTGTACTGTATATCATACATACAACGAAAATGTAGTATATTTGCACGCCAGGTTGTACTGTGTACATACAACGAAAGTGTAGTACATTTAAATAAAATAAAAATGTTATCAAGAAAACTAGTAAAATAATATTTAAAAACTAACATTTTAAGATATAAACAAATCACCTGAGGTTAGTTTTTTTGCTTAACCGAAAAGTATGTCGCAGTATTACCTGAAACAAAAGAAAATACAAAAAATTAGCATATGTTTATTGATAATCTTACATCAAAACATGTTTGGAACGTTAACAATAATTTTAATATGGCATATGATACACGAAGAAATTGTAAAATCAAAATTAGGGCTTTAATGTAATAAAATGACGGAGTTGGCGCAGGACAAAGGTAACAGGGCATTGTTAGTTACTTTATGCATGCGAAAAATAGAACAAAGAGGTCGATTTATTTTCATCTAATAAATTGGTTGTTCCAAATAAATTCAATAGGGCGATGAATAATGATCGAGCTTTTGTCATTGCTGGTTCTGTGGTGTGGAATGATCTGCCTCCTAGTGTCAGACACATGGGTGACGTGTGCAGCTTTAGTAAACACTTAAAGACAACCCATTTAAGGTTTTATCTAAATGTATAAGTGGGTTCGAATCCTGAGTTAGAGCACCCTAGAGGAGTTTGCTTTTACCATCGCAGTCTTAAAAAGTGTCATCTCCTCGGCCACAGTACGTCTTCATTGGTACTTCTCCTGTGCCGCTGCGACCCAACTCTGGGAATCCACACAGTTTGAGATTGGACTTAAAGCAGTTATTGATCTTCTTTTTGGGCTGCCTTAACATGTTTTCCCTAAAATAACTTGAGAGTGTACCAATTATAATAACAAGGCTCATGGCAATAGATGCAAGTCTCGTCTAAGGTAAGGGGATAAAAATTAAGTCGCTTTACTTAATCATCTACACATATGATAGGTTAAATAATAAATTGCTAAAATGATAGCAATGACTCACATTTCTTTAATTATAAATATGACCGAAGATATAAATCATTACTATCCAAAACCATTGCAAAAAATTTGAACCAAGTGCGAATTGTATCAGTGGGAGTTTTAAATTGGCAATCTCTGACTAGTTTATTTACCGGACGACAAAGCAACCCCGAATAATTAGGAAAAAATGCTATTTTACTTTTTTTTATTATACTCCAATTGTTTACAATACAATCTGAATAATTTATTGCAAAGTGGCAATCTTTTCCAGCCAACCGAAAAGGTGTTAAACAGGTCTAAAATGAAGACTAGACTGGCACCTGTTTTAATAAAATTGGATACCAACGGAAATAGAACCCGTAAGCCTCGGGTTGGAAGGCAGCCATCTTATCAACATGGCTATAGAGATCGTCGTTTCGTTTATTTCTTTAAAAAAAATTTTTCTTCAAAACAAAGTAAAATAGTACAACAATTATATTTATTTATTATTATTGACAACCATCGATAACATTTGCAAAATAGCTTAATTAAAATCGTTCAAGCAACTGTAAACTTTTCCATTTGCAATATTGTATTTAAATACACATTTGAAAATCAATTTGTTACAGAGAAAATAACTGTACTAGATCTTTTTGGAGGCACTCAGATAGAGAGATGTTAGACAAATAGGTGTGTACACATGGGTGGTTCAGTGAGATGGAATATAGTTGATATTGCCATTAAAAAGTTAACCAATTGCATCCACAATAAATTATGTGTTAAGTAGATATTAAGAAAGATATAATAAAACAAAACCCCTTATTTTGACACTAACGACGGAATAAAAATCTACCAACCATTCTGAATCACGTTGAAGAGAAAATTGAAAAAATATTTCCATTATTCAGAATACAATTTTATCTACGCGTATACTTGAACTGAGAAGTATCAAAATCATATATACTCGGAGCATATCATATAATGGAAACGGGCATTATCAAAAACAAAGATAACCAAACCCATCCAGTATGAACATTTCTTGAGCAGTATCAAAATCATATATAATCAAACCCGGGTTGTATCAAAATCATACGTGTACATAATCAAACCCGGGTATCACAATCATACATTTTTTAAACCAGGCCGTATCAAAATCTGTTAAGAGATAGTCCTAAAATGTATTTTAGTATCAATTATGATGTATGCGAGTGAAATTTGGACATGGAAAAAGACTGAAGGGGCTGAATAAATACTGCAGAAAGGCGTGTACTGAGAAGAAAACATGAGGTGAAAATGTATGACAGAATACGGAATGAAATTATTAGGTATGAATGTGAAGTTAAGGCTGATGTGTTCAGTAAGATGAAATAGAGCCCTTCAAGATGGTTTGAGCATGTACAACGAACGGATGAAGAAAAACTTACAAACATATACATAAATTGTAAATTTAAAAGGAAGGCGTGGTAGAATAAGCCAAAGGAAAGTATTATTGGATGAAATTAATGATATTTTGAAAGAAGGAAACATAAAGCCAGAAACGTGTGTCGAGATATGAAAGTCTGTCGTTCTATCCTCTATGCCTACCCCGACAGGGAAATGGCGTGATGGTGTGTAGAAAATCTAATTGAAAGATTCATCGGTTATGAGAAAATAATCTTTTGGAAAATGTGTCATAAATACCAAATCTAAAAACATTTGAATGTGTGACTAAAAACACAAACTTGCGTTTGAAATGTTCTTCGATAAAGGTTTATTCATTAGTCAAAAACAGTGCAAGTATAAACCCAAGTGCATCAAATACTCTTGGGTTTTTACTTTATTTTTCATTCAGATTCGTGACATTCCTAAATTAGTAGTAGATAAATATAATAGTTATAATATTCATAACTGGTCGAGAATCTACGATAAAAGGAGCGTGAGATAGTGGAATTAAGCGGTAGAAAGTAACCAGATTCGCCTTGGTGTGGAATATCGGACGAATGACGGAAATGGTAAAATACCAACTATATATATAATATAAAGGTCACCTCGACATCCAAATATATAATTTTGCAGGGAATAACACGTTGTTGGACAAGATCGTGGTCAAGCAATCTGAATCAGTTGCCTTGAAGCGTAAATGGGTGTTAAAACATTTGTTGGGTACATGGAATGGGTGTCGAAGAATGTTCAACTGGCACACAAATATTCTGATGAACGATAAGATTTCAGTTATTATTACTACGAAAAAAATCAAGTTTGATTAAACATTCAAGAAACTACTATTATAATAAGCTAACAGTGTTAGATAAAACTGAGTTAATCGGCGAGTTAATCTAAAATTATGTAATAGGTGGTGTGGTTTTCTCATCAGAGTGAGGTGTATGGCCGCGAGGTAACGCACTGGACTATCGTGAGGAAGCTCGATGGTTTTAATCCCGCGCTGTAATACTCTTTTTGAATGACACACGTATTTTTTCCACCTAGTATTTGGGCGTATAAGGATACCTATGACTGAACGAAATGACAATCGAATATTTAATAATGATCACAAATTTAGTGTTTAATATCGGTTTCTTGTTGCATTAATACTGCAATGATGGACGACGAGAAAGGAAAATGACAATCGAGTATTTAATAATGATCACAAACTTAGTGTTTAATATCGGTTTCTTGTTGCATTAATACTGCAATGATGAAAGACGAGAAAGGAAAATGGGAAACCTTCGAGGAGTTTACGGAAAATTGAAAACATTTAAGTGAAAAAATATTGAAATATATTACTGTGATATAAAATTATTTGGTTCAAAGATCAGTAAATATAACTGAACTGTCCATGACGTAAAAATTGGTAATTAGGATTATAATCGTTGGTTTTGTTTATGTGTTCAAATAAAAATTAATATAGCCACATAAATACTCTATAAATGCGTGTTTTTAGAATATATGAGGTGACAATGTATAATTGAATACGGAATGAAAAGGTGAGGATTTTTTTTAATCCATTTTGCAGGGATTTCTCCTGTTACACAAAGAGGGGCTGATTCTAGCGTTAGCTTTTTCATTGGGAAGAATATCAGCCAGAATTCTTCTCATACTGCTAGACGGTGCCGAGAATATATCAACAGTGTCATTCAGTTGGTTCAATATCTCTATACCACGCGTGACTTGAGTGTTTAGCCATGATATTCGTTCTGTAAGTTGGTATGTATTGTAGAACAGAGGGTGATTCCTTGCACGGCTATATTTATTAGGTACATATGAACTGTGAACTCAACACTTATGTATTGAGTAAGATGACGAAGAGCACACTGAGATAGTTTGAGTACGTGGAACGAATGAAAAAAAAAGACCAACAAAACAAAATATTCACATATAGTGCAAATGTGAGTGAAAAGCGTGGTAAAAAAAATCAAGGAAAATATGGTTAGATAAAATTAATATTTTGAAAAAAAAAAAGAAATGTAAGATTTAAGAATAATCATTGTACGAGAAGTTTTATGAGTGTAGAAGAGGTGAAAGATGTGTGTTGAGATAATAAAGTATGCCACTCTGCCTTCCCTAGTAGGGAAACGACGTGATGGTATGTATATTTGTGTCTTATTAAACGATCAAAATTATTTCACTGAAATCTTTGGATATTTGTATATTGTTTATAGTTAAGGCATTAACGTTGTGGAGGTTTAAAGACGTTGTAATTTGTTTTATCAAACACTTCATTCCACTTTTTGTAACGGTATAACCCTACCGGTGACAAGACTTTCACATCATCTTCGGGGGAGCACAAACAAGACTCTTTGATATTTCATTAGTAATTGATATCAACTAATCAATTGGATGAGATATATTTGTTATTCGACATAATTTTCTTCATGTAATTTGTTCTATATACAAAAGTGTAATAAAAATCTCCAGTAGCATCCTCCACCTGTCTATTATCCGTATAACGTATTATTTCACAGTTCTTTCTTTTCTCACCAGCAATTCTTACTCCTAACAATGTTTCTTCTAATAGTTGAACGTCCGTTACATCTTGTAATATCTCCAGTACTTGCTTTCTTTTTTACAGTACACAGTAAAACAAAAAGTGATACAAGTGTCACGAATCTAGCATACCTTTCATCAACAACATTCTATAGAAGGATAGACCAACACTTGAACGCCGCGGATGTATGAAAATAATGACGATCGTGAGTGTCGTCAATAGAGGAAAAAAATAAATCGTGGGAACTGACAATCTACGTAACACGTTACAATTCAGTGTGTTGTCGACATTAAGCTTGGAACAGGTAGGGTTATCGGCTATGTTTTAACTTATAAAATATCCATTATTTTTTCCACGTATCTATACTCATGTTCATTTGAGCAGTTATCTTGTCTATGAAGGATGCAATTTATAATATCAATGTTCATGCCAGTCTTAATAGGTTCATGATGCGATGTCTTATTATGATCAAAATATATTTAAAAAAAAATTAAACGATTCATTTCAATAAGATTTTACATACTTTCAGCATCACATAAGATTTACTCATCTGTTTATACATATATAAGTTATTAACAGGAAAAAAGCGAACCCTTTGTTGATTGACAAACTTTCGTTAAATAAATGGAAAAATTATTTCCGCCACTGTGAATAGATTGTTTACGGAGCTGTATTAATTAACTCAGCTGAAATTAAGTGCATCACCACTCGTACACGGAATGATATTGTTGAATAAATTATCCGATATCGATATTTTTCATATATCGGTGGATACATTGAGGACATAACTCCTCAATAAATGTTGTAGGTATAACAGAATCACTTCACAGGGAAGTACGAGTAACACTGTTCCACTGATATTAAGACTTTTAATCATGCAACGTTTGTTTTATTTAATTTGTATCAAATGTCAAATAAATAAATATTAATGCGCACGTTGAGCATATATGATATTCAAACATCTCGAAAAATTATAGTCTATTTTTGAACGTTAGAAATTTGGAAACCCTGGTATTACGTGTGAAGCTAAGAAAAACAGAAGTGCCCAGTCCCACTGATGAAAACATACAAGGCGCTAATCTGTAAGAGATTATCTTATGTAAGCTGCAGTATTGCGTCGGTAAACGAACATCATTCGTGCTATTGAATATCTTAACACCGTATTTAAACATCACTTGGAAGAAATTCTTTTATATTCTAAACGTTCACTCTTGAGGAATTCACAAGACAATCGTCGTTTCAAAACTGTACGAGTATGTGCTAACTCCATAAATGGATAAGCAAAAAAATATATATTAAAACAAAACATAAGAAAATAGTGGATACATTATGAGAAAAAATAAAAGGAGAGGAACACAAAGGTTCAAATATATGGGCTTGCGAGTAACTAATACGGTTTGAACATGTAGAACGTATACATGGGCTTGCGAGTCACTAACACGGTTTGAGCGTATAGAACGAATATATGGACTTGCGAGTCACTAACACGGTTTGAGCATGTAGAACAACTATATGGGCTTGCGAGTCACTAACACGGTTCGAACATGTAGAACGAATATATGGGCCTGCGAGTCACTAACACTGTTTGAGCGTGTTGAACGAATATATGGGCTAGCGAGTCACTAACACTGTTTGAGCATGTAGAACGAAGAAATTAAAAAATACTAACAAAACAAACTTAGAGTAAAAGGCGTGGTAAAGGAAGACTAAGGAATCAAGTGAATGATATTTAAAAAGAAGAAAACGTAGAGAGTCAGATAAAAGAGAGGTGTATGCATGTGAAAAAGGCGAGGGTAGTGTCGAGATAGGAAAATATGGTGATCTGTCCTCTCTGCTACCCCGATAGAAAAGTTACGTGATGGTATGTATGTACGAGTTACCAGAAAGAAAGCAATTGTGGTTCTTATTTTTAAAAACAATCGCGAGATAATAAATAACGCAGTATTAAAAATTCAAACCCCTTCATCGATATTTTTTTGTGGGATTTTCGTTAATTTGAAATGTTGCCTTATAAATAACTGATATTAATTTGATGGCGATGTTAAAATTTACTTTTGAATTCCACCTGACAGTATGGTACAGTCGAGGGGCGAGGAAAATATGATTTCTAATTTTTCAGGTAGCCTTTATCGGTAAACTAATAAAAATAATGATAAAAAGATAACAATATACAGCGCGATTTAGAGGGCAGGCTCTCTTCAAAGGCGCTCTAGCACGATATTCGTACCCAATATCATTGAGAAATTAAAAATATTGGCAATCAATATAAAACAAGTTGAATGGAAATATAGGAAGCTGGTGGCTGCGACCATTAGATTACAAACATTTCCAACAAAAGGTCGTCATCCTGCCGTGTGGCTCATGACTGGGTATCGTGACTGATGATAGCCCTTGATGTCTCCTCTTCACTTATCTCTGCACTCGGTGGCTCGAAGAGCACTTGTTAAGGGCAGTCATGTTGCGTCTCTCTTTATTTTTAAATCCACTTTGCACGGATTTCTCATGTTACACAAAAAGGGTACACTTAGTCAGTTCAACGTATTGGGATCCTTCCACGTTTCTGGTGACGACAAGCCTGCTCAAACTGTCTCTCCTTGACCACGAACAATGTGCCCAAAGAATTATAGAACTCGACGTCGGCATGCTGTCTACAATCTGTCAGTTCATCGAGAATGGAGGTGTTGTTAGTCTGGTTTGTCATCCATGGAATTCGTAAGATCCTTCTCCAGTACTACATTGTAAATGCATCTATTGTACGTATCTCGTTTGCTTTCAAAGTCCATGTCTCCATACCGTACATAAATATTGCGAAAATGAGAGAATACACTAGGTGCATTTTCATCGTGATGGCGATGGTTCTGCTCTTCCCTATCTTTTACAGCTTTCACATCTCATTCTTTCCCATTCCAATTTTTCTTTTCACCTCAGCCTCGCATCCTCTATTATTGGTAATACTGAGTCTGAGTAAATTAAGCCAGTAACCACTTCTAGATCATCTGAGTCTGAGTAAATTAAGCCAGTAACCACTTGTAGATCATCTGAGTCTGAGTAAATTAAGCCAGTAACCACTTGTAGATCATCTGAGTCTGAGTAAATTAAGCCAGTAACCACTTCTAGATCATGATTCGACAATAGGTAAAATATCGATATTCGCAAATAAGACTCTAGGATAAAATAGATAAAACAGTTCGATGGTATGCATGTATTTATATTATCTTATTATGAAAAAGTTCTAGTTTTTCTTTTTTTAAATGGTTATCTTATTTTTTACAGTTTTCTTATGATATAAAAAAATGTTGTTTACAACAGATACTTAATAAAACTTTAGGCCAACATCGTTTAGAAAGACCGATCATTATTTTACTCAAATAATAGATTCATAAAAACACATAAAGATAGATGTTAAGATACCTTTTTTTGTGAATCAAGCTAAGAACAATAAGATGCAGAAAAAAAAACACAAAAGAACAATGAATAATGATGGTCAATACACGCTGAGACAGAACAATGGCGGAGCAATCACACACCTGGGCGATACGTCGCCAATCTGACGATGCTTCTAAGGAGCAAAAGCGATAATTGGCCTACAAAAACGTCGAGGACAGAAGATGAGATCTCTGGGAATGCTTGATTTGTATTCCGCATTCAGTTCACTCCAGGTGTGTTTAATGGTGTAATGAGGCAATAGAGAACACTTGCAAGAGGAACAATCTGAGAAGAGAGAATCAGTGAAAGTGAAGGAATAACAAGCACCAACTTAACGAAGTATCTTTTTTATTCACATGAAAACATTGTTCAGAATTCAATTTAAAAAAATTCAATAATAGTCCTGTGGTAAACGTTTCCCTTTCAAAAGCCATCCTTTTGACGCCTACCTACTCACCTCCCCTTATTAGCCATTATTCCTATCTCTATTCCTGTACCTATTACGAGAACAATTAGATTTTTTTAAACATAATTTAGTTCATCTTCGCCTGACGAGGAAGACTTTGAAACCGGTAGTGAGTTTGCTCTTTAAACGGCCCAATATAAATTGTACTTTTATTATTATTATTATTAAGGAAGAAAATTATTATAACAATTATATTTGTATGATTAATAAAACAGTATGCAGACTTAGACCCTGAATAAAAAGTAAATTGATACATTTGATAAAAGGCGACAAATATAAGCATTGTGAATTTTCGAGGACAAATTGTCGAAGGATACGTCAAGCGCTGAAGGATGAAAGTAATGAAGCGGCGATATATAAATAAAGAATAAAGTGGTACAACTCATATAAAACGGTAGTAAACTCAAATAAAACGGTGGTGCATAAAAGTGTTTTATTTATTTAAAAAAAAATATAAGCATTGTGAATTTTCGAGGACAAATTGTCGAAGGATACGTCAAGCGCTGAAGGAAGTAATGAAGCGGCGATATATAAATAAAGAATAAAGTGGTAAAACTCATATAAAACGGTAGTAAACTCAAATAAAACGGTGGTGCATAAAAGTATTTTATTTATTTAAAAAAAAAGTTATAAACATGACATCACAAAGTGAAACAAACGTATTTTCTAAGATTCAAGGAACAACTTCTTTAATACTGTTTTGCTGATTCCCACCTGAAGAAAATATATCTAAACCTTGGAATTAGATGATACATGCATGAGTAGTGTACTCGTATAAGCTCATTATTCAAATTACACTTATAAATAATGACATAAAATTTCCGAGAAGTGAAGGCGCGCCTAATCTGTTTGTTCTTGCGATAATATGCAACAAAAGGAAATGGCTGATCAAACAGAGGAAAAAAATAAGACGAAGTCACCAGAACAAACATGTTTTCGCTTTTGGAAATGTCAACAGAAATTGTCTGCAGCAAGCAGTTAAAATTTAAGTAATAATAGGAAATAATTATTAATTTGTTCATTCATTACTTTCAAATTCGTTCACACATCCGAATTGGCGTTGAACACATTGAAGCAATGAATTTGAAATTCATTATCGCATATGTTGGCAATACTATCGCACGTCTAGATTCAACAACATTCACACACGTCTAACGTACGCGAATATCGTTACTAGATGAACTATTTTACCATACACATATAATGGGGCTTAGTGGACGAAAATTCAAGTTGATGTTGTAATATTTTCCGTTACTTTTTCTACTGGCAACATTTCTGTAGTGTGGACGAGATGTTTATTAAACATAGAATATTCGTACATTTATTTGAAGCCTTCCTTGTGATGTGTAACTAGTACACATAGCTTCTAAAAACTTTAATATCTCTATAAATATAATAAATACTGGGTTCAGATTGTATGCATTCCTCCGTAATACATGTACGCATTGAATGAAAAAAAAATAATAATACTTAGGACTTATCGGCCACATCAGAGATATTTTGTGAAAATCGAGAATAAATTCACTAATACAATTAAACGTGTGCCAGTGTGTGACGTAGGTATATTCATTCTAAAAAACCCGCTATGAGTGAGGAATCGACGCTATTCACGTATCACTCTACTTCGGTATATGGGAACGCAAGAAAAGAACCTCAGTTCGGAGTTGTGTTTCTTCCTTCGAGGTATAACATACACAGTGTTTGTGGTTCCGTCCCGTCAGTAGCTTTGGAGCTTTCGTTCGAGGTGGTCGATTCGCCCGTTTTGTGAACGACGGCCGATGTTTTTTTTTCATGTTTTCAGCAATTGAAGACTGTCCGTTTTTGTGGGATTCCTGAGCATGTGCTCACGTATATGTTTATGGATTTCGTGGGGGTGGATAGTCATTTGAATGATTTATGTGACCACGTAACTTGCTTCATTTACTTTTGTCTGGTTGGTTGGAAGAGATTGCCGCCTGGCAATAATCCCGCCAGATTGTATTTGCAATAAAAGTGTTAAATAAATACAAAAAAATGCTTGGTTTTCTGAACATATGCAGACGTGGTGAAGTACCTAATCTAATGGCCGCAACCATTACCTTCCAATTCTTATATTTATCATCTGTGTGTGTATATGTATATATCTATTTCGTAATATTTTAAACATGTTTATAATGGGTACGATCGAATCCTAAGATAGAGCGCTCTTGAGGAAAGTTTGCTCTTTAAACGCCCCTATATAAATTGTACTTTTATTATTATTATTAAGGAAGAAAATTATTATAACAATTATATTTGTATGATTAATAAAACAGTATGCAGATTTGGACTGAATAAAAATCCAATTAATACATTTGATAAAAGACGATAAATATAAGCATTGTGAATTTTCAAGGGCAAATTGTCGAAGGATGCGTCAAGCGCTGAAGTATGTAAGTAATGAAGTGGCGATATATCATATTTGCTAGAATAAAGAGGTCCAATACATTCCGGTGTCAAGACAGCTTGACAAATGACTGAAGAAGAAAAGGGAAACTTATGAATATCATCTCTACTAAATCAAGAAAGCATCACATAAATAAGAGACGCATTGCCTCGCAGAAATTCAAGAGGTTGTCATCGATCCCTTTGTTCCTTTCTTTGAAGAGGATCAAGTGGTTATGGGTTTCAAATGAGAGGAATAATGTACATACCAGGTGTTTATATACATAGTACATCTGGCGGACTTATTGCTATACAACCGTTTCTTCCAACCATCCAGCTCATCTTGAATACATCAGACTATTTCAATCCATTACAATATTTTACAAAAACAACATCTGTTACAATTTCTAGGCCTCATAGTCGAGGATCCTCTCGCTACTCCAACGTCAAGTCAATTGGAAAGCGAAGTTGTGCCGTTTTTTTTAAGTGGTGGAATCGTTGCACATCAGCAAACTCACCGGTCATACAGCTGTACTGGAAAGGGTGGCGGCACACCGAAGTGGGACAATCGGAGAACATCGGAATGTTTTTTTCTTCTCTTTTTGAAAAAATATATATGACTGAGGTCAAACGTATACTTATACACCCGAATACTAGGCAGAAAAAATGCCTTTGTCATTTGAGGGGAGTAGCACAGCGCGGGGTTCGAACCGGCAACCTTTTGGACGGAAGTCCAGTGCGTAACCGCGCAGCAATGCATTAAATCAATAACGGTAGTATTAGAGAAAAGGAATTCGTTCAAGGTGAAACAAAGGAAAAATTGATAAGAGTAATGCGATATTTTCCAATTTTCTCTAAGGCCGAGGCCACACCGAAGTGCTTCGCTTAGTGCTAAACTAGGTGCTATGTGGCTAATATACTAGGTGACTATAATAGTCACGTAGTGTGGCGCGAAGCGTGCAGTGTGGTCATTGCGATAGTATGGGGTGCGTTGGTTCGCTAGGATACGTCACCTAGCTCGCAGCGTAGCTCTAAGCCCCAAGCGAGGCTCCTACGTGTGTAACGGAGGCCTTAAACATAAGGATGGTGCCAATCTAAAAAATCTTGGAAGTCGTACAACATTTGCGCCGAATGAACCGTAAATAAATACGAGTATACGCCTAAAATGTGGTGTGATATGTTGGTATGCAAATGAGTCTCTCATCACCCGATTGAATATAACTTCAGTGTTAGGAGAGAAAGTAGAAGTTTTCGCAAATATACGAAGAATAATTGAGTTTGTTAAGCACGTGAAGGTTTCATCACCGCCGATTTAAGCGATTGAAGCATGTTCCGACACGTGGCTGTACTTCCTTAGATGAAATACGAGTATGTTATAAAGGTAGCTCATATTATTTTTCATAAGCGCACAATCTAGATTCAATACAGCCTGCAAAACTCACAACTGATTCCTATATTTAAAGAACATGAAATATACTCGTAGTTAGTGTTAAGCTTTGAAAAGTATCATGCATTAATTGTTGTTTAAGTAAACTTAATTTCCAAAGCCTTCATAAAACATGGCACGCTCATTCTATGACGTATAAAGGTATGTTATCTGGTGCCAACACCATATATCTGTTGATCTGAGCCAACCAACGAAGTATATTTAGAGAGATAAGAACTGACGTTCATTATTAACTTGCAGAAAATATCCATTTGTTGATAGAATATAATTGTCTCTAAGTTATGTTGATATAATACAACTGTCTAAGAGCCACTGCGTGGTGGCTAGTCACCTTTATAGAATGGATATTGTGGAGAATCCCGCCTGCTAGTGTGGCCTGAATGATGAAACTATAGACCATGTATTTTTCGATTGTTCTTTGCGCGACAGATTTGATTTATTAAAAGCCATGAAGCTTAATCAGTAGAAACTTTAAATAATCTAGAATTGTCATTTTTTAATTGTCGCTCAAGTTTTTATTATATTGACTCGTATACATATAATTGCATAATTATTTTAATTTGGTGGCACACATCATCCTAGTTTCGGTGGATTGCCTATTTAAAAGAAAGTTATGATCTTCTGCTTCTTCTGGAAAAATTACCGTGTAGTCCTATATATTCAGGAGTGTACGCCAGTATCAAGTGATGTCCACTTCATAGGTTGTAAATAATATTGTAATCAAAATGACTAGCATGCCACAAATGCTGGAATAAGATCTACTAAGTCACATACGAAGACACATTCCCACTTATCTATCCCACACCGCTTTGGAAATACTACAATAAAATGACCTCCGTGGCCTAGTTGGTAAGACGCTTGTCTCCCGGTCCAGGGTTGTATGTTCGACCCCCGTTGGAACCCAGATTCTTTTAAAGAATTTTAGCCTGGTTTTAATATAATTGAGCAGCTATCTGGTTGGTTGGAAGAGATTACCACATGGCAATAATCCCACCTGGTTTTACTGTATACAACGAAAGTGTTATACAATACAATAAAAATCATACTCTACTGGGATAAAATTTAACACCAGCTAGTTCGTCTTTGAAGAGAGTGTGCTCTCTAAACGGCGATGCATACTTCTAAATAGTCCACTTATTATTATTATTCGCCCTTCCTCACATCCCAATTATTGACTTCAATTAATATGATTATTGGTTTCTTTGTCTAAATAACTTTGCTGAAACACGATTAAATGTTGATGTTTTATTTTAAATCAACGTCAGAATATATCACGAAATAGTTGAGCTGGCGATATTGAACGCACTGACATATTTGTTGGGCCGAGAATATTCAATACATTCCAACGTCGCACGAAGATGACAAATGGTTTGGGAAGAAACGTAAGGCTGAGAAGAGAGTTTATTAAATCCAACAGAAATTGCAGGAGTCAAGAACTGTTTCAATCAAACCATTAAAAAAAACAAATTTAAATAAAAAAAAACAAGAAATTATAAAAAAATAACCGATAATATTGATAACTTTCAAATAAAATTTTTTTTTAGTACCAAATAGAGATCGATCGTTGTCTGCCTCAAAGTGTTATAGATATGGGTGTCGTGTGCAGCTTTAGGAAGCATCCTTTTTCGGAGGTTTTATTAAAATTTATGATTGTATATAAACTCTACATGTATATATACACTTCACTGTGTTACTATCACATATCAGATGATTTCTTCGTAGTTCGTGTTCTCTAGGAAAGTTTTCCGCGATTACCAAATATGTTTTTATAAACGTATTACTCTTTAGTTGAACACAATACAACCTGGCGGGCTAATTAGCATGAGTCAATCCCTTCCAACCAACCACAAATATGTTAAATATACATTAAGTGAAAACCAGTAGAATACTTTTTTTAATAAAATCTGTGTTCCAGCGAGATTTGAACCCGCAGCCTCCGGTTTGGGAAACAGGCGTCTTACCAACTAGGCCACGGAGGTCGTCTTCCATTAGGCACAAATTTCCTATCTTTACACTCAACTTGTATATATTTCTTTTGTATATTTTTTTATGTATCAATAAAAGTGGGTTCCCAAGATAGAACGCCTTTAATGACAGTCGGCCCTTTAAACGGCGCAATATTAGTATAATTCGACGAACTCCGTGGCTTAGTTGGTAAGACGCCTGTCTCTCAGCCCAGAGTTTGCGGGTTCAAATCCCGCAGAAACTCAGATTTTTTTTAAATGATTCTAATCTGGTTTTCATTTAAGGTCTCTTTAACATTTCTCTGGTTGGTTGGAATAGATTAATAAAGGCGGAATAGATTAATAAGGTTGCACAGTAACATATACAACGAAAGTGTAATACCATATAATACTGGAAAGTAGCGTTTAGCTCTAAAACCATAAGTTTACTTTAACTGAGAAATGCGATCTCTAAGGTACATAAGATATTCTCGACTTGTTTACGAGCATGCGTGTCAACGAGGGGTCTAAAATAAGCTAGGAATCCAGTACAGGTGAAATGCAAGCCCACGTATACTTGCTACAAATAATTGGGCATTAACTGTGTCGTTTTGCTCCGTGTAATTGGCTTCAACTAAGATTCGCTGCCAAATACAACCGGACATTGAGAAATATTCCAGGGATCAAAGATGATGGACCGGCTGCAGAAGAGTGGGCTGAGGAACATTAACTGTCTCCTTCGAATACGAATAGGTTTGGTTGACTTGAAATATTTTATTGGAAGTAATTATAAGATAAGCTACATTGATTTAGATACTTTGTATTAATGCTTCGTTGATTTAGATACGTGCACTTTATTTGAAGCACACGAAAAATGAAACAAACAAACCAGATTATCATTAGAATTAGATTTTTAAGATTCCACTTCTAAGAGGTATTTTATAAAATGAGCTGACTGAACAGTTGGGAATTATTTAGACTAATTCGGGATTGTTATTAAACAAGTGAGAACCAGGCAGACACAAAGAAAAAATGGGAAACAACAGGAATCGAACACGAAACTCCCTGGTTGGAATATATGGTAGGCGTCTTATCACCAAGCAATAAAGTTTGTCAAAATAAAACCAAAAAATGCTAAGAATATATTAAACAGCTTAATTGAAGTAAATGATTGAAATATGAGAAAAGGCCATTTATATAGCGCCTTGGGGAGAGTTCGTTCTCTAAACGGCGCTACATAAATTGTCATTTTACTATAATTATTAAAAGCTTGCATACTGATTTCGACAGAAAAACAAGGAAGAGTAAGAATAATACAAAAATTAGAATGTCTACTTCACTAGGTCAATACAAAAAATAACCGAGTAAGTTATTTAATATTTATGGCTACAAAACGAAAACATTTAATTTTGTGTAATTGCTAACAAACTCAAGATTGAAAAATAAAATGGCCGTAGAAAGTTTTCAATTTGATCTGGAAATTGATTGCAAGACTTGAAGAGAGGTAAACTTGTGTATGAAATAATAATGGATATCTCGCGAGAAGCTCATAAACTAAAATTGAGATTACAAACCGTTACAAAATATCGAGTATAGTCATAATTGAAACTGTTACGCATTAAATATGTTATTATACATCGTCTTATTACTCAATTTAAAAATTCTTCTGGTAAGTTAAATGATAAGAATTGAAAAAAAATCGCTGTGTTTACTGAAGAACTTCTTTATTTATATGTTACACTTGTTTTCGTTGATATTTTCACAATTCAAAACAAGGAGAAATGTAATACTTCAAAATAGCAGACTTTATCTGGTGTCGCTATTTGGGTATTCCTGACGCTGTCTACAATAATCCATTATACTCTGTTTATCTTGGTTTAGTCAATATTTTATTTTATTTACACATGACAAGAAATCTATAAATACACAATTCGCGAAAAAAACAACAGGTAATTTAATTTGGACACACACTGTTAATGGATCTGGGTCTGTTGCTTTTCATTTATCGTGTCCCCAGTAAACTAGGCTTTTGCCTATATCTCACTGAGGACATATATGTAGAATGAAAAAATAAATCGATATTTCTTTCCGAATTTTGATTATATAAAACCCCGTTGCATATTCTCATCAACCTGGCAAACCGTGACACTCAATGAAAAATGTATATATCACGCGAATTAAACCCCTCACACTTATCACTATAAACAGATATACCAAAAAATTCATCCCACAATATATCGCACATAATCATCAAAATCAATAACAATCTATTTGTGGGCATTTTGAACTGTTTATTGTAATATTACAAAATTCATATTTATTGTTGTGTAATCATCGTTATTATTATTCGCAAACTTAATCTATGGTTTACATTATCTGCGAATTTATTTCATAGTTGATATTCAGTGTGATATTTGTGTTTCCCCACTAATGTTCAAGATGTCATTTGTGTTTTATCACTGAAATTCAAGATGCCATTTATATCTCATCACTGATGTTCAAGATGTCATTTTTGTTTCATCACTGATGTTAAATATGCCATTTGTAAAACATCTAAGACCCATTTACTTGGAGGGCATACTGAGAATAATAACAGAAGATTTAAAGAAAATCAACAGAATTTCTATACTACTTTTCTTTTTTTCAATCTTTCATAATCCATTCTTTCTAGTTGGCGGAATCATCTTAATTCGGTCAACAATTATTTAAGAGCATTATAAAAAATATCATTCTATCCTCTTTCAGAATTCGATTTATTTGGTTGTGCCATGCTTTTCTAACTGTTTAAAAACTTCTCGTGCCTTTTATATTGCTCGTATAGATTACTTTTGCAAATCTTCTATCATTCAATAATTACATTTTACAATAACTATTCATCAATAGGTTTATAACACAACACTACTTCTCTATTTATTTCTAACAACAAATAATTATAAATAATAATAAAAATAAATAAAAACGTGGGCAGCTGTTACAGTGCCCGTTTAATTCTAAGGATCACGTCCTTGTTGAGTAAAGCGATCAAATGTTATATTTGAGTGACTGCTACTCGTAACAACACAATTAAATATGCTGTTTTGTTTAGTAATTTCATTTGATTACTTAATAAGTGCACGAGTCAATATTTCGGACGCATAAAAAACAAATGCCAATAAAAAAAAAAAAAAGAAACACAGTGTTTCAGAACCCACTCTCTGCATCCTTGGTTTGTAGGACGATGATTGTAGGAGATAATTTTTATGAGCTTGATTTGGATTCTTTGTTACATTTCATTTTTAGTTTGTTTTATCTAAAAGTTGCAAAGCTGACTGCTATTAATGTAATCTTAGACGTAAACAAAGATAGACAAGCGAAACTTGGACGTGGCAAAAAAGTATTGAAAGTAAAATAAATGCAGTAAAAACATGAGCGTTGCATATAATGTGTAGAAAAACAACATACGAGTATAATAGTAAGGAATGAGGAAGACATAAATAGTGCGGATTGAAAGAAGATGCAATGCTTAAGATGAATAAACGATCATTGAAATGGTTGCCATGAATAAAGAATGAATGATGCAATATTTACAAAAACAATTTATACGAATACTTTTAAAGATATGGGAAGACCTGAAAGACTTTATTGAAATAGTAGATATGTTGTAATGTTTTATTACACTTTTGTGAAAACAGTATATATAACCTAGAAGGTTTATTGACATGTGGTAATCTCTTTTAACCAATCAGAAAAGTGTTAAACAAGTCTTAAGTGAATATCGAACTGAAACCTTTTTAAAAATTCTAGGTACCAACGAGAATCGAAGTCACAATCCCCAGGTTGAAAGACAGATATCTTACCAACTAGGCTATAGAGGTCGTATATAAGGGTCTTGGGTCCTGAACTTGTGTTTTGTTCTTTCTAGGTCAGTTGCAACACTACTATAGATCTCAGATTGGATGCAATCGATTAATTATTATATTATATCCACCCGTGTTGCTTTTAGGCATCCTGTTATTATCCTTCCGGTTTCGTTCATGGCGACGTCAACCTGTCTAGCATATGTTGAGCTACTTTAGACTGAAGCTGGATATAGACAGACACTGAAGAGTTAATATAATAGCTAATAAATCATATAATATCAACAGAGGTTAAAACTACATTGGTGACAAAATATTGATATCATCTTCAAAATAAATAAATGATGTAAATATGCACTTTACATAATAAACGCATTATTGAGTCGTCATTACAAATAAAATGTCAATAAAGACACCTGTTTTCATATACCATTATCTACAAATTACACATTGAAAGCAAACATTAAATTTCAGCAGAAGCCAACTAAGTCAAATGAATCATGAGATCAACCACAAAAATGCAAATTAATAACCATATGATGCGCTCAATTAGATACGAGGTTAATCAGACATCATCCGAAAGTCATTAGTTACCAACGATGCCTAAGACAATGAATGCCAATGTCAAGGAAGATTGCAACCTTCAACATCGATCTTTTGAGTCACGGAGACTGAGTTGTGTTGTCATCGGTAGATCTTGTAGAAAGCCGGCACATCTGGCGTAACAGCGAACACAAGTGACTTATCTGTGACAGATCACGACCATAAAACAATAGGATATAATGGGAAGAAGGTCGCTTCGATTGAAGGTAGACAATTAGGGAAGCAGTGAAAGAACAATTCTTGGTCGCTAGGCCTTTTAGATGATGCCGAAGATATGTTATCTTATTTTTTAGAACAAGATTATATTTAGATATTTAATTGTTTAAAGTTAACTTTTTTATAATTGCAATGAAATTCATTCACATTATCTCGATTGAGAACAACGGAATTTATTCTTAATATTTTATTGTCGAAAAACTGTCGCGCAATATAACTAAATTTTATCCAATATTTATACAAGATATATACCACTGTTTCCCTGATGCGGTAGGCAGATAAGACCGAGTGCAAGAAATTTACATCACGATCTACATACTTCGCCTCTTCCACATCTATGTGTCTTTCGAGGACTTTTGAAGACCTTTTTTGTACCGCAATAATCAATTAAGAACTTTTTAATTGATTAATGCAGTTTTTTAGTCTATTTTTGTGATTTTTCCCCGCGTTGAAGAATATTTGTGAAGTTGCACCTGTCTGATTTCGTCTTTATTATTTTGTTTTCAATTTTATCTTTTGTGTTTGTAATTGTAAGAAACATCTCTCAGACACAGATTCGAAATATACAATAAAGACATCACAGCTAAACTATTTTATCGCCTGCAATATACTCCAATATTCAAACTTCTATTCTACACCATACGGCATTAATAAGATAAATAGATTCGCAAGTATACAATTCTATCAATATTATTTTTCATCACCACTAATTTTTAACTTGTCCATTGCGTTTATAAGTGAACTATAAAAAAATATTTCGACATTAAATATTTGCGTTTATAGACTTTGAATAAGTAAATAGCTTAAACTACCTCTTTAACTATAATTGAACTTGACGTTATTAATGTTTTCGTTTAGAGTAAGCAATGTACAATATATTTGTCATGTTTTAAAATCACTTTAGAACAATTTTTCGTTTTATGTAAGCTTTTCTAAATAATTATTTTCTATATTATATCAAACATTTACATATGCAGACCAATTAAATTTCTATTTGATTGCACCAATTTGTACAATATAATTTCAGCTGAGAGAAGTACATTTTTATCATGAAGTTGTGTGTTAAACTTAATAATATACTCATTCCAACAAAAATGTGTAATATATTAAATGAATATTGTATTTCAGTATGGTAGAGTGACTTTTGTTAACTGAGACGAAAGTTATTTCTCATTTAATTGTTAACTGCCCAATTTTATAGTTATAGTAACTGCTCAACTTTTATTTGGGTATTTTATAGACCTAAATAAAAACTACATATTCACACACCATAACGCCGTTTCGCGTTTGGGGTAAACAGAGACTTTAACAGTCAAGTCACATCTTCTTAATAACTACATTATTTGTCATTGTTATTTTGTCTTATAATCATATCACGAAGTGAGCTGAATAATATTTAAATAATAAAAAATGTTCTGACATTAATGTATAAATATTGAACCGTAACTATGGCAACACGTAATGCATACACACGGACGTAATTACAACCAATTTTATATTTATTATCGGTTTTGGCTTTAACTTTGTGAAACTCCATATAAGAATATGTAACAGTAAATAACTTTATTACGAGTATTCTACTAATTACATCAATCCCGCTATACGTGTTTCTATCTCCAATTCCGAGGCTCTCTTCAGACGCAATGGTTCCGGTTTTTTACGACAGCTGTGCTTACGTCAGATTGGTGTCACGTTACATCAGAAGGTTGTGTGGTTTATCGAACCAAAAGAAATTTTTTACCAGTTGCATTCTTTGGTTATTTATTATGTTGTTGTTTATAGCATTGTTTATCTCTAATAATTTTAATTTTATTGTTTTATACAGTTTTTGAAACGTATGTAAAACTTTTATCTTATTATTCCCTCTAAAGCATTTTTCCTTTGGGTCAATAGACCACACACACTTCCGATGTAACATGGCACCAGTCTGACCTAAACACTGCTCTTGTAACGAAACGGGATCATTCCATCTGAAGAGAATAAGAAGGTAGAAACACGTGTAGCGGGTATTAATTTAATTAGTGGAATAACAAAGTAATTTAATGTTTAATATTCTAGTTTGTTCACAGTTCCGAAATGTTATGAAAAAGAAAACAAATCTGAAACCGTGCATGACACGTGGTAATTGTCCAGTAGAAACACGTAGACCGGGGATTAATGTAATTCCTGGAATAACAAAATAATTTATTGTACAATATTCCATTTTATATTGTTTTATGACTTTTGGAAAAAATAAACAAAATTTATAATAATTTAAGTAAAAACGATCAATGTAACTTTAAGCATTGTGAATTGAATAAAAGTGTTACTTGTCACCCTTTTATCCCACGTCTCATATTGTAAGAGTTCCTGCAGAAAAAGTGTTATTTATCACTATTTTGAACCTCCGTATTATATTGTTGAGTTCCAGCAGAAGTAGAGTGGTACTTATCACCCTTTTGAACCTCCGCTATATATTAAATGATTTCTAGCAGAAATAAAGTGTAACGTATCACCCTTTTAGACATCCGTCTCATATTGTACGAATTCCAGCAGAAATAGGAGTGTTAATTAACACCCTTTTGAACCTCTGCTTCCTATTGAATGACTTGCAGCATAAAAAAATGTTACTTATCACCTTTTTGAACCTCCGATTCATACTGAATTATTTCCAGCAGAAATAAAGTGTTGCTTATCACCTTTTTGAACCTCCGCCACATATTATATGAGTTCTATCAGAAATTCCTTTCTCGTTGACTCATCATTTGCGTCTTTACATTTTGGATTGCTTTATATGAAATAACCTTATCTGAAGCGATTCAATAGTTTTTAATTAGCGTTTCTTTGTTTGACATTCTTTACGAAACATAAAACACGTATATTATTACGATACTATTGGAAAGACATCTTTGAACAATTTAAAACACACAAAGCAATTTAATAATTAAGGTAAATTTCGATGAAATCTTATTTAAAAAACATTATATTTACATAAATGGTTACAGCGGAGGCTAAGTTAAATAATGTAGGAAGAAAACAATGGTGATATTGAAACAAGGTAACCATATTTTGTTACAAAGCAAATATAGTATATGACTTTTGACAAAAGTTATTGTACCATTTTCGTGAATGTCAATAATCTTAAAAACGAAGTGCAAACCTTGAATCTAATAATAGGTAGGTTCTTCATCCTCTGACGAAGGCAGAGGTCGTGAACTCAATAAATAAAATAGTGGCGAATACAAAGAAAAAAGTGTTAAACGTATAAAAATGTCAACAAGATGATAGATTAACTTTTTAAGTACTCAAGAGTTAAACATTTTGATGAATTTCTTCTAATTTTTTAAGAGATTTGTGAAATATATATAAAATAATAGTGATCTATAATTTAGAATCAAACTTCCTATTTGTTCCATCAAGAACACAGGGATGTGAACACATTGTCGTTTTTCTTTCACTTTAATATTCTTGCGATCGCAGAAAGGTGAACGCTAAGAGTCCGTGATTGCCAAAGATTAGATGGCTTCAAGATATGGAGCAAAGAACGAATGCTGAACCATAAGAAGAACGAACCACACCATCCTGAAAGACGTCAGAGTAATAGTCTGATAATTGGAGGTTATGTTCCCTTGAACACTTACCAGGCGAGAGCCAGATAATTTAGAAAGTCGAATGGTTATGAGGCAGCATTCCAGGAAAAAGAAATATATTCCAGATCCACTGAAGTGGCCAAGTGAGGAATCTGATGGGTGATACTCTGTATGCGGCATAACAGAAGGCAGAAGATTGATAGGAATGTAGCCACTTGGTCACGAAAGTTGGAGTAGGCGTTACAATTGATTACATATCACAACCATGATGATACAACTAAGAAGAAACTGATCGTCGTTGCTGGGCCTCGTAGTCGAGGATCCTCTCGCCATTCTAACGTTAACTCAGTTGAAAATCAAGCAAAACGTATATAATCTTAATATATGACTTGTTAGAATTAGTTAACACCTACATACTACTAAACTAACTAGACAACAATTCTTACAACTATAAACAAGTCCACTCGTTCAGGCTTCTTGTATTCCATCGCATTCACTCAGACCTTGGTCCTCCCTGCTAATACTGTAGGTGGACTAGTCAGGCAACATTCGCAAAGCTGTGCCGCGAAGATTTTTAGATTTCTTTCTTTCTCTTCTTTAAGTGAGTGAGCCGTTGAATACCAGCAAACTCGTCGGTAACACTGCTGTACTATTGTATATGATATATCCGGTGGCACACGGAAGTGAGAAGATCGAAGCACACCAGGATGTTTTTTCTTCCTTTTTCTTAAAGAATAAATATGCCCGAAATCATGGGTATCCATATACCCCCGAATTTTAGGCGGAAAAATGCCTGTATCATCACAGCGGTGTTCAAACCGGTGATCCGGAACGGAAGTCAAGTGGATTACCACGCGGCCATGCACCTCACTAGAAGAAACTTAAACTTAATACTATGTAATATATTTTGTTGTTTTTGGTATTCCTCTACATGAAAATTTCTTGAGTTATAGAATTTACTTCAAAAGTAGTCAAAGAACGCTTTTTAAATGTTATAATTGACATTTTAAAAAATAAAAAAAATCATTGAACATATAAAAAATATTGGATGAAGACCCTGTCTTCAAATATCTAGTATTGAAGAATCAATGTAGAAAATAAGTGACAGGTGTTCAGAGATAACTATTGCAAAATTAATTTCGTAAGATTTGAAGGCACGCGCCACGGTTTCCTATTAAGAATCGTAGGCGTTTACGAGCCCATAACATAATGGTCACTAGAGCCCACGATATCGCTATCTTAGTAAGCCATCTCGCATGCATTTTTGATCAGTTTGAAAATAATCGTGTGGAAAAAACAATGGACTATGGCAAATTAATGGTAGAGACCCGTGAATGAAAGCGAATGAATGGAGCAATCGAGAATGATTGAAAAGTCAATATGTTTATATCCAAGAAATTGTTTGAGCGGTCATGCAACGATGGAAGCCTTCACATTTCTTAACTGTTTGAATTATTAAAAATGTATTTGCAAGCACGATATACAAAAAAGTTACTACGGCAATTTCTTTCTAGTTAATGTCGTTGATTGACATTTCATACAACAAATATTCTAATATATATCCACACAGACAAGCACACAGCAGGCCAAGGCTCAGGGCTGTAGCTTATGCATGAAAAAAATCTGAAAAAAAAATAACATACACATTTTTCTTATTTTATCACACATTGTTTTCTAACATAACGCTTGCATATCCATTCGGCACTTTAAGTTACCGATGTGAGGGTTGAAGAATTCTGAAGTTAGAGCAAGTTGAAGAATTCTGAAATTTACTCGTAGTTAGTATTTTCTCAGTTATGGAAGAGTTATGAGAGTATCGGTGTGGAGCGATAGGAGACGACGTTTATGGAGCACAAAAATATATTTAATCTAACCAGATAGTATCAAAATCTGTAAGATAATGTCTACAACAGTATTTTAGTAGCAGCTTGGATGTATGGAACGTGGACGTGAAGCAAGACTGAAGAGACGACTATATGCTGAATAAATACGTACACTTAAAATAATAAACAGGGTGACAATAAATGACACAATACGGAATAAAGTGATTAAGGATGAATGTGATCTTAAGGTTGACGTGTTGATTAAGATGAAGAAGAGTACTATGAGATGGTTTGGACACGTGGAATGAATTATTGAAGAAATACTCAAAACAAATACACCGCACAAATATGAGAGGAAGGCGTGAGAGAATAATACCAAGAAAAGTTTGGTTGGATTAAGTGGATGATATTTTCAAAGAATAAAATTAAAGTAGCGAGAGAAATAATAGGAGCTGTATAAGTCTGGCGCTCTTTCTCTCTCTGCCTTCTGCCTGCCCTTATAGGGAAATGGCGTGATGGTGTCTATGTATGCAAATATGCTTCCTTTAGAATTCGTTTCATTTTCTTGTTCCAAATTTTTTTCTAGAACATTATTCGTACTCTCTTTTAAATCAGAACATTTCTTTAAGATCAGAATTGTTTTAGTTAATATTTCATCATTCATTTGTACCAGCTACTTCTTTTCACTTCAGTCTCGCACCCTCCATTGTTGACAATACTGGAGCCTAAGTAAATAAAGTCAGTTATATATTACAGGTATAGCCTTTGGCAAATGTTTATATTAAAGATTTTTTTATTGAATTAAAAAAATACATACATCCTTATTTTGAGTTTCCAGTATCCTATTTATTTGTTAGATTCATTTTAAAAATATGCATTCACATAATGCAAGCTGCAGATGCAACATTGCGTAATTAACAGTATACA
Source organism: Odontocerum albicorne (assembly GCA_949825065.1). NCBI lineage: Eukaryota > Metazoa > Arthropoda > Insecta > Trichoptera > Odontoceridae > Odontocerum > Odontocerum albicorne. Next base: position 32,178,118 of record OX463849.1, on the reverse strand, counting down.
TAATATACAATAGTATACAAACGAGAATGTCGACAGAATGTAGAGTCTGTTCCATCAGTGGAGTACGCAACGTCCAAGTTGGCATCCGTTTTTCACACACATTTCAACGTGCTTCGTCGTTGCATCATAAGTATGACCCGGCCAAACGGTGTTATCTAACCTCTGCACTGTTGGGATTAATAAATAAACAATAGCTGGGCTTGTTGCATGAACAAATAGGTGGCAGCGTTAATGGTGGGCGGATTTCCGCCTCATCGGAGGAAGGCATATGGGTGTACAATAGAAATGCCGCTACTTAAAAATAGGAGTGAGTTTGTTCGTTTAGCATGGATATGGTAAATGTCAAACAAATATATATCCATGACGGTTATGTATTGAAATGTGCAAAGAGCTAAATAACTCTGCCAAACAAACATAAGAAAACTTCGAGTATTGTTTTTATGCATGGCTATGTATGGAACTTTGCCAAACAGTTACTAATAGTAAGCCGACTAACAGACATTCAAAGAGAGGAGGGAACGTTGGCAATTCACATCTAAGGAGGAATACAGAAATAAAAAAAAGATCAAGGATCTGTAAGAAAAAAGAGCCTTTATGGAAAATATATAAAATCTTCTGAATTCTCGAAAGAGTATATTTAACAGTTTTTTTCAGTCTAAGGTTTTTTCTAAGAAATGAATCTTACTCAAAATTTACACATTAATAAAATTTCAAATAAAATAATAAGGAATTAACTGATAAGGGATGAATTTTAAGGCTGATGTTTTTAGTAAATTTAAAAAGAGCACTCCGAGATGGTTTGGACAAGACTAACAAAACTATATAGTAAAAATTTGATTGGAATATATGTGAAAGAAAGACCAAGGAAAGTATGGTTGGATCAAGAGAATTATATTTTAAAAGGAAACGTAGAAAGTCAAAAAATCGTTGGAGTTGTATGAGGTATATATTGAAGAGGCTACGCTACGTATGTGTGTCAAGATAGAAAAGTCTGGCGCTCTATCCTCTCTTCCTATCCCGACGGGGAAATGGCGTGATGGTATGTATGTGAAATGAAACAGAAAAGTCTCATAAAGATTTTTTTGATAAAACTATTGCAAATAATCATAAAACACCAACACAAATAATTATAACATATCAAGTTTATTCTGTTTGAATGGAATTCAACAGAACGCATATGGAATTCTTCAGTGTCTGAGACTTATACAAGAAATGCGAAACTAATGCACTCGGATTCTGGCAGTCCTCCAACAGCATCAAGATTTGAGACATCCCTAAATCAACATTTTACCGCTTTATATTATTTGTTGTGGTGAATACCCTCTTCCATATAAATAAGTTGAGTTGAGTTGAGTTAATCTTAAACTATTCTTCCAAGAACGATGCCATTCTGGAAACCATACGATAATTTGAAATTCTAAAAGTTCATATCTTTCTCTTCCATATCCAAATAAGATCTAATGTTTCTCATATAAGTTTTCTATTTCCTTTCTTCCATAAAAAAAACAAACAAATTTGAATTCTGTTTCATTGGCAAAGCATACATTGTAGACTTGTAATGACTAATTGATAAGTTGTCAGTTCGCAGTCACCATCTTCCTATCAATAATAGTGGGTCCAAATCTGAGTTAGAGCGCACTTGCAGAGTCTGCTCTCTAACCAGCGCTAAATAAATTTTCCGTTTTCGCTTACGTATAATGCGTTGTATCAGAAGTGCATCAAAACTTGGCAATCGACCCTGAGACACACAATATCTAGGCAGACCATATATGATTCGGTATGCTATATTATACTGCTCTAATGATGATTTGTTAGGTAATTCCTTCTACGGGTGGAAGACGTTTGTGTGTATTATTTTCTTATATGCAAGCTGGTGTACTCCACCAAGCAGGTAGTCTAGAAATATCAGATTCACAGTTCCGATGATAGATCAAAGCTCCAAGACGATCGGCAGATTTTATTTGCTGCAGTCTTTTGTTAAGCATATTTTTTATACAGCCCTATAAGAATTTACGATAATCAGCATATAAACTACAGAAAACTATAAATTAAGATCGAATCAGTGTACGAATAAAATCACCCTGGAAAATAATCCACCAGGAATTGAACATGGGGCGTCCGCTTGCATATTGTGAATGCTAACCTTACGACCATGTACGTCGACATGGCCGTTGAATATTAGTGTAACCACAATATTATTTTCTAAAAAGTTTGTTTTATTCAACTAACATAATGGTCAAAACTTTCAGAGAGAGCTTTTATTGTTAGTAAAAAAGCATTGTTACTTGTCACATAACGGTAAAGAACGAAATACAAGACCGTCTGTGTGTCACAGAAGAATGAACTTTTGAGCCGCGCCAGTAAAGAACGCTAATGTACTCGTATTACACAATGATAATATTTGTATCATTTCACATCGGGGCATGAATTGATTTGATTAGGAACAAACATAGTTAATTCCAAGTTGAACATTCAAAATGAATAGTTCAATTCTTAGAAATTTGTAAAGTGAACCATTCAGAAGAGTAGAAGTAAATTTTTACAGTTCAAATTTGAACGTATGAATTTCACACCATGTTTTAAATCGAAATAATTTTTAGATTGTATGTGTGAAAATTGCAGACTGCTAGACGCGATCTTAAATTTCATGTTAGGAATACTGAACTATGAAATTGTTAAGCTCTCAGCAAGATGCTTGCTTCATGGGAACTAGATAATGCTTAGTTTATAATAATTATAAAACTAGTAATTTTCAAATATAAATAAACGCCATAGCCCTTTATAGTCTGATCATTAAAAATCCCATCGTAGTCAGACCTTAATTCGTAACCAAACCGAACTAAGTGTACAAGCCAACACCAATCGAAACCCTTCCAAAACCGGGACACCCGACGAAAGAACGAAGTGTATTTCAGCAAATTTATCAAAAAGAAAATCTGTAATGTATTTATCTAAATACTTTATAGTACAGTGTGTAATATGACGAGTTTATTGTCAAGTGGTAATCTCTTCTAATCCAAGAAGCGAAGTTTGTCCTAAATGTGCGATCTCTTTTCCTCCAAAATTACCAAACATACAAGGTAAAAATTTTGAACACACTAACAACATTGCATACAAATGTACAGAATAACATTTTCCAAGCAAAAAAACATACTCAAACCTGACAAATTCGCGTTTCAAACTAACATTTAATTGCGAAATATTAGTTCACGCAATGGAAGGATCAGTTTTTGAAATAACTCAAAATTTTAAAAATTCTTTCAGTGAAAGTTTCAACGACATACGGAACCAGTAAAAGGTTAATAAGTATTTTCCAATTAATTAAATAAATACTATATTGTATTTTAAACACTCCAACTCTTGAAATTTCCGTTTTTTTAACATAACACCAACTTTAGTGTACTTATTTTTTTCTATTAAATTTCAAAAAACTTTTAAATTTTGAACATAAGGAAGTTGGTTCACTTCCGAAACAGCGAGTTCAATCAAATCCCAACCTTGAACTAGTTATTTTACAAAGCTGTTTTGGGTGAAACTACCCACCTATTATTTTATTTCACATTTGATAAAGGTTTAACCCAATCATATAAAATAAAATAAATACAAAGAAAAAAAATATTAAATACATCAAAGTAAAAAAATAACAATGATTAATCATCTTTAATAAAAATCACCGAAGTCATCGCTTTAGTCTGATCCAAACCTTACTCGCTACACATCAGATAATTTCGAAGCTAGCAGAGCATCAGGCATGCGATCAGCATAACGTCCAACGGTACCAGCGCACAAAGGCATCAATTATGTACCATGTACCACAGGTCGGCAGCCGGGGAACAATATGACCATGTCCGTTGGTCTCCACATTTGCTGATGCGTGATGTTACCATGTCACACGACAGAATGCAAAAAATGTGCAGAGGAATTTGGGAGCCCGTTTGGAAATGCACGACTCGCCGTGTTGTGTCCTGAATGTAAGGTAACGTTTTCTTTGTAATCTGTGTTAATGTTAAAGAAGTGTTTTCATCTTTAGAACGGTTGTCGGTTCTGATTTTATTCAGCTTCTATGTACCGTGGAAAGGTGGAGACAATTAAATCCTTGAATTTAATACATACATGCCATCACGCTGTGCCCCTGTCACGATATACATCTTTAGCTCCTTCTACATCCGTGTACCTTCTCACACAACTCTCTGACTTTTAACATTTCACTGATTTCTCTAAATTTTAACATTTCCAAATATCCTACACATGATCCAACCATATTTATCCTTGGTGTTCCTCTAACACGCCTTCCATTTTCATATACACTGTGTCAAATGTTTTGGTTTTTTTAATGAGGTGCATGGCCGCGCGGTAACCCATTCGACTTTCGTGCGGAAGGTCGTCGATCCGAACCTCGCACTGTACTACTCCCCTCGAATGACACAGGTATTTTCTTAGCCTAGTATTCGAGGGTAAATAATACCTATGACTTAGGTCATATATATCAAAGAAAGGGGGGAAACATGCCGGTGTGCTTCGATATTATCACTTCGACGTGCCATCGGATCTAGTACAGCGGTGTGGCCGTTGAGTTTGCTGGTGTGCAACGGCTACTCACTTAAAAAAAAAAACACTCCACGCTACAGCTTTGCTTCCCAATTGAATTGACGTTGGAATGGTCAGGGGATCCTCGACTACGAGGCCCAACAACGAACGAATGTATATGTTTTGTAAGTATTTCTTCAATCATTTTTTTGCAAGTCTAAATCATCACAGAGTGCTCTTCTTCATCTTACTTAATACATCAGCCTTAAGTTCACATTCATCCAGAGAAATTGTTAAACCTCCTGATTAAATTCCTGGCGGATTCACTTTCGGGCTGGTTTAACTCTTAGACTATTTTAATTTTGAATTAATGTTTTTCAGTAGTTTATATGCTTGATAACCAGATGGAACTCTTATAAGCGAAACTGATGTTCCTCAACCTCCCTTATTTTCTGTCGAGATAATTATGAAGCGCTCTTGAGATGATCGTAATGGTCGGGAAACAGCGGTATACACAATTATCTAAAAAACTTAAATATAAAATAAATATATATATTGTAATTACTCAGTAAATTGATCGAACAGAAAGAAAATAAAGTACTTCCGTAGTGTTAATGATATTAACAAAAGAAAAACTAGGTGTTCGATAGTTCGATAGTGGATGCGATTGCAATGTTGAAATCAAATACGAACATAAAATGAAACAATGACACCGTTGTTTTTATAGGGTTAATGTAATAAATCACGAATTATCTAATGCACGTCAGCATCACATCATAACAGCATGGAAATCTAAAGTAATTTGCGGTTTTTGTGAATTTTCGATAACATATAGTGTATTACATTTTCCAGTTCGAAAAGGTTGAAACTCCGTAAAATGAAAAAAAAAACGCAAATTTTCAATTCGTAGGATAATTTTATATAGCTCGTTTAGAAAGCAAACGCTCCTCAATAGCTCTCTAATTTGGAATTCGAAGTCACTATTATTAAACAAACCACGTCTAGCAGCTATAGTAGCACCCGAGCGGATCATGTATAACACTTTATTTATATACAGTACAACCTTGTGGGTTTATTGGCATGTGGTAATCTTCACCAACCAACCAGAAAGATATTTAGACAAGCTGACAGGCAGTCTCCTCAAGGGCGCTCTACCTTGGGGCTCAAACCCACTATTATTAAAATAAATCACGTCTGGTATCTACACCATGACCCGAGCGAATCACGTAAAACACTTTATTTGTATACAGTACTCGTACAACCTTATGAAGTTATTACCATTTGGCAATCTCCTCTAACCAACTAGAAAGATGTTTCGACTAGACGACAGGCGTCGTACCAACTATGCCAGACTCGTCTCACGGATATAGAATTCACGACCAATGTACTTGGAGAGCCCTTGAGATGGGTTAACTTTCCGAAACAGCATTGTTTTTATTATTAATATTAATAAATAAACACGCAAATTTAAATATGTTTCGCAATGGTTGACATTCGCCATTTATATTATACAATGTCAATGTGAAACATACAAAGTTATTGAACCACAACAGCTATCAAGAATATCCCGTTGTTTTTCCTTATGTGTCATTAAGAATTTTTAATACGGACTTGAATATCCGTTTCAGGACTTTTAATATATATATTTAAATCGGAATAGCTGAGATCGTATGACATTTTTCTACGAGACTAGATCAGCTATCGGCTCACATATAGGGGTGTCATATTATATCCATGTTTTTTTCCAATATAGGCATGAATGCTAAGATAAGAATCTATTTCAGCGCAAACAATATCATTTTTATATACTTAATGTTTTTTTTTCTACATAACGCAAACATATAATAAGGTTCTTACAAAATGTTATCTTTTGTTTAAAATATATTTTAAACATTTGACAAAAATCGATTTTATATCAAGCACTTTTAATTGTAATAAAATGGTTTTATCGTTATTATCACTCGTCGTATTTTAATAACGTATTTCCAGCTGAGAATACTTTTTGATCATTGTATAATTAATTTCATGAATACTGAATATGTTTTGAGGCTTTCGTGGATCTCCGTTTCAGTTGAATAGGGTATTTCAGAGTATTGTATCGCGTGGTTTGACCTTTGACGCCTACTAAGACAAATCAGGTGGAACAACAATTCGAAAAATCTTATATATACATATGAACACAGGATTCTCATTTTTTGTTCAATTTATACACACATCAAACCAGCACGTCATTTCCCTGTTAGGGTAGGCAAAGATAACAAATCACAATTTTCCTATCTCAACACATATCCTTCCCCTTTTCTATATCCATACAACTCCTACAATTTCTCTGACTTTTAACATCTCCTTCTTTCGAATATCGTACACTTGATCCAATCATACTTTTTTTGGTCATCCTCAACTAAGCATTCCACTAATATTTGCACTCGATATATTTTTTTGTTAATCTTTCTTCAATCATTCATTTTAATTGTCTAACCATGTTAAAAATTACTTTTCATTCTTAAAAATATTTATCGTATTTCAATAATTAATTTCCTGCGAGTGGTTCGTGTCTTTGTATAGTCTATTCCAAGAATACAAGAATATCATTTTTTATTAAATTGATATGTTGCGAAAACATGTTAGCAAAATTCTGATGTTAATATCAGTATCGGAAAGAATTTTAAAAAATATAACAAGTTTATTTTTTAGATACATACGTTACATTTGCGGTAATGTCGCAACTGAAAAAAAAATCAATATTTATTTAAAAAAATTTATAAATTATTTTTAAAACCAAATGAAAACAGATTGATAAATATTTAATAATATATAGGCTTTTGGTACAAGGCGCCAGTCTTTCCTATCTCGACACATATTTCGCCTCTTGTAAATCCATACATACACCATCTCATACAACTCCTACGATTTATTTAACTTTTTATTTTTCCGTCTTTCAAAATATCATTCACTTAATCGAATTATAATTTCCTATACCATGTCTTTCATGCACTGTTAATTTGGTTTTTAGTATTTCTTCATTTATTCATTCCATATGCCCAAATCAGTGGTCAAATCATCTTTATCATATTCAACACATTAGCCTTAAGATAAAAAATAAGTATTATTGAATATTTTTAGGTTGGATTATGAAATCCGGCCTCGGAAAAGGAGAACGAAAATTATTGACAAAAACAACAGTTAAATTATTCTTGTTACTGTCAATAAACTAGCTCCTCCCGTTATATTTAATCGGTGACAGAGTTCAGGAACATCGTTGTGAAAATAATTGAACTAAAATAAAACAAAACGTTTAATATTTAGTTTCCGTGAACTGGATGGACCAGATTTGAGGGCGAGGTCAAGAAATGTGGGGTCAACTAACGGTCTAACGAATAAGGCATAAAAAAAACAAATATAGTCATAAAAATGTTGGATCAGAACTTTATTTGAACTCTATGAGTTTATTATAGTTCACAGTTAAAAAAACGAGAATAAAAAAATAGGCTATAAAAGACATAACTGGTCAGAAAAAAAGGCGTGAAGTAAAGAGTCACCTGTAAATATAAGAAAAATGCGATATAGAAAAAAAGGAAATGTAATTGTTACAAAATAGATTATCGAATAGCTTAGTCATATTATTAATATCATTGTTTTAGAGAGAAGCCGAATAAAAGCTGTAAATATGCGTGCATTGAGAAGAATACATGGGAAACAATTTATGACACAATACGGAATGAAGTGATAAGGGATGAATGTGAACTTAAGGCTGACGTGTTAAGTAAGATGAATAATAGTACGTTGAAATGGTTTGGGCATGTTGAACGAATGAATGAAGAAAGACTAACAAAACAGATATATTGTGCAAATGTGAGTGGAATGCGTGTGAGAGAAAGATTTAAGGAAAATATGGATGGATCAAGTGAGTGATATTCTGAAAGAAGGAAACGTAGAAAGTCAGAAAAATCGTAGAAGTTGTATGAGAAGGTTTATGGATCTATTATAGAAGAAGCTAAGGATGTGTGTCGATATAGAAAAGTCTGGCAATCTATCATCTCTGCCTATCTAGACAGAAAAATGATATTATGTATGTATGTATATGTAGACGTACCTCTTAATGGTAATTTCTTCTTTTTAAGCACTGCATCTTGCTTCGATCCGCATTCTTTCTTAATGTCTGTTATCTTTCAAAATAGTTAAAATAAAAAAATTAAGAAGCTCATTACTGATCTTTCGTATTTAAAGTTACAATACAACATATAATAGTTACTTCAACTCTTTGGACATTACGTACATATATAAGTCACATTCATTGTGGTCACAAAGGTGGAAAAAACACTCATAGGAGCTGACAGATCCACAAAAACTATTGCACCCAATAAATAAAATATTTGGATCAAATGTGACAAGCGGATTGGCAAATCTCGAATTACATAATTATGAATATTAATATATCATACATACATGTTAAAAATAACTGGTGTATGTCTGTCTGTTTTTGATCAATCAAGCGTATTGGCAAGAAATTAAATGAAGCGAAGTATAACTAGTCATACTGGTTCATAATATTTGTGTTGGCCATTGCATTGCATTCTTTGTTTAATTAATCATATTATGATTAGAATAATATTCTTATTGCTTGTGGCGTGGAATAAAAATAAAGGTCGAGCCAAATAAGGACTAGATTATGTTTTTGCTTAGTTAATAGCAATATCGTGACATTCAAAATATTATTGGCAGACATTATAAATGATACACAGTGTTTATAGATTACATACATAAACCATCATGCCATGCGTGAAATTCCTGCTTCGTTCACATATTTACATATCATATGGTATATGCACTCCTGTTACTCGTACTTCTTACTTTTCCTACTACTACATTGTTTCCAACTATCGCCTCCACTATTTATTCGGTATACGACTTAATTTATTTCAAACATAACTGAAGTTTCCAATTTTAATTCAACTAATAACATCCGTCTCTAATAAACATTTAGAATTTATCTTATAATTCCTTACTCTATATCTATTACATTGTAATACAGAAATGATACAGTACAATTTGGCAACAAAGTCTTACTGAAACCAAAATCCACGGATGAAAGAAGCCTTATCAATTGGGCCACGGAAGTCGCCTTTATTTTATTGTGCTTTCCTATATAACATGAAGTCCTATATAACATACTTTTCAGGCTGTATAACGGTTTGAAATAAGTATTCATATCGATAGGATGCAATGGTCTGTCACTTGGTCACCGCAAAGCGTTAATTTAAAGATTATTCAATTCATCATCATCAGCACGAAGAACCATGATTTTATCCTAGTGTCTTTTTACAAGAGATGTTTAACTATAGATCATTTGAGAGTTGGAAATCTCTTCGATTGGGTGTCCACTTTTTTGTTTGCTGAACAGTCTTGATTCGTATGTTTCGGAGAGTAATTTGATGCAAGTAAATTTTTCCATTAAGAACATGTCATATTAACCTGCGTTTAAAAATGTTAATAGGTAGAGAAATCACACTTTTTAACAATGTGTGTCCTCAGATATACAATACATTAATCGTATGTCGTTAATTTAGCATAATCCTATAAATAATTTAGTTTTAAATGTTATCCACAACATGATATAATGTGTTTTATGTTATTCACATACATTTTTTAAATTATTTCTCTAATTTCTTAAAATGATGAATTGTTTGATACGTGTTTTCATACTTTTGATATACTTGAAACCTGTAATGTGCAAAGAACTTTAAAATAAGTAAATGGTGTTGAAATGTGGTTTAAAAATCACATTAGTCATACATGCTGTTTAATTTAACTATACGGCAGACATAAATTTGTGTATCGACAAGCATCAACCAATAAAAGCAACAAAATCTAAACAGAAGAGTACATAAAATATTTTTATATTTTATAATGACAAAAAAAAAGGTTAACGTCATTCATTGTAAATCACTGGCGTTATTATAAAACTGTGAAGCGACTAAAAAAAACTACAAATTGGCGATGACATCATAAAAAAAAATTATATCATAGGAATAATCCAAAGAGTTAACAACAATGGATTTGAAATCGCCAACGCAAATTATACAAAAAACATCATATCAATCAAAGTGTCTAAAATAACAGGAGAACCGATGTACCAAACAAGCGGTGTAATTGATTGCTCGATCCCAAATCGCCCACGGAACGCTCAGTGTGGAATATCACACCGGGACATAAGAGATTTGTACACTTAGAAGTTAGAAGCAGAGGCGCGTAGGGTTTTGGAAGAAAGGCTTTTGGAGAAGTATCATTAAAATGACTGACATTTAGAAAATGAATAAAAGACTTGTAAATACACCTAAGTACGCCTGTAGCCTAACCTACGTGTAAGTGGATTTAGACGTAGGCTCTCAAAACATCAAAAGACGGGCCACTAAGACAAAAATCATTGATATATATATATTTGATTATATATGTATACGTGGACCCGGAAAGTGATAAAATACACAAAGTAATACATTGGATTTTCATGTGGTGCTACGCCCCTTGAATGACACAGGCATTTTTTTCCATCTGGTCGTCGGGGGGAGGGGGGGATAAGGATACCTATGACTTAAGTCATATACCATATATATGATATATATATATTTTTTCAAAAAAAAGGAAAACACATGCATGCGATCGTCGTCCGATCGTCGCACTTCGGTGTGACATCGGATCCAGTACAGCGGTGCGGCCGGTGTTTGCTGGTGTGCAACGACTCACTTACTTAAAATATATAAACTTCACAATTTAACTTTTCAACTGAATTGACGTTGGAATGGCGGGGGGATTCTCGACTACGAGGCCCAGCAACGTAGATATATAGTATAGTCAAGTTCAAAAGCTTCAGGCCCACGATATAAAAAAGGTGCCAGAACGAAACCTTTCTTTTTATTTTAATATATATAGTCAATCTTCTGAAGTTCAATACACTTAGAGAAACGATGAATTTTCTTGAGTGAGTGCTGGTCTGCCTTGATGAAGGTCATCTTAATAGATTATCTGCCAAAGTGAAACTGTTTGGTCCAATCATTCACTGTATTATATAACACTTTCGTCGAATACAGTAAAACCTGACTGGCTGATTGCCAAGTAGCAATCTCTTCCAACCAACAACAATGCTGTTAAAGAAACCTTTAGTGAAAACCAGATTGGAATCCTTTAAAAAAATCTGAATTCTAGCGGGATTTGAACGCGCAAACTCTGGGTCGGGAAACAGGCGTGTTACCAACTAGGCAACGGAAATCGTCGATGTGGAATATGACGGAGAAGATTCCTTCTACACAGCATCTAAACTTCGTTTAATTTCTTCTAGAATTTTCATTAATATTCAAACAGACTTAATAACCAAGCGATATTCAATGTTCAATATTTTAGAATGTAACGAAACAAGATAACCACCCTCTATTACTTATTTCAATATTTCGCGTGTAACAGTTATTCTGCGCAAGTCGTATTTTTATCTTTTACATTTTGATCATGATTTTAATTTAATGATCTATAATAACGGGTGATTTACAAATAACAAAATTATTTTATTCAATCATTTCGCTACGCCTTTGCTATTAAATGGATGCTGATACAAAATCAAAATATGGAATATTCCACTAAATGTCGTGAGGGAAATTATTCAGAATAAATGGGTGATATTTCGCAATGCGACCCACTCAAATATTATCATTCTGAGACCTTCAGATGATTATTTGCATACTATAGCCGTGCAATAACCTCGTTACTTCGGGTCAATAGTCAACGATTGTTTCAAAAATTGATTATAAAAAAACACCTAGGTACTTTTATAGCGCTGTTTCGCAATACCAGTCTTCCAAGACCGCTCCAAAATTGATATAAGGCATCAACTAAGCACGGAACATTTGGAATAAAAGACTTCATTTTTACTTTCAATATAAATAAAAGATCTCATTTTTCTTCTTTTGGAATATCTGATGTTACGATGTATGACCCGAGCAAGATATGATCGGATAAAGGACAACTGTTAATAAATTATTTTTAAGTAGAATTAAGAAAGGAATATTGAAATGGTTTGACAACACTGAGAGAATAAGTTGCGAAAAAAATATTTTTTGTAAGAATTAATAGAGAACGTGGAAGCAATAGATTGAGTAAATTTTAAAGGATGCAGGTGGAAAAATTCTAACTAGAGATTTAGAGCAAAATTAAGAAAGAAGAGAAACAATAGTGCATGTATGACAAAATGTATGTATGTGGATGACGCGAGAGTTGTGTGCATGACGGCGTGGAAACTTGTTATATGTCTGCTTACATCAAAAGAGACATGGCGTTATGGTATTCATGCATGTAGCTACCAAGCGCCGGTACAACATTAAATTCAAACGAAAATTAACCATTTGACTTATGAAGATAATGGTGATGGTAAAAAGCTATAAAGCATGTCAGTAATAATGGTAAAAATATATATTTGAAAAATTTGGTTACAGGTTTCCAAGGATTGAAAGGCTAAAAGAACTGTAAAAGAAGACGGATTCTCTCGGAGGCTCTATTCAATCCGCCTAAAAAGAGCCATGGAATAGGTAGTAGAAATACGTGTAGAGGGGATTCATGTAATTAGTGGATTATTAAATAAATTTACTGCAAAATATTCTAATATGGAGTTCCACAAAGTAAAAGCCGAAAATTTTAATAATTATAAATTTCCTTTTACTTTGCACTGTATTAAATGTGCTTTGATTAAACCAGTATCAAAAATAAAATAAATTAGAAAACACTGCATAAATTATATTTAAAAACAGTTGATCATGTTAAGATGGCACCCATGGAATGAAAAATACCTCTCAAATTTATAAACAGAAACAATGAAAATAAAAATGTCTAAATTTTCCGCCAACAAAAGCGTTACGAAACAAATCATTATTGACCTACAAAAAGTAACAACAATTTCGACACATTTAGGGAAAATGCCTCATAACACGCGTACTGCAAATAAAAATAATTGCGTACGCGTTTTTTTCATATGGCAAACACGGCGTATGAACTGGTGTTAGGAAATCAACACGCAAATCTAAATAAATTATCGTTATAAACCCGTATTACGTATTCCGAGCGAGAATTATTAATCAGCTACTTTTTATTTCACAGTTATAGTTACGTTGAATTGAGATTAAATATTTTTATGGTAACTAAATTCAAGTTAACAAAATATTAACAAAGATGATACGAATGCCAAACTATTTCTTTGAACGAAAAATTATATAATAAAATATATTAATCTCTTTCTTCTCGGATGCCTCAAATTATATTCCGCAAGAATGACTGTAGAATCAAATTCACCACATCCATCAGTTTGAGGAATATATATTTTTATTTATTTTACACATGACAAAAAAAGATACATTATTTGCGAAAAAAACAACAGGTAATTTAATTTGGACACATAATTTTAATGGGTCTGGGGTTGTTGCCTTTCATTTGTCGTGTCCCTAGTAAGCTAGCCTGTATCTCACTAAGGACATATACGAGTAGCATGAAAAAATAAATCGATACTTCTTTCCGATTTTTTATTATATAAAACCCCGTCGCACATTCTCATCAACCTGACAAACAGTGACACTTCATTACACATATATACATCACGCAAAATCAGACTCCTCATACTTCATCACTCCAGATAGACCAAAAACATTCACCCCACAATATACCGCACGTAATCATAAAAACAATAATGTGAGTACAAAACAATAAAAAAAACACCACACTCAAGAGCTCACACAAACCTTTTCTACAAGTCATTCCTCTTGCAAGTCTAAGTACTCAAACTCCTGTCGCAATAACAACCACGCTCCGATCGACTGCCTTAATTGTTTTCCTTCCTTTGCCTTTATTGAATTCGGCACCCCATTGTATGTCACGGGAGCTAAATATTGCCTTGGGCAAAATATGTTTTAACTCTAGGGATGGTAAACATTTGATCAGTTGCCATGCGTGCCATGTATTTCTGCTGAGTCTGCATCTTTCCCTCCTCTCATTAATCTCCTACTATTTCTCTGCATGGATGTAAAAGATGCGAAGAATGTGTGAGGCAATAGGTAAATCTGGCGCTTTGTTATCTCTGCTTACCTCGACAGATACCTTTGCGTATCCCGATGGTATGTATGTAAACTGAATTTAAAAATAAAATGTGGAGTGTGCCAGGTTTGATTCCAGGCTGTCCACATACAGCGAAGAACGGCCCGAGCAATTACGGTAAACGCAACGTGCGAATGGCGGGGACCGAGGCTCTATAAGAGTAATAGTGGAATAAATGAATTTAAACGAATAGTTTTTAGTACGAAATACTATCAATTTCACGTTTTTCATCTGTTGACCACAATTACAGGAAAGACAAAACTTTTTTAGAAAGTACAACAAAGAAAAACCTTCTCAAAAACGAAAAAGGTTAATTTGACGCAAGTGATGTAAGTTGACATGGTGTATAGGGAATATTTTCTCAAATGAAAGAAAAAACGATTAAAAAACCTCTTTATATTCGTAAAAGGACTCTAGGGGGTTACTTTTTCCTATTTCCCACGACAATGAATAACCAGAAAACATAATATGGAAGGAGATAAAACGTATTTTGAAGAAAGTCGGCAAAAACAATTCACACCTGCATAAAGAGAATATGTGGACATTTTCAACGTGAAAAAGCATTGACACGGTGAACACTTGTTCACCGTGTCAATGATTTTTCATTTAACACATCGAAGTGTGAGAGACTTCACATGGAGATCTTTTCAACGTTTAACTCCCTCGTTCTGTATGAAGATGAACTTTATTTAAAAGTAATTCATATATGAGTATTGGCTATATGAAATAAAATTATTATTTTCTTGAATCTAAAAAAAGACGCTTGTTTAACTTTGTTGAGTCATGTTTATATTTTTTTTAATAAATAAATAAAACATTTATTTAAACAAAATATTAACCACTGTTTTATTTGAGTTAATAACCGTGTACCAGACAGGTACAAAGACTGTAGAAAAGGCGGATGGTTGCTGCAGAGCGTGAAGAATCCAATTTGCGAAGTCAAGCGTAAATCACCAAAAATTAATTAATTAATTTTCGGTGAAATATTCTTGCGTCGAATGCGCCTCTGAACTTGTGTCCGGTGTATGCAGAGCGCTGTCCAACCAGTTGCCAGGGACGGACTCGACACGATGATTCCGGCGAAAATGTAGAAATGAAGCGAAGTCAACTTGTAGAGCAGAGATTCCTCTGTAGATCTTGGAGAAGGGTCGAAGAAATAAAACGAAGTCAGACGATTGAAGAGAAGTATATTTTGGTCAAGTTGTGTGCCCTATATGACCGGTTTACCCGTCACAGTAAGCCCTCGCGTTCCGCACCTTGCGGGTTTTTCGGCCCGCTTAGGACGTCTGGTCAGGGAGTTACTGTGGCGGTCACCGCTCATATCGGGCAGTACACGGATGGTTACGTTACGGTCGCGAACGCAACCGGGTCCAAACAGATAGAAAATATTCCTTCCTTTTCTGAAGGAATATTTGCGATCTTTACATTTACATACAGAAATATTATTAATAACAGAGTTCAGAGTTTAATTTATTACAGATAGCATATTATTAATAACAGAGTTATAGCATTTCACATATACAGTTACAGGAACAATACAAACAGATATTACATACATAATTATAGCAGAAATATTGATCACAGAATTATATGACATTTACATGCAGAACAAATATAAGTTTTAAATGATACAATACTTTTTAAAGTCCTAACATATTAGCATTTTCACGTAACTGAATCGAGTCTATAAGGGCAAGGGTTTCAGTTTATGTGCCCCTATAGCTCTACACATATTTCATTATAGCAAAATGTCATTTTTCTCCTATTCCATACACAGCACATATGATTATACAAGAAAATACAGGAACATAACGGATATCAAATACGTGACGGTAAACAAGACAAGCATCGTGAAGACAAGCTCACATCACTTTTATATATAACATAATTCATAAGTGTCTATCTCACATACGGAGGTGTTTATTAATACACCGCGTTTATCATTTCCCTTGTACCACATTCATACGTACAAGGGAAATCGCGCACGTCCGATACAAACCGGTTTCAACGATCTCCGCCTTCCTCGTCAGGTGAAGATGAACCAAATTGTGTCTAAAATATATTTTTCCTCATTGTGGTGTGGAGGGGAGTAGTGACAAATAAGGGCAGGGAAGTAGCTTGGCGTTCAAAAAAGGAACGGGAAACATATTTCGCAGAAGACTATCATTGAAATTAACTTGGGTATTTACGAGTATAACGTTGAAACTTAATTCAACGCTTTTTCTAATCTCGAGTATTTTTCAAATTATTCCGCTGAAACCCCCCGGTTCGTGTGCAGAATCCGCAAACCATGATCGATATCAAACGAATTAATTATTAAATCTCAGATAGGCTACTGGAGAGGTTTAATACGGTTTGTAATGAAAGAGGGTTGAAAATTAACAGATCAAAGACATCGTAATTTGTTTTATCAAACACTGTTTATTCCACTTTTTGTAACGGTATAACCCTACCGGTTTCAAGAATTTCACCCCATCATCAGGGGAGCACAAATAAGACTAAATAAACAGTGTTTGATAAAACAAATTACAATGTATTTAAACCTCCACAATGTTAATGACTTAACTATAAATAATATATCAAAGACAGTTTATACATGATTGTTAGTAAAAAAGTAAAGAATTTTGATAATCCAGATAAAAATATGGTAAACAAGGTAGAAGAACACGCCGAATCTCTTGGCTTAAGAATTAGTGGTAATGGTTTGGGTGTAATTATATTGATTTTAATAGGATAAGGGTTGCCATAGTGGTAGTCAACATCTGACAGGAGTCGGTTCGTCGAGAAAAACAAAAAAAAAACAGAAAATTTGTTGTTAAGTAACGAAAGAGGAATGAACTTACATAAACAAATCAATAATAAAAAATACGAACAATATTTAGCAAATGAAAATTCTATCAGTAATACTGGCGTTAGCTTAATAATAACATATAGTTTATAGATGATATAATCGTGATGGATCTGAGAGCGAATGTTGCTAAATCAAGCCATGGTAATAGAAAAGTGTAAAAGGAAAGTAAATGCTATACGTTATATGGGTGACTTATGAAAGAAGAGAACATGTTTAAAAATTCTGCTATTTAGGTAGTATTTTTTCAGATAATGAAAGAGTAACTAGGGATATTGAACGACGTGTAGCGATAGGAAACCGGGGGAAACATACACATATATACTGGATCGAATCAAATCTGCCCAGATGTCTACAACGGTATTCAAATACCAACTTTATTGTATGCGAGTGAAACGTGGACGTGGAACAATATTGAACAATACTGAATACATGCTGTAGAAATACGTGCACTTAGAAGAACACGTGGGGTGACAATGTATAACAGAGTACGGAATTACGTGATCAGGGATGAGTGTGAACTTAAGGCTGATGTGTTGAGCAAGATGAAGAAGAGCACTCTGAGATAGTTTATACATGTGAAACGAATGAATTAAGACTAACAAAACAAATATAAAGTGAAAATTTGAGTGGAGGGCGTGGTAGAAGAAAACCTAAGAAAGTATGGTTGGGTCAAGTATTTTGATAATTTGAAAGAAGAAAATATAAAAATCCAGAGAAATCATAGAAGCTGTATGAGGTGTACGTTCTCTCCTTTCTGCCTACCCCGACAAAGAGACGGCTTAGGGGTATGTATATATGACATAATCGTATCGCTTTTCATTATAAAATATCACCCCAAAATCAGTGTTTTTGAATGTATGAAGTACAACTCGTGTCACTAAATAAATTCAAATGAAATGAATGAATCAAAGATTTTGAAGTAATAAATAAAAATAATGATATCAATTATAGATAACAATTGAATAAGGCCACGAATAAGGTGGTAACTAACAAAGCTTGTATTTTTCAGTATTCAAGAAAAACACGTTTTTTATTAAGTGTCAACATTTCAATAGTTTTTTTTAAATCAAATGATATATTTTCATACACACACTTTATTTTAAAATAAAAAAAAAATATATATTCAAAACTACAAAAAAAAAACACGAAAAACACTTTGAACACGTGGAATAACATGGTCCGCGAATGCAGTTACAACGTTATTCCACAACTCTTATATAAAACAAACAAGTTGTGTCGTTACAACTTTTATATGAAAAAATCAACCATGTACGTTAGTTGCCACGTTATTCCACTTACCTCTTCTGATCTTATTTTACCCGTGACTTATTTGCCTTTTCTGCTTATATAGGATTGTTCGCTGTTTCTCAGTTTCTTCCGTTTATTATCTGACCATTCTGCAACCCTTGCTTGTCGATTTTCCGAAATTATGTTTATTTTCTACACTAGCAGAGTGAACGACGGGCGCCTCTCCAGACATGTTGATACTTGAAACCACGTTATTCCACTGAGCGCGCGAAAAAATCTAACAGCAATGTTGCCTTATCAGTAGAAACAAAAGAGATGGAGAATATTTTACTATTCACTATATTCTGATATTTGGATAAAGATTATTATGATGAATTATCTTCTTAAAATGAGTGAACCGTTGCATACCGTCAAACTTGCCGGCCACATCATTTCAACTAAATTGATGCTAGAATGGTGAGGAGATCCTCGACTACGACCCAGCATTGATGACGACGATTGTGATGAATAGATATTGTAAAAAGCTTAAGTATGTGCAATGTGGATCTTTTAGGAAAGTACTACTGTCAAATATGTAAGAAAAAAATATATATAAAGTTATCAAAACATTATTAGTTTCGTTTGTCACAACTGTTTAGTTATAAAAATATGCGATAAACTAAACTAATCGTGAAACATTCGTTTCAGAGAAATTACGGTACTCACAAATGCCCCAGTTAAAAAGGGGAAAAAATCTTGGTTATTTTATCGAATGTTGTAATACGGATTAAAGCATTTCTAATCTGGCAATAAAACAGTTGCAATGGTTGTCGATCAACAGGTAAGTATAAATATACGCAATCGATTCCAGAACCACAGTTAGAAAAAAACGGTTGATATGTGTGATAGAAATACCAGAATACTAATTACTACGTGGTATTTTAGTATTGTGCAAACAAATTTGCAAGGAATGCAGTGCGGCTGTCCATCTTAAAATGGAAGTGGTCTACGCCGCAAGGTCGTCATGAGTTAACAGCTCAGACTCAAATATCGACGGCCGAGTTTAGTGATATGAACTGTGAAAGTTGATTTGACGTGGAAATGTAAAAATACTTTTAGATTCATTAATCAAATCTAAACTTCTCTTAAGATTTTTTTTGAGGTGTGGGTTTGGTGGTGACTATCGACGATTCATAGAACTGTAAGACAACAAGAATTTTTTTTAGAGTAGCTCCAAATACAGAAAATACACTATCTGTTCTAGATATATTATTCAGATAGCAGGAGAGGGCAGTAAATAGCATTAGGAAATTAGAGTTACGAGAGATAACGATGGAAACGACATGTAACGATAGAAAACAACGTCAGTGGGGTATTAAAACATATACACTCGAATCGGACAATTTCAAAATCTGCTAGAATGATAGTTCACAACAGAATTTTGGTATCAACTTTGGTGTATGGAAGTGATACGTGGACGTGGAACAAGACTGAAAAGAGCCGAATAAATGGTGAAGAAATGCGTGCACTGTTCTTCGTGGAACTTTCTCCTTATAGATTGATTGTTAATTTTTAGATGCTTAATCAGCTGAAACTTTCAATTGTCTAGAATTGTCGTTTAAAAATAATGTTTTATTATATTGACTTATACGAGTATCATATAATTGCATAATGACTTGAATTTGATGACACAAATCATCCTAGTTTGGTTGGATTGCCTATTAAAAAAATGCGTGCACTGAGAAAAATACACGGGGTTGACAATATATGACAGAATACGGAATGAAGTGATTAGGGACGAATGTGAGCTGATGTGTTGAGTTAGATGAAGAAGAACAATCTTAGATGGTTTGGGCACATGAAATGAACGAACGAAAGGGAGATCAAATTAATCAACAGCTCAGTAGATGAGTCAATATAATAAACATGAAAAATTAAAAAAAAAACAGTGTTTTTTTAGGAATAGAATCCATGTTGATAATAAGAATGAGTTATCATATTTGGAGCACATATTGCGTGCTAAGATTTGATGACCGTGGTCGTTAGCGTTCACGCTATGCATGGCGCCCCAGATTCGATTCCTGGCGGATTCACATCCGGACTAATTTTACTCTAAGACCATTTTATATCTGAATTAATGTATTTCTGAAGCTTATATGCTGCTTAACATAAAACTGCCTAACGAACGAAAAACTGCAGCAGATCGTCATGGAATTTGAATTTCCTTGTCATTGGAACTTTGGGTTGAATATGTAAAGAATTTGTGCTTGCAGAAGTCTTCAGGTGTTTTCCATTTACAGGATGACTTACAATCATACTTAATCACGAGGGATAGCCTATCGATACATCGCCAAGAAATGTAGACTCCTAAAACTCATCATAAGTGGGAAGCTCGAGGGTCGATAAAAGACAAATGCTTTGGTCTGAAGTGCATGGTGTTGAGAGCTCATTCATCTGGCTTAAAACAGAAAGATCCTTGATCTGGTCATCGCAAGTCAAAGAAAACTGATGTGTTAATTAATATAAGAAAGAGAAAAAGAATACACAATCAACTCCGCATAAGTAAGATTAAATATATTATTGTTTTGTCATAATATTAAAGCTTTGCAGTCAAAGACCAATTTATGATCGATCATTAATTAGCGTAGAAAATTATATAAAACTGCAATGGCAATTAACAAGTAGAATAAAGTCTTCACTGTTCAGCTATCGTGGCAGTTACTTATCTCAAAAACACTGTATATATTACGAATTATTTTTATGACGTATGCCTTTTTTATTATAACAAACTTCTTGTGCTTTGTATTCTATAACTAACAGATACAGAAATACGACGGTATGTATTGAAGACAACCCTTTTAGGGAGGTCGTATTAAAATTTATTATGGTACCCTACACCTAAATCCGAATATGTTACGATCACATATCGGAAGATCTACAAACGTTTTCTTGTAATTAGTCTTCACTTGTCTGGTTTTCTGATTTTCTTACCAATTATGTATTTCTGAACACATACAGAAGAGGGGAAGTACCTTGTCAAATGTCCGCAGCCACTACCTTCCAATCCTTACACTCAACTTACATATATTTATTTTTTTATATTTTTTTATCTGTTATTAAGTATACTATTCACTAGATTCTGATATTTATATTAATATCATCATGATCAATTATCTTCTTTGAGCCAGTGAGCCATTGCACACCAGCAAATGTGGTGGGTTAATAACATTAAGTGGTGGGTTCAAGTTCAGAGTTAGAGCGCCCTAGAGGAGTTTGCTCTCTAAACGGTGCTATAAAAATTGTTATTTTACAATTTTTATTTTTTGTTGTTTCCCAACCTGGATACCAAGAGAAATTATATTTTATGTTAGATTTTTTACTCCTTAAATATTCACTGTTCATCATCTACTGGTCGTAATTTACGATTTTAAGCGACATCTTATTCTTATTTTGAGACTTACATTCAAAGAAGTAGCGGATCTCTGACCCAAGAGTCAGCTGTTATCGTCTCTCCCATCTAGCGGCAGCACTTATCTGTGATACATTATACAAGTATCTGATAAGCAAGCGATCTTAATAGCAGAGCCTAGCGGGGCATTTAAATATAAAAACATAGCCTCAAAAGTAACAACTTTTCTCTAAACACATTTTCGTATTAAATGCAATGGGTATTGATGGTGACGATTTTCAATTCATAGAGCTCCATTAGAAAAATCAAGATCAAAAGGTTTGATAGTTCTAAATTCTTTATTTATTTACTCAGGGACAGCTGTTTTGTCAAACAGTTTTAAAGGTCATTGTATGGGGAAACACCTGCCACTGAATAAAAAATAAAAGATGTAGAACAATTGAAGCATTTAATTTGATTTTCTTTATCATTTTATCGACATATAAATGTCATTAGTAGCAATTGTTCAAACTCGGTTACAAAAGTTATTGATTCATAGATACCATCAGAGCATGCAATGGACCTTGACGCTTTAAGAACAACACCGATTTTTATTTGAGTGAAAACATCGTCACCTCTTTCACGACTGGGAGTTGAACCACATATCTGAATACTAAGGATGAATAGAAGTATGCGTTTTTAGATTGTACAAACTTAGATCGCTAGCCGCATAATAGCCAACCGTTTATCTAGGATCGGTCATGTTTACAAAGTGGACAACTAGAGAACGAGTATAGAATTCTAAGTCCTTTGGAACCAGATTCTTGATCAGCTCTGACAAAGACAAGCGGTTAAAGTCACAGGCTCCGTCTCCTACGCAAGATGTCCATTTTGTTTATTTTAATTTTATTGCAAGAATCACACAGATTGAAATATAAATTTTAAACATTAAAAAGTATATTTGTAATAAATAAATCTGAACTATCTAATCAATTCTACAAATTGACAGGAATATACTCAAAAAAGTCTGCTAAAGACAGTTTTCTGTACCTATCCTTAATGTGAGTCGGGATGTGTACGCGCAATGCTCATACCGATTTCCCAGTCTTTGTGAGATATAACTTTATATATTATAAAATACGTTGAAAATAAGGAAAAAAACTTTTTATAGTATAACTTCCACTAGGAAATACTTAAGTTCGTTTCAGATATAACCGTTTTGAAACATATACAAATTAAATTATAACTTATGATAATAAAATAAATTAGAGATTGACAGTTCTCTAAAAATGTCAATAGTTGATGCAGCAAAACCGCACAGTCAATAAAAACTTCTGGTTCTAAAATTAATTAAAAAATATATATACCGGACCGCTTTTTCCCATAAGATAAAAATAAAAAAACCATGCCTGATAAAAAAAAAGTTAAATTTTAATTTCCACATCACCTAATCCAAGGTATTTTAATTTTAATAACATAACAACACCACTATAAGACAAGTTAATTAACGAGAGCAATCGAAGTCCTTGATACCTTGTCAATGCGCATGCCAGTTATACATAAATTAATAGTTACATTTTCTAGTTGACAAGGCTGAGTTATTATAATGGAACTTGATATAATTAAAATCAGTGAATTTATTTAAGATAAATTCATATAAACAAACAAAGACTAAGTTACTGATCACAACAATATTACACGACACTTCATATTTATCTCGCAACAATCAAATATAATTATCATCATCATTGTCAACCTGACTCGATCCACTGTTGGATGAAGATCTCCCTAAATCGACTCCAAACAATTCTGTTTTATTTATGCTCGTTGATGCCATGTGACGCTGCCATCAAAATGAATTGTTAAGGTGTTATATTTATTTGCTTTATGCCTTTAGAAACAATAAATAATATCAGTCTTATGAATTTTAACAGAAATACAATGACACATTTAATATTTTTGATTAAGTTATTTGCAGAGCGGATTTTGACGCTTGTCGTCTTCCAGAGCGGGATTTGCATCTTGACAACTCAATTATAATCATCACAACATGTTCATATTGGGATTGGCTGAAAGAAAAAACCCTTACATCATTCTATACTGACTTACATATTTCGCTTCTGCCACTTTTGTTCCAATACATCCTCTCATATATTTAACACTTCATAATATTCTTTCTTCCATGATTTGTTCCTTTGATCATGTCACGATTTTCGAAGTTTTTTTTCACTATAATTTTTCCAATACATTTTTTTCGGTAACCCTATAATAAAATGTTGTCATTAGATACATTTTTAGAGAAGTGCTATTATTTACTGTATATGTTAAAAAGAAGCCGCTGTCATTTACTATGCTTGATTCTTATAGAAAAGTTTAACGAATGCAGCGCAATCCGTGTAAGAAAAAAAGTACATTACAATAATGAAGACATATCAACAAGTTGTGTTGCAGTGATACATTTCAGGAGTGAGCAAGAAAGATAAATAGGAACGAGTTTGTGAAAGGTACCCCAAAAATGTTCCGATCCCGTTTAAATTGAGGCTTCAGCGGTGTGAACATGTACAAAAGAAACCAGCTGAATATATGGGAAACCAGACACCTGAAACTAGGTGAAGAGGTCGTCTAAAGAAGCAATGGAATGATAAAATCAACATAGACATGAAAGATCTGAAGCTGAATCTGGAGATGCCTTTGGACAGAACAAGATGGTGAGAGACGAATCGTAAGACAGACTCCAAATAAATTTTAAAATACAACGATGATGATGGTATCGATAAGTTGTGTACCATTCAATTTAAAAAAAATTAGTTTAGTCATTAAAAATACTACTCTTGATAAAAATGTATTTTTTTTTAAATAGGCAATTGACCCAAACTAAGATGATTTGTGCCACCAAATTAAAGTCATTATGCAATTATACGGGCCAATATAATAAAACCAATTTTGAAAAATGACAATTTTATCGCAACTGCAATTTGTTAGTTTCGTTTATCATTAATTAATCACAGTTTGTTTAAACAACTGTTTAGTTTTTGAGTGCATAGTTCATTGTATTATCTGTTACAAATCAGATTGTTATTATGTATCGATAAGAATGGAATGTAAAAACACTATAAACGATACGCGAACGCCCACACTATACGTTTCAAATTAATCTGTAATGTTTTATAAACATTGGTTAATTAAAATAAACATAAATTATATTACGTTTCAAATGAACATACGTATTCTAGTAATCGATATACTGTCGGTACATTGAATTTTGTTTCCTTTATCTTTAATTATATGTAATAATAATTCAGAAGGTGTCTAAAGATAACCAATATAAAAAAAACATTAATGAAAGTATTTTTTAAATCCATAAACCTTATTTGTTTCATAAGTAATTTTAACCGACTTATGTGTTTATTCAATAAAAAAAATGGAAGGAAATTCATTAAAACGTAACTTTTTTTGAAGTTTTTATAAATTATAGTTTTTTATGTATGTTTTGAAGCTTTAAATTAATATAATAATGTAAGTAACTGTTGAAGGGAGTAACAAAAGTGTTACAGTTAACATAATAAAAAAAATAGATGAATTAAATGGGGACAAGTTTATTAAGTGATAGAATAATGTCACTAAAGATGAAGGGCCGAGTATATAAGATTCGATCAGTAATACTGTATGGTGCGGAATGATTAATTATTGTATTGTACTCGTACATTAAATCACATGAGCAGAAATTACACATGCACCAGAGATGATGATACTGAAGTGGATGGTTGATGTTATTCGCAGAGAGAAAGTAGAAAACAAGTATATCGGAGCTAGAGGTAGTCTCAAAGTGACACTCATAAAAATGTAAATGACAAACTGTGGGGGGGCGGGGGATAATTGAGATGGTACAGGCAATAGCTAGAAGACCAAAAGAGAACGTATGTTGACCGATCGTTGCTTGGGCTGGAGGTTGATGGGAGAAGACGAAGAAATCTTCCAAAACAATGAATAGATGGCGTGGAGGAGGCTATCCGAAAGCTGGGTGTGGCAAGGGATCGTGTCCACAAGAGAAAACTCTGAGGAGAAAGGAATAAAAAAATCTTCTCCATGAAATGGAGCCAGGAGGAAGAAAATATTCCTATTTTACGGTAATATGGATAAGATAACGAAACAGAGGTTTTTTCTGAAGTTATTTTTGATGTGGTTAGTAATTAAACTTTTCTTATAAACTCTCCAAGTTTTTCCATAAAAGGTAATTTTTAAATTAAATGAACCAAATAAAAACACCATAATGAATATTTTACAAAATTAATGTTATTCCCATAACAAACGTGTGAACTAATTGTTATGGTAAGACGACCTTAATTAACGACAAAAGAGATAAGTAAAGTCTGTATTTTTCATAAAAAGGCTTTTAGAGTAATGCGTGGTTTCCGAGGTAAAAAAATTACATATCAAATTAAATAACATATTTGAGTAAAAAAATACAGATTTCACACACAAATAACCATTGCTTTGTTTAACAAAACGTGTAATCTGAAAAGTAATTGAAAAAAAAAACACGAGTGAAACTATTTTAAACTAACTGTTCTCGCATTTCGATTGAGTTCGAACTCAAAATTCATCACTTGACACTGGCGTATACTCCTTCATATATAGGAGTTCACGGCCATTATTCAAAGAGAGAGAGAGAGAGAGAGAGAGAAAATTTTTGGGAAGTTAATGAAAATTTAAGATTATATAGTATATAAACAATACACTACACTTCACCTAAAGCCGAATGTGTTATTATCACATATTGTAGGATCTATAAAGGTTTCTTTGTAATTCGACTTTCCTTGTTAAGTTTTCTTAACAAATATATTACTATATATTCTAAGCGGAGAAGTACCTAATCTAATGGCCGCAGCCACCACCTTCCTATGCTTATTATTTTTTAAAACATTTATTTTGTTATATTTGTAATGTGTCAGTATAAGTGGGTATGAATCCCGGGTCAAAACACCCTTGATGAGAGTTCCCTCAAAGCGCAACATAATTTTATTTTCATTATTTGCCGATAGATATTTTTGTGTTAGAAAACATAGTTATTTTGCCGTGCACTTCATTCAAAATCTTGATTTGTTAAATAAAATAAAGTAAATCCAAATATTTTCAAACGGACAAATAAAATGGGAATAAATCATTCACGACTTTGAAAATACATTACATAAAAAGTTATAGTTTACAATGATTTCCTCCAGGCTTCAAGTGCAACATAAACTGTGTCATGGATATTTATGTCTTCATTATAAAGTACAGAGATGGGAGGAGTCTGTTAGTAGATAGAAGAAACAATGGACAGACTATCAGAGAAGGTTGCATTGAATTAACGAAAGGAAAGAGGTTGTAGCTAAAAGCTTTCTTCAACTTCAAACAGCCAGGGTGACCACACTAAATTATTTTCAATTAATAAGGATTATTTTTTAAATAATAAGAAAATTGATCTCACTGTGGATAATTTCTGTTTTGTTTAATCAACTATTTTATCCCTTCCTTTTCTTTTGATTGATAATATCTCACTTTATATGAAAAATAATGTTCGGGTGATTATCCGTCTTTGTGGAGTTCGTGGGTATATGCTCACGTATGTGATTATGGATTTCGTGGGGATGGATAGTAATTTGAATTATTTATGCAACCATGTAACTTGCTTCATTTACTTTTGTCTGGTTGGTTGGAAGAGATTGCCACCTGGCAATAAGCCCGTCAGATTGTATTTGCAATAAAAGTGTTAAATAAATAAATTAAATAAATATGTTATAAATTTAAGTACAAAATCAATAAATTTAAGTACAAAATTAAATTAAATAAATTAAAGTACAAAATCACATATTTAATAAAAAAAAATATTCCAGTTTTATATTAGGTGTTAGCATCCCTTCCATGGGATCTTCATGAATAATATGGTTTAATCGGTCCTCATCGAAGTCCACTGGTCGTCCGGAAAGCTCCATGTCTTTCAGGTCGAAATTACCATCTTTGAAACGCAAAAACCATCGACGAACTGTCCTTTAATTCATAGCATCTTCACCGTACACTTCGCAAATATCGCGAGCAGCTTTGGCAGCTTTATTCCCTCGATTGAACGCGAACAGAAGGAGGTGTCGAAAATGCTCACTTTCGTCGACTTGACATTCCATTTTGAAGGTTTTTAATCATTATAATAATATATGTAACGTAAAAGCAAACACAACATCTTGTAGATCAGAAAATTTTCTTTCGAATGACGTTAACATTAACCATTTTGTTTTATTTTTGGTGCTCATTTTTAAATTGGAAAAAAACGGACACGACTTATGTTAACACCCAATAATAGTCGGTTTACTGAGACAAAATCAGCTCAATAAAAAAAAAAGATTGTAGATAATAGAGAGATTAATTTTGTTTCCGAATATTTTTAAACCGCGTCAAAATAATGTACGGAAAAACAATATACTATTTACTCGTATATGACAGGGTAAGGAATTAAGACATTAGGAAAGAATATGTGTTAAAGATGCCATGCTTAAAATTAAGAAAAGAGCATTGAGATGGTTCAACCGCATAGAAAGAACGTATGAAGAAAGATTTACAAAAATAACCTATACGAGTAGTTAAGAAGGTATGAGAAGTTTGGGAAGAGGTGGAAAAAACGTGGCACGACCAAATTAATTAAATTCAGAAAGAGGGAAAATTTAATTCTGAGAAGCCTTTATAAAAGAAGAGTCGCATACCCGAAATATGCATCTCAAGATCGAATGAAGTGGAGATCTGTTCTCTCTACTTACCTCAATAGGGATACAGCATGATGATGATGAAATAATGTAACAAAAACTAACCTTATTTTAGAATTATGCTGCTGTCCTGTTTACGGGCATATCCTGAAACAAATTAAAATAAATAATTAATAAAGTTTAATGTGCTCTTAACAAGCCTTGTAACACTGAAATCGGTAATAACGACTTCTGAAAAAGGCCAAAATTCACAACAGATTTGTAGTATCAGAGATTGACAGTAAATAAAAGATAAAGGTCCCATATTTTTACATGGTCATCAAATATAGATGCTTACTGAAAAAGTAAGTTTGAGAACGGACGAAATCGGGAAACTTGGTCTGTTTGATAGAAACGTTGTACGGCGGCGAAACCCGAAAAACTATTTGAGGTACCCGAAAAACGATAAGGCATTAATAAAAATACACACATACTAACATACATGACATAAACCGTGATGCTTTATTATTAATAAGTTGTCCAGTCGCCTCCACTAGTAATAATTGATCGGCATCTTCGAGGCATACTTTACACTATTTTTATAGCATAATCAAGGAGCAAAGACTTCCATATAAGTCGAATCTGTCGAAATAACTGCTTGACATTCCAGATCCTTTTCCCTCGGAGCTTGAACTTCATGAGTGCCCAAACATTTTCTATGGAATTTGCATATGGTGACTGCGACGGCCAATCCACTACGTCAACGTAATTTTCCTGTTTCTACGCAGTACAAAGACGACTTCGATGTTTTGGGTCATTGTCCACGGTCAGTAGCCACTTTTTTTTCTTATAAATCACCTTTGGGCAGATGGCAATAAAGCCCTCTGATATATTTTAACCATTTTAGCAGCGTTCAAATTATTTGTGAAGATGTGCAAAGTGACAATTCCCTACTTTAAGAAGAACCCCAGACGTGGACTTATACCGGGTGTTAAACGTGCCCAAAAGAAGCTACGTCCGAAAAAATTACGTTGTCCCAATCGCGGTCCAAATATTATTTGGCCCAAGTGAGTCTTTTTTCGACTTGTCTTTGGGACAGTAGTAGTTTCTTCACCGTGTTTTGAAATTTCACTCCATGAGCTAGTAAACGTCTTCTTATAGTATCACGTGACACAATTAGACTCTTTTCACGCTAAACCGCCTATCTGGTACGCAGTGATAGACGAGGATTCTTCTCAAATATCCGTAAAATCACTCTATCCTTCTTTTTCTTCGTTTTTGTGCAGTGCCACGATCTGGTAGGCCATGGACTTTTTTACGTCGGAAAAGCGTTTCACCTACTTACTTACAAACAGCTTCTCCTTACGACATTTTCGGTCCTTTCGAATGTGTACACAGAAAGACTACTTCGTAACTTGATGCGTATGCGGCACTCATGGTGATATGTGTTCTTGTGTAACCAAGGTCGAACGACAACTGAGTTTTTCTATACAGAGCATCTTGGGGGAAGCTCCTGCTACCTGCTCGCGTTTGAATCTACTCTCTAACGGTTTCCAGGGAAATGTAACCATACACGCTCTTGTCAAACATATTGTAGATAGAGAGAGTGGCATAAATGAATCAAGTAAAAAAGAGACTAATTAGGGGAAGAGCCTCCATATAAGTTGGTTTGCTCACATGATTCGAATGCCAGATTATTGTTTACCGAAACAGATTCTACTGACGACTCCAAAAGAAAGTCGTATTGTAAGTGGTCTTAAGTATAATATATAAAGAAAAAGCAGATAGAGAAACTCTACAGACAGGATGGACCTAGTATGTAACACTTTGATCAACGCATGATGTTACATTCAGAGAGAGAGAGTGAGAGGGGCAGTCGGGAGAGTTATTCTTCAGCTCCATATGTGACGGCGGATAATCGTCTGCTTTGACAGCACTCCACATTGTGAGTGATCCTAATATGCTTCTCCAAGAATTTGACCTATCACAAAGAATGTGGCATAACTTGCATAGTTTTAGCTGTGACCACGGTCGCAGTACACACGTCTGGCATATGTGATTTCATTGATTCCCCATTGTACTCATAGGGAATGGTCCAAACTGTCGGTTACATTGTGAAGAACCGAAATATATACACTTCCGAAAGGAATGGAGGAGACCCATCAGGCTACTCCTGAGACTGTGTTGAGGATGAGAATAAGAAGGGCATGTGCAGACGATATACCTTCAACCTTTATAGAAAAATGATTTTTAAAAATATGAAAGATATTTAAGCTAGAAATGGAGTTTGAATCTGAAATGCATCAATTAAATTTAAATGCTACTTAAACAGAAATGTGCAGCAGGAAATGTATATTATAATTTTAAAATGACGGATGAATTATAAGATTTCTTATCACATTAATTTCAGAAATAAATAGGAAATTACCTCGCGATATTTCCAAGTTCACAAATAAGCGAGAAACTTCCTGACACACTTCGATAATGTAACTGGAGCCATATCAGGGACAGGAAATCAACATGACGTGCTATGAAAATGTCCTATCATAAACATGGCATATTATATTTAGTACAGAACTAGTAAAACGCACCGATAGCCGGGTAATTACTGAATAAATGAATGGACAAAGGCATACTGTGTATGGGAAATAAATGATAAAACAAAGAGTTTAACTTTGTTGAAGAAATCGAGGGCGATGGAAAGTAGAAACAAGAAAAAATAGGGCAATTGTAATACAAATAAATATAACAGAAATATGAAGTAAATAACATTGATGTGAAAATTGAAAACGGCACACTAATTTAATTTAATTTCTGAATACCTCAATATTTGGAGTTAATATATAATCTGCAATTTAAAAGCTCTTAAAATCATATTACGAGTATTTTAAGAAACAGCGTTATACTAGCGGTGGATGTAGCCCTAAATGAGACGTGCTGCCTGATCAGGGATTGGGATGGATTAACCAGCCCCTAAGGTGCGCATACTCGCAGGGATTGCTTCACCAAAATCAGGAAAGACATTAGAAGCCGTACTGAGATTACAAAAACTGAATATGATAACTCCAGACATCCTTTGTACCACCAGTCTCCAGTCCCTAGATTTAAATGCTGGCACATTTTCATTAAGAACGAGTGGAGAAGAGCATCGAGCCTTAGCGAGTGGATTTTGCTTATTAAGGCATTGCCATCTGGTACTGAACTGACCTAGAGTACCTGGAAATCTGGTAACATTACTCAAAAGAGGAATCTAAGACATGTCGAAATAGGAATGTTGTGTTATGGATGGATGGAGTAGTCCATGCGACACTTACTGCAGTGGCCGAGGAGTCCTGTTTCTTGATTCACCGAAAAATACTTGATTCATAGACCACCTAGTGTGCTGTCCAGATACAGAATTCTCAGGGGAAATAATTAAGTGACTTTGACACAATAAAAAAAATGCTGTATTAAAAGTTAAAATCTTTATAATCGATGGTTCATTCATAGCGTAAACTCAGATATTACACACAGATGTGAGATTTTTTTCAAAGATTATGTAAATTATTATTCGTAATACGTTACGTAACTCATGATTGTTTTTTTTTTCGAATCATATTTACAGTTAAGTATTAATCTATTCATGACATAATGAGGTTTGGTTAATTGCTGTTTGCTTCATTGTTATAATTTCCATTCTCATTAAATCAAAAGGCGTGTAATTATAATAAATGTTGCTAAAAAGTGGCGTTCTCTCGCTCGTTCCCAACTGGTGTGATGGAGACGCCGTACAATATTTAACGCAATATGGAGGGATTGCTTTAAAAGTTCTGTTGGCAATAATAAAAAAATGATACTGATGCAATTTGTTTTATAGATTTGATCATTTTTCAGTTTATAGGGCAGATTAATGTATAAATACACTTCTTCCCAGTGTCATTCCAGGTCTCTCCAACGTTGAATATACCTGAGAGTAGGCATCTTTGTCCCCGGCAGCCCGAAAAAAATCCCAACGCTCCTTATACCAGTCCAATCACGTATATTGCGGAGCCAGGAGATTTGCCTCCTGGCAACACCTCTTCGACCCTCTATTTTGCCTTGGATGATCAGGTGCAGTAATTTGTACTTTGCTCCTCTAAGTATAACTATCGTACATGACCCAAATAGGATACCTTTCGGATTTTAATATTAGTCAGCAACTATCTATCAACTTTGGCTCTTTGAAGAACTCTTGTGTTGCTGACCATATCCGTCCAGGGTATCCGTAGCATCCACATTTCGAACGCTTCCATCGGTTCATACTACCAACTTTATAAATACACAAAAAAATTAAAGGATTCCGATCTTTTTTTCACTTAAGGACAAATTTTCTTGCTTAATTAAAAGAGTTAAGTTATTTTATGCCATATTCAAAATACATACATACCATCACGCCTTCGTTTTATCGGGCTAGGTAGAAAGGAAAACGCCAGACTTTCCTGTTACGACATATATTTTTCGGCTCTTCTACATCTATAACTCTTATCATACAGCTATCCACGACTTCTGACTTTTTAAATTTCGCTGTTTCAAAATATCATACACTTGATCTAACTATTCTTTCCTTGTTTCCACCGTGTCCAAAATGATGTAGAAAAATTAGATCAAAGATTATCTACTAGAATAAGTTTTTAAACTATTAAAATGTAAGAAGTTAACCATTTTCAAAATCCTGTTCCTTGATGCGTGAAGAAGTTATATCACAAAATGTTTATTTATATTTCTAAATTAATCAATTTCAAATATTAAAACGACATTAACATTTCAGATAAGCGAAACGCTTGAGGCTGAATAAACCGCTATTACAATTAGACATTCATGAATTTTAATATATTTTAAGTAGGTGTCAATAAAAATTTAGATTTAAAAAAATATAATTCATTCAATATTTACGCAACAGAAAAATAATTACAATTAATTGTATGAAATATTTAAAGTTTACTTTAAGATTTATGAATAAATATGTGGAAATTTACAATTCATAAAGAATGTTTGGGACGATAGGAAATTAAATAACTAGACGATTAAATCGTTCCATGCATGGTTTCAGAGTTCTTTAGAACGTTTTTGAACTGTTACATTATAAAAAGGTGCTTGCTGAAAAACCAACGAAAAGTGTCAAATACAAAATGGCAATATGGAATTTTTTAAAAGACAATATTACTACTAACGTAATATTACTACGAATATTTCCTAGATTTACTGCTCCCTAATCATATTAACACATTTTGTATCAATTTCTAAATAAAATAACTCATTAAACACAACAATACAGCTCCCACATGTCAACTGACATATGAATGTCAAAACTATACAACCTTCACCCGCAATTATTATTTATTGAACACTTCGCTAAAATGTCGATAAAAATACGTGATTTTAATTTTAAAATTAAACAACTGCGCGCCTCATTTTATTTAAAAAAAGTGAAAATATGATAATGCGAAATTTGTTATTACAAATAAGTAGCATATAAATTATTATCGACAATAATGTGTTATTTGGATGATATCTGATTTAAGATTTGTTTTCTTCACTTCGGACGAACTTCAGAGCGTTCAGGATAGATCTGGGTGTTTATTAATATATAATAGTAGTTTTATACAGAAACATAAGAATATTAATTACAACTAAGTTTATTATACACAAGGGATAGTACATATCAGAAACTAGTACTATGTTTATGCGACCAAAGCTTAAAAAAATAAAAATAAAACGTAAAAAACTAAACAAATATACCATGGCGAACTAATAATGACAGATAAACCTTAAGTAATGTTACAGTAATTATATGTATGTACAATCGTAAGCAAGTAACTGACAACCTCCATAGCATAGTTGGTAAAACGCCAATCTTCAAACCCGGGGGTTGGAGAGTTAGATTCCTATTGGAGACAAGATCTTCAAAAAATATTCCATTCTTGCTTTCTCTTTAACATAATTCTGGTCATTGTAATTTGTTTAGTCAAACACTGTTCATTGCACTTAATATTACGGTATAAACTTGCCGATTTCAGGGTTTTCACCTCATCATTAGGGGAGCACAAACAAGGAGTCTTGTTGGGGTGAAAACCTAGAATCCGGTATTGTTATACTGTTATATTAAGTGGAATAAACAGTGTTTGACTAAACGAATAACAATGTATTTAAATTTTGTAATTTATTTTTATAAAACACTGTTTATTCCACTTTTTTGTGACGGTATAATCCTACCGGTTTCAAGGCTTTCACTTCATCTTCAGGGGAGCGTAAACAAGACTAAATGCTGTTCGAACTGGTACCGATATACACACTTCAACGGTTGTGGGCTGAAGGGTGAGGGAGGCATGGGACAATTTCGGCCAAGAGCGGAGAGATGTATTTAAACCTCCACAGTGTAAATGCCTTAACTATAAATATTGTAACATACTCGTATATCTGGTCAATTGGAAGACATTGACAACAGGCAATAAGCTCGTCATATTGTACTGTATATAACGAAAATATAATAGAAATGAAATTAAACGAATGCCCAAAAATAAGGCTAATGTATACATACGCAGATGCGGGGAAGTAACCAATATTATGGCTGCAGCCACCACCTTTCTATACCTCCATTCAACCAATTTTATTTTATGTTAAATTTTTAATCTGTCAATAAGAGTGGGTTCAATTCCCGAATTAGAGCGCCTTTGAAGAGAACGCTCTCAGAACGGCAATATATAATTTTGATTATGTTAATAATGTAGTCACTGGAAGCGTGGAAGGATGACGCACAAAAAGAATAGCCCCGATGTGTTGGACTGACCAATAAAATATGCTAAAGGACTACGCTTAACAACTGCCCTTCGAACTGTGGAGTACAGGGATGCATGGAGAGGAGTCGTCAAGCGCTATCATGGACGTCATGATACTCAATCATAAGCTACACAATAGGACGATGATAAGTATTAATGTGAAAATGAAAAAGAAAAAAAAGTACTCGAGTCCGAAAATATAATTGAAATCCAAACATACTGCGAAATACTCGTATATACAATATTATAATTATAAAGTAAAATATTTGAAAATAAATTTCAAAGCATTCCTTCTCAAAGCCTCTTTTGGGTTAATGTGAGTAACGTAATATATTTTTTATTTAATTCCAGCTAAATATTTTTCATTAATAGCCTCATAACTATTACAGCGCCTTAAAATTTTACAGTCACAAATCGTTGCTGAATTCCTTTTGGGCGTTGCAGTCTCATCAGCGGCCAACAACCCCATTACTGTTCCAAAATCCATGAGTCAGAGTATCGAAGACCCAAAGGCCGTTTGAAGGACCATCCCACAGACTACCTGAGGCGAGGAGGCGTGACTGTAAAACTGTTTTCCTGGAATAAAGCCATGAAATTTGATCGAGATGATATTTTTCCTCAATTATTTTGGACCTACGGTTTGACTGGATCGAATGCAGAAATGTTTGACTGTCGCTTGTGGCTATTCTCTTACAAGCAAGACAAATTTTGTCGACATTCTTTGATAACAGATGGATGGTTTGGTTTGTGAGAAATGTGTATGATTAAATATGATTACACAATTACGTAACGGAGATTTATATGAATTCGTATACTATAAGATCGTAAAACTTCCGTGGCTTAGTTGGTAAGACAGCCGTCTACCAAGCCGGTGGTAGTAGGTTCAATTTCTGTTGGAACCCAGATTTTTTTAGAAGTGTTCTAATCTGATTTTTTACTTAGTCTCTTTAACACCGTAAGAAATTACAACACGGCAATAAAACTGCCATCTTATTCTGTATACAACACAGAAATTACTATTTAAGGCAATGAAGGTCTCTTTAAGAGCTTTCTAATTATTTGGAGGAAATTACATGTCAAAACTATGTTGTACTTTGTACAAAGAAAGTGTTACGCAATACAATATTCTTGTTCGTTTCACTATTACCAAAGTAGTTAGATATTACAAGCCATACTGAGGGACGAACATATCGGTTTAGGCTTACTATTTTCATCGTTTATCTCAATATTACACGTCCTTAAAGTTTCTGCAGCTTTATTGTAATGAGTGTCATAGTCTTCGTCAGAATTGTTCAGTGTGTCGAAGACTGGCCATAAACATGTGTTTTATCTATTGATC
Source organism: Odontocerum albicorne (assembly GCA_949825065.1). Taxonomy (NCBI): domain Eukaryota; kingdom Metazoa; phylum Arthropoda; class Insecta; order Trichoptera; family Odontoceridae; genus Odontocerum; species Odontocerum albicorne. The sequence continues at coordinate 32,141,157 of OX463849.1, read as the reverse complement.
TTTTGCAGTATCAGTCTTTTTCACTCCTGGTGATGTGGAATCGCAAAATACTCACGTTTATAATCGACGATAGCCGTTCGTTTGCGTTCAATTCTACATACATACTACCACGCCATTGTTTTGTCAGGTTGGCAGAGAAAATATATCGTTAGAATTTCCAATTTAAAACTAGAATAAAACAGCATCTGAGACTCATGGGTAGGATTTACGGTGATGACACCACGAATCGAACCCAATGTTATTCGCGTTTTATTTAGAGGTATTCGCGTTTTAAAAATGGTCGCACGTCACTTTAGGACGATGAGACGACGGGACGTCTCTGTATCAGCACAATTGCCGAAAATGTTACTGAAACTCCGAGAATCATTCGTGGAAATCGACGATTAACAATCAGAGAAGTTTGTGACATTGTTGAATACTTTGCACTATATATTTGTTTCGTTAGTTTTTTTTCATTCATTCATTTTAAAACATCACATATTTAACTTCTTCATCTTACTCAACGCATCAGCCTTAATACTGAAGAATTAAATCTTCTTCAATATGTTATATCTCAATTCTAAATATGCAACTGGATACAATATGAAAATATACCTTAAATGAAAAAGGAGATTGTCATATGGCAATAAACCGGTCTGGTTACATTGTAAACAACGAAAGCGTTATATAATACGATAAAGAAATAATATTCCGAAAATATTTACTGTAATCTCAGAGAAAAAATTACTAACAATGACAGTATTTTTTATTCAAATGTCATTGTTACGTCTACACGTATAATATATTCCCAACATAAAACTTGGACTTTGCACACAATACAATATTTTGAAATCATAATATTTTTATACAATTTTATGAAAGAATTTTATTCAAAATCATCCAAACACGTAATTATTACATATTACCGTGTCCAATACGGAATACAAACAGAGCACTGTACTCTCAGAAGAGTTTGGAGATCTGTAACAGATCTTCAAACTCTTCTTTCCAAGCACATAACTCTCGACTCCTTTACATTCATAGATACCGGCATGTACAATCTTCTTTTATTCATACTTTTTAATTTGCCTTCCACTTGATCCAGCCATGTTTTCCTCGGTACATATTTTACATGCACAACTTGCACTTGTATATTCATTGTTTCGTCATTCATTATTATTCGAGAATCAGGCATTCTATCATAAAACAATGACAATTTGTGCAAATTACAATTTAAATGAAAGGAGGCAACGTAAAACATTTGAAGAACTTCTGTGATATTAATTATTTAAGGAGTTTTAAACAATAAATTTAGATGTGTGACTGGAAATTATTGGAGACTTAAGTGGAAGTAGGCGGGATATGTTAAACGGGCAGGAGACAGATCAAAATCATCAAATGACGTAATTATTATTATTAGTTAATTAGGAATTCCATCTTAAAACAAGGATTATTTATGCCAGTGATAGTTTAAAGGAAATCGGGCAGTGTAAACAAATTTGCAAAACTACTGTGGTACAAAATATTTACGGAGTTTTGGACAATAAATTCAGTTATGTGACTGGAAATTAGTAAAGAATTAAGTGCGAGTAGGTGGGACATGTTGAACGGGCAAAATACATCAAAATAATTCAGACAAAATGCAGATGATGATTTTGTTTTCTAATAACATAATGTAAAAACTGATTTATGATTATCAAAATAAATAATAATGAAAATTAATAATTCTTTCACTAAAAAAATATTATATATAAAAAGACATTAAAGGAATAAATGTATTATTTATAGTTAAGGCATTAACATTGTGGATGTTTAAAGATATTGTGATTTGTTTTATCAAACACTGTTGACAAAAAGTGGAATAAATGGTGTTTGATGAAACAAATTACAATGAAACCAATGTTATACGAGTATATCTATATTTTCTAAGCGATTTTGAAAAAATAAAGGTGTTTGAAGAATCTGCTCCACGCAACCCATTTTTGTTTTCTTTTTCTTTTATAATCTTTCAACCTTTCTGACATACTTGAAATCTTTAAAACATATTCGTTTACACTTAGGCATTGGTTTTGATGGGTCGGAAAAATTTTTCCATCAATAAATTTCTGGAATTATCAGGGGGCGCCCGACTCAAATGTGTTTTAATTTTTTCGTTTCTTGTGTTCTCCTTCATAGGTATTTTTTCATGTCTATTCCATTATTTCTTTTTACCATAACCTACGTGGAGGCATCTTCTTATTTTTTTTAACCTGGCGAGTTTATTGCTATGTAGCAATCTCTTCCAACCAACTAGAATGATGTTTTTATAGGCCCTAAATGTTAACCAGACTAGAATCTTATATTAAAAAATCTGGGTTCACCAGGCCACGGAGATCGTCACCTTTACTTGCAAAGATAAGGTTTCTTGAAGAAAAGAAACACTGGATTTGATTGTGGAGATATGCATGGCTCAACAAAACATGTTAGTTGGTCCAAATATCGGGGCTTAATACTCTGGGCAGGATTTAGTTGATGCGGATGATAGAACGATCTCCTTCTACTGGACTTATCTCCTACTGGAAACATGTAACATCGTTTATAGTCCGGGCAGTGAAATTAAATGAGATAACTCTTTTGAAAAAAATATCGGGGCTTAATACTCTAGGCAGGATCTAGTTGATGCGGATGATAGAACGATCTCCTTCTACTGGACTTATCTCCTACTGGAAACATGTAACATAGTTTATGGTCCGGGCAGTGAAATTAAATGAGATAACTCTTTTGAAAAAAATGTCAATTTGATTTCATCTTGTGTCGAAATAAATACGAATGGAAATAATTTAACGGAGATATGTAATCAGATGAAACGGAAATATTTCGTTAATTATAAATAGCCGAGAAATAACCAAAAAGAGAAAATACTTAATCCAAATCTAGCCAATGAATGGAAAACAATTACAATTGGTGGCTCGGTTGGACAAGAAATTACCTTTGGGAAGTGGGTGAGAGAGAATTCGACATCGGATTCCTCGCTGTGACCTTATCCCATTGTAAAATTCTAAGTGTCGATAGAATTTTTATCGGCATCCATTGAGAACATTGCGAAATTGTTACAGCGTTGCACATTTTCTGGCGCGGTGCATGCGAAATTCTTTTAGAATAGATATTGTGCAATATGAACATTTGTTGTTATATTAGGCAATAACGAATTTAAAAAGTTTATTCAACAATTAAAACAGTAATGATTCCGCAAATATACACTAAATTATTTTGTTAATTCACTAATTTATCCCATATCCACCAGTGGAATGACAAAGTAAAATATCATAGTATAAATAGGCCAAAACCCATACGATGGTTGTCGTCGAAGAAAGAATACGAGAATTGAATTTTGAATAGAAGAGAGCGAGAGAGGAATACTTGGATTCTCTCCGAAAGTAATTCGAAATTTGAATCTCGGTGGGTCCGTGATAACTGAATGAATTTTAAATACGTAGCTAACAATTTTTTAACCGGTGTAAAAGGGGACGATGTATAAATGATATACATAAACAAATTCTACATTTATGAATATATATTTTCATAAATGTAGAATTTGTTTTACTTCCGTGAATATTTCACGGGTTGCAACTAGTTGTTAATTATTTTTACATGGAGTTCCTCATGGTTAATGCTGAAAACTTTGTTATGTTTTTTTTTTTTTTCATTCGCATGGTTCAGTCAACATATCCGAATTGATGACGAGGACACGTTGAAAAGCGTGACTGAAAGACAATTTATCTTCAGCCCTAGTAACCGACTCTTCGGAATAACCACTGAAATAGGCGACTATTATAACTCATAGATCGCCATCGTATATATAGTATACAGCGACAATGTTCGAAAGTCGTCTAGCAAATACGAGTATTGTTACAAAACTTTTTAACCAGACTGGGAACCTTATTTTTTAGGTAATATAGGTAAATCGAACACAAAATCTTCAGACAGAAGACCAGCATTTTACCAACTAGACCATTGAAGTCGTATCAATAAAAAAGTAATTTCGTCATCTATGATTTCACCATATTAATGCATATGTTATATGCCATCACGCAATATTCCTGTCAGGGTTGGCAGAGACTTTCCCATCTCGACACACACTCTTCGCCTGTTCTACATCCGTACGATATTTTAATTAATGAAAATGTAAGGAGGAAGAGTATCAAATGATTTGAAGATAAATCGGAATAATAAAGTCAAGTCCCTCTGTCCTCTCAAATTACAATATTAAGTCCCTCTGTTCTCTCAAATTACAATATTAAGTCCCTCTGTTCTCTCAACTTACAATGTTAAGTCCCTCTGTCCTCTCAACTTACAATGAAATTTCTTGATGACGTATTTAGTTCAATAAATACATACAATAATCAATTACATTAAAAAAACAATATGTAACTAAGATTTAAAAACCATGACTGAACTATTTCCGGAAACATTAACTCGTGGTCAGCGAAAACAGAATTATAATTTATTGGACAGCAAATTACGAAATCTAAAAATGCGTATCACAAAACGATAACATTAAACATTGCAATGCCACGTATATCATAATTATTTTGGATTTTTTTTCATTAAATGTTGCCATTATAGTTTGATATCCGATTTGGGAGAGACAATTATGAGAAATTATTGAATAAAATAATATGTTGTTTATAGTTAAGGCATTAACGTTGTAGAGGTTTAATGACATTGTAATTGATTTTTATCAAACACTGTTTATTCAACTTTTTTGTGACGGTATAAACCTACCCGTTTCAAGGCTTTCACCTCATCTTCAGGGGAGCGCAAACAAGACTAAATGCTGTTCGAACTGGTACCGATATACACGCTTCAACGGTTGGGGGCTGAGGGATGAGGGAGGCATGGGACAATTTCGGTCAAGAGCGAAGAGATTTTTGGGAAATAACTGTTCAACAGATGTTCGGATCGGTGTACTGACTTAGAAATTTCTAGAGCCTCTAATCTGTCCAATTTATTTCTTGTTGCTAAAAATAATGTCAAATTGCTACAAATAATGGCTATCCTGGAAGCCTCATTGATTCACTTTTAAAAAACAAAACAAAAAAGGTGTATCAAAGAGAACAGATCTCCATTTTATTCTATCCTAAAGCTATTTTTTCGCTCTTGCTACGTTTACCATTAGTACACCTCACCTTTGCCACGTTTATACACCTCACATCATCTTTGCCACGTTTATACACCTCACCTCACCTTTGCTTAGTTTATACACCATACATACTCTCCTATTATAAAGGTTTTTCAATCTTTCTTCTTTTAGAATTTGGTTAATTTGATCGTGCTGTCACGTTTTTCGTACTTTCAATGCTACTTGTATAGATTATTTTTGTAAATATTTTACCATTCATTATTTTACGTGCCCAAACCATCTCAATGCTCGTTTCTTCGTCAAAATCACTGCATCTTATTTCAATCTCAAGTTTTTCTTAATGGCATCATTCCTTTAATTAAAGTTTATCAAAAATTGATAAAAAATATTAAAGATTAAATTTAAATTGACAAACAGCGATTTAATTAATGACGCAACTTAATTCAACTGTAATTATTATTTGACACTTAAATATGAACAAAAATCTACACAGTAACTTAAATAAAAGTGACAGATCTATTTCGCTTTACAAAAGCATTGTTAAGCTTTTGTAAAGCGAAACAGATCTCTTACTTTAATTTAAGTTATTATACGAGTAAAGAAGTTTTCACAATTTAGTATCAAATCATTCTGTAATAAAATGGAGTTCTAAAATGTATATATACCAAATCAATTAATAAGTAATTATTATGCTGAACAATTCCCAATCTTATATTTGACAACCCGAGGCTAAACCGATAAAACATCAAAACTCCCAAGGCAAAATTTACCTTATTTGAAAAACTTAAGCAGTTTTAACAGCCACCCACTACCATAAGAATCGAAAACTTCGATCACCACAAATGAATTGACTCTTAAGGATCATTGAACTTGTCCAACACCTGTTAGATATGAATGAAGTGAGACTCAAATCTAAAATATATTTCATCTTCTGGAACAGATATAATTGTTGTACACTCAACAGTATAATCATTATCAGTACAAGTTTCTGCGTCTTTAATTTCTAAACAGTCACACCAAGAATGCCAATGCTTCTTCTAATAACTGTTATTAGGTAAGATCATCAACCTTCCAACACGCATGGTGTGCTGAGAGTGCTACTCCTAGAAGTTATCCAACCGAAGGATTAATTTTCATACAAAAAGTTTTCAATGGATATTAAAATCACCATGAGAAGACATATATCTTTTATGAAGATGTTTTGCTGACAGCTTCTTCTGAGTCATCATGCGTGAGATCTTAATAATTTTCATGCTACGATAACTTACCTTCCTTTTCGAACTGTTTAAGATAAAATTATGTATCCAACAAATATGAAAAAAACAGTTGTGCAAATCATTTCATTATCTGTGGGTTGCGAGTCCCAGGGGAGTCGCGAAACTAAAAATTACCTTACCTTTACAAAAAAAAAAAAAACGCTTATCGTCTTTGTGCAAGTGCACCATTTGTGTGTGATCATACATCAGCAATATATATTAAGTTTTTCTGGGGGGTTGCGAAGTTTGATTTTTTTATCTTTTGTCGGGTCACAAGGCTAATAAGGTTGAGAAACAGCGTGTTAACGGTATACAATAGGTTCTAATTCTGATCATTGTGATGTCTTGTTATGTTAGTAATTACAACGAAATATCATGAAAACTACTGCTACCAAAAGTGGACTTCAAAACTCGATTCTGCATTGACTTGAGTTTGATTTCGGATTGATTTCAAACTTTGTTTCCTTGTATTGAAGTCCCTTCATGGGATGTCTCGACTGTAGCTTTTTGATGTGTCTGGGAGATGTTCCTTCAGAGAATAATAGAACTTTGAGATGGATTTAGTCTTCATTGAATGTATTGATTGTTCCGAACCGATCCAATAGAGCGAGGTATTATGACATGTATTTGATGATACTGTGGCGTGGAATGGGCTACCTATTTGTGTTAAGATATATGGATGGCGTGTGCAGCTTAAGGAATCATTTGAAAATAACCATTTTTGAAATATCTTATCAAAAATTATGAATCTATAGTAATACATTTACGGCTAAATTTGTAGTGTATAGTGGTAGATTGGAAGATCTACAAAGGTTTCTTTACAGTTCATCACCCCTTGGTAAGTTTTCTGTTTTTTCTTTACAAATGTTTTTTTCTTAACATGTGCAGATACAGGGAAGTACCTAATGGAATTTAACTGCAGCCACTACTCTCCAATCCTTTATTTTAGCTTATACATATTTAATTATAATATTTTGAATCTGTCAATAATAGTGGGTTCAAATCCCGAGTTAAAGCACCAATGAGGAGAGTCCTTTTATTATTATTATTATTATTATTATTGTTTTCCAAAGTACTCGACGAAATGACAAGATGACCTGTTAGAAAACAGTATAGAAATGTTTGAAAGAGAAAAAAAATACTTCACATTTAATGGAACAAACTAACAACACATGTTTGTTCCAAGAACTCAACACGTCCGAGCGGACCCGTCTTGATAAGACGGTCCACGATATGTTAAAGAAATATTTTCAACTTTGGACATGTCGGAAGAATAATGACAGAGTGGAGGAAATCAGCTAGAAATAGGACGATCTCTCAGAATCAATCAAATAAATAAAAGAAGTAGCAGTCTCTTCAATGAGTCCAGCGCTAAACATGGCTAAGGACGGAAATCATGGAGAAGAAGATGCCAATTGTTTCGCAGAAAAATTGAACGATGAAATTTTTGTTTTTTTTTTAACAATTTCTAAGCATAACTCGAAACTGGTTTCCATTTGTGTTTTTTTTTTATTTACAAGTATTCCAACGCCATCACGATGAAAACAGCATTTATAGGACAGCACCGTGACAATTACCAGCCTATGAAATTTGATGCCAACTCATAGATCTTTTTAATCTCAGACTGCTGAAAGGAGTAACTGAGTACCGCAATTAATTTGAACTGGATGACAACTTTTGATTTATAAGAATAATCACTAAGTAATGATTTGATGAAAATGTCAGATAATATTATCTTTAAAATATTTTTTTTTTCCGTTTGTCGTCGTCAATCTTATTCAAGATGAAGTCGCTGACACTAACTGATAAGGAAAACTATGCAGTTTAACTACAACAGTTAATTACAAAGTTGGCAATTTTAAGAGTTATACTAATAAAAAAAGAAAATTCATTAAAATATACGCAAACTTTTAAAATAAAAAAAACGAACAAAGGTCTTGTTTATGGACAAAATATTATATTTTTTTGTAAACATTATCGGACATTACTTTTCTAAACGAATGACTGCTCATATATGCCAAACCGGCCGACCTAGAGAAAGTGAAGAAAAGCGAATCATGAGAGCAGATCATCCAAGATAGACAGGTCGTTCTCGGGCTTGAGTTGAGGTTTCAACAGAAATAATCAGTGCTGATGGCGTGTTAGGGACGCTGAGCAATAGGATTAATTATTTTAAATATTTAACACTCCATTATTTAACAATCTTAATGGCTTATTATACTTGAGAAAATGTAGCATGGTCCCTGGACAGTTCACAAATTTGCCCCAATACAACCTTGTAACGACGCTCAGTAATTTTAATTATTTTATCAACTTTAATATAAGCCTCGATTCTAATAAATAGCAAGTTATTTAGGTAAATTCGAGGCGTATCCAGAAAGTAAATGTACTGAGGCTCTCACGACCGGATGGATTTTATTTTCGACATGTTGGCTACACTTCCGTGTAGCCTGACCCTACCCCTCCGCAACGAGACCGGTTTGAGGTCAGTACGCTGAGAAGTGTCGACGCGACAACACGTTTCGTGAAAAATGTCAAACCAATCTCCCGCGAAATTTTGTAAAAAGGCAAGAGTTTTTGAGGCGCTCCAAACTCCATGGAGATGAATTTCTCCGCTCCATCGTTACTGGAGATGAAACTTGGGTTGCACACTACACGCCTGAAACCAAAAGGCAGTCTCAACAGTGGCGTCACACCTCTTCACCCTCCGCCAAAAAGTTCAAAACCACAATTTCAGCCAAGAAAATCATGGCATCCGTGTTTTGGGACTCAAGGCATAATTTTAATTGAATATATGCCTCAAGGGGAGACCATCAACTCTGCAAGATACTGTGAGACCCTAAAAAAAATGCGGAGGGCGATTCAGAACAAGAGGAGAGGCATGTTGACAAAGGGAGTCTGCCTGCTGCACGACAATGCAAGACCACACACAGCCAACGCCACGAAGGAACTGCTCGCCTCGTTTAAATGGGATGTCCTGAACCATCCCGCGCATTCCCCTGACCTAGCAACTTCAGATTACTATCTCTTTACCTCCCTGAATCTGCACATGGGTGGGAAAAGGTTTTCAACCGACGAGGAGGTAAAGGAGGAGGTGGAGAAGTGGATGGAGGGGTTGGCGGGAAACTACTTCGAGGAAGGCATCAAAAAGTTGATACCCCGCCTCACCACCTGCATTGAGAGGAATGGCGACTATGTCGAAAAATAGCTTACATATGTACTACGGTAACCACGTAATTTTTTTGTTTAAATAAAAAAAATTGTAACCTACAAAAATTCAGTACACTTAGTTTTTGGATATGCCTCGTACATTAAATTAAACTAACAATAATGACAAATCAAAACATCTTGTTATAAATTAGCAAAAATGTGGCAATGTGGCAGCTTATTAAAACCAAATAATATTTGGTGACGTTTGTCAAAAGCCACTACGTTAGTCTGCATTTGCTAGGGATGGGGTATACGACAATTGGATTTTTTCCGATTTTTTTATACCTAAAATTAAATATTCGTAATTAGTATTAATTTACAGTGGATCTTGGCCTATTTAAAGATAGATACAAATCATACAATACATTAGAAAGTCAGTATAATGAAAATTAGGAATTAAAACGTCATTTAAGAGAAAAACTATTTTTCGATTTATAAAACAACGATCCGATTTGTAAAAAAAAAGATTTTACTCCCATCCCTTTGAGATTGCCGTGGTTGCAGTCCTAAGACTGGTTTGCAGCAATTTGAACTCTTCTCCTCCATTCCCCCCTGTCCTGTGCGGCTCTTTTTAAGTCTGTGTATGTTGAGCAGCGCACGTCCACCAACAGGTCCTCCAGGTACTCTCGGCGTGGGCGTCCCCTAGAGTTTGTCCCCTCGGTCATGCCCTCCATTATGGCATGCAACAGGCCCTCTTGTCGTATTATATGACCGATCCATCTTGCACGCCTTTCGGACAGGATCCTGAGCAGGTGCCTTCCTCCTTCGATTCGTTGGAGAACCTCTTCATTTGTGATGCGGTCTCTCCAGGAAATTCCTAATAGTCTTCTATAGGACCACATCTCAAAAGCCTCTAGTCTTCGTCTATCTCTTTCGGATAGGCACCATGTCTCGCAGCCGTACATCAAGATACTCCATACATAGGTCTTGATGAGGAGTATTCTCAGTTTAAGGTCTATATTATTTGATTCTATTATTTTCGACCTTTTATTAAATGCAAGTCTAGCCTGATGTATACGGCTGTCGACCTCGCTCTTGGACCGACCGTCCCATGTTATTTTGCTCCCGAGGTAGACAAACTCCTTGGTGTTCTTTAGTGGTTTACCCGACATCACTATTCTCATCTGGTGCTGCGCTCGGCCTACTGTCAGCAGCTTTGTTTTGTCTTTATTTATCTTCATACTGTAGTTATTTTGAAGAATGCTTTCCATAGTTGTTAAGGCCTCTCGTAGTTCCTCTTCACTTTCAGCAACCATAGCAATATCGTCAGCGAACCTTATTATGTCCACCTTTATCCCCTTTGAGATATGATATTTCAAATGTCACAGGAACCATCTTACATTTTCTCAAGTATAACAGGATCTCTTCCAACCAACCAGACAAAATATAAAGGAAGTTACATGGTCGCAAAAAGTATTTCAAATATTTTAATAATACATTATTTATAGTAAGGCTCTAATACTGTAGAGATTTACAGTCATTTTAATTGATTTATTAAAACACTGCTTTTTCCACAGTGGATTTTCCACACTTTTAGTAAATTTATTAAAATCGTAAAAAAAACAATACAAATGGCAGTACAAGTGAGATATCATAAATCAAAAGGAATATTTGAAAGGAATGGAAAAACGAGAATGATTACTTAAAATATAAAAACAGTATTCTTGTGTTTAACTTAATTGACTTTAAATTTGGTTTCTCCCTGATGAATTAAATTCCTAGAATTTTGCGAAAAATTAAGGGTTATTGTAGCTCAATATATACGAGTATATATATATAAAAAATATCATGAAAATAAGTAAAAAAAAATGTTAGGGCGAATTTTCTCAATAAACCTTAAATTTAGAAAACCTTTGATGTATTTTATTTTAATATATTATAAAATAGAATACAGCTTTGAAACTGCCTGCTTTGATTGTTTTCCTCTATAATCGTAATATTAAACAGAATTTTCTATTCAAGAGAACACATTATCGCACTACAAGCGCACGTTTACTAATAATAATAATAAATAATGACTAAGTTTGCGTTTAGAAGTATAATATAAATAAAATATTATTTATAATCATAAATATTTTTTTTTAATTATGTTTACTTTGAGAATTGATTTTTTTGAAATGGCAATCTATCATATTATTCAATAAAATATACGATGCGTTTTCCAGATCAAGAATAATTGGGTCAATGGCACTAACAGGTTTAAAATATATTCGAAACGATTTTTTAAATAAATTGACTTTCTTTATGCATGATAATGTTTGATAATTTAAATTTGATTATTTGAACTGTATTTTTATCATTCGGATTTGTATCATCGCCAACTTATATTTTACGATACAAATTGAGCTTTTTCGTTAAAATATGTTATTGCCTTTTTGAGACATTAAAATCCTAACTGGATTATTTGAGAATATTTTGAGATACCTAATATATTATAATTAAAACCACTTAAGTAAGGAACAGAGCTTAAATTATTCTCACATGGAAAAGTTAATTTAAAAAAATAAACATAACTTATTTTCGATAAAAATTAAGATATTTCGCATAGGTAAATGATTACCAACATTAGAAAAATCTTAATTTTAATTTCCATAATTCCTGCAGAATAAGGCGACATTTAAGTTGTATTATGGTTTATCCCACTGCTTCCAACATAAAAGGAAGAAATTCTTCTTAACGTTCCTTTTTACGTTGGAGCTTGGCAACCATCATGGCTATTTTTTTTATACTTTGCCTGGTGTGCTAATTGCCATGTGGCAATCTCTTCCAACTAACCAGAAATATATTTTAATGGGCCCTTAAGTGAAAACCAGACTGGAATATCATTTTAAAAAATCTGGGCTCTGTTCTTCGGGGTCAGTGGGAATGATCCCATTGACCCCGAAGAACAGAGCAACAATGCTAGGTGGGTATAGTCAATTCTATCATTTCTCACCCATATGCAATATAGCGTTGAATTTTCGTTTCACTATTTTCTTTCACCATGAGTATATAATTTATACTCGTAATAAAACTTGTCAATTTTAACAAAACTAGAATAGAAAATTCAAGATAAAAAGTATAAAAATACATTTTTTTAAATCTAAATTCCTTACTCCAGTATTTTTAATTTCGAAATCTCAATTAACGAGACTGGAGACAAACATTGTCTCCAGGTAACATTATCCAACCAATTTGAACACATCGATGAGTACCTGTTATAGGAATGAATCAAGTTCAAAGACTTGATACAATATTGGTAGAAAAAAAAAACCAACGGTGACCATAAATCATAGATGATTTATGGAATTGAGTGTTAATTGCGAGGCCACTCGGAACAAGGAAATAAAAAATTTAGGCAATGGATTTTAGTTAGCGGGTCATCCCATCCGGCAGTCGCCAGGTGGCCGGGTGGGGCCGAGGCAAGGTCAGGCGAGGTCGACGACCTGGGTTCGGGATGAAGAGATACAATGACTTATCAATTACTTGTTAAATGTCACGAAAATTTTGAAACTTTGTGACAGAAGAAAAATATATCATATAATACTACAATAATAAATCATTCATTCAATGAACGATGCGTCTCATTTACTCACAATCATTTCAATTCGTATTCCCAGTAGATCCACAAGACAGCACAATCTCTTTTATACTGAAAATTGTTGAGGCAATTATAAAATTAACTTTTCATTTATTTGTATGCAAACACGTGGAAATAAGTTTTGCAGCAATTTGGATATATGAATATGAGTATAAATAGTATTCGCCAGAATATTATAAAAACATTGAGAACTAGTTATTATAATAACTATGTGCTATCCTTTATCGAGATAAATAACCTTATATAAATATAACATAAAGGGTCATTTAAATTGAGCGTTTTTTTTATTCTTGATTAAGACACACAATTTCCTTTGATTTAAAAAAACTTTGTACTAGTCATTGAAGTATATGGTAATGTATGACATTTAAACACGGTTCTAACTCACCAATAACGCGAATAATTTCGTCTTTCAGCTCAGAAATGGATTAGGAGTCATTCTTATAGACCTGGATTTTCACGTAACCCTAGAAAAAATAGTCCAACGTTGTCAGATCACATGATCGCGGTGGCCAATTAACATCACCGTTTCCGGAGATTCCTTTCCGTGGTTGCAGTCCTAAGACTGGTTTGCAGCAATTTGAACTCTTCTCCTCCATTCCCCCCTGTCCTGTGCGGCTCTTTTTAAGTCTGTGTATGTTGAGCAGCGCACGTCCACCAACAGGTCCTCCAGGTACTCTCGGCGTGGGCGTCCCCTAGAGTTTGTCCCCTCGGTCATGCCCTCCATTATGGCATGCAAGAGGCCCTCTTGTCGTATTATATGACCGATCCATCTTGCACGCCTTTCGGACAGGATCCTGAGCAGGTGCCTTCCTCCTTCGATTCGTTGGAGAACCTCTTCATTTGTGATGCGGTCTCTCCAGGAAATTCCTAATAGTCTTCTATAGGACCACATCTCAAAAGCCTCTAGTCTTCGTCTATCTCTTTCGGATAGGCACCATGTCTCGCAGCCGTACATCAAGATACTCCATACATAGGTCTTGATGAGGAGTATTCTCAGTTTAAGGTCTATATTATTTGATTCTATTATTTTCGACCTTTTATTAAATGCAAGTCTAGCCTGATGTATACGGCTATCGACCTCGCTCTTGGACCGACCGTCCCATGTTATTTTGCTCCCTAGGTAGACAAACTCCTTGGTGTTCTTTAGTGGTTTACCCGACATCACTATTCTCATCTGGTGCTGCGCTCGGCCTACAGTCAGCAGCTTTGTTTTGTCTTTATTTATCTTCATACTGTAGTTATTTTGAAGAATGCTTTCCATAGTTGTTAAGGCCTCTTGTAGTTCCTCTTCACTTTCACTTTGTATTGTATACGACTTAGTTGTTAAGGCCTCTTGTAGTTCCTCTTCACTTTCACTTTGTATTGTATACGACTCCAATTTTACAAATGTCATACATTAGACTTCTCAAATGTCACAAGACCCAGGCCAGTTCGCGACGCCATCTGTATTTTATCCAAAAGGATATTTATTTGCCTCCGGAGTTGAGTATTTCTGCATCAACACGTGTAATGTTTTGATGTTGCAAAGAAACTTGCACCGCGGTGTACAAGTGAGCCCAATATTATTATTAATTAAAACTGTCGATAAATATAATTCGTATTCTATGTAAGCGTTGTACCATTAATAAAAAAACAAAGTATTTTTCCGCGTACTTAAGATTCATAAATTTATTCTGCTTGGCTAAATTTGGAAATATTTTGTTTACAATGTACATATGTACGAGTCTTAAAATACTGTTGCAGACTTTTTATAAATTTAAAATAAATTAAAACAGTATACTCGTACTGTGTTATATTTTATGCTGGTTAAACAGAGCTCAATTTACGTTAACTTGAACAACACAAAACCATTATTGTTGATCAGTACACAAGAATTCACAACCAAAGCAGAGGTTAACCGAAGACTATCGCTATAAAAACACGGTATAATTTCGATACCCGCCCACCGAATCCTTGAGAAATGGTTTTTGAGAACGCCCAGGTGGTAAAAGGTTCTCGAGATAAATGATGTCGAAAACCCTTCGTAATGCAGGTCATGCAGGTAGTGTATCATGACGAAGGATTACGTGAGGTTCAATTTAAAAACAAAAACAACATTTTTTTATGTTAGTTGAATCCACGAAAGTAAAATAACTTAGACCGAAAAATCGTAGACGACAAACACCTTTAGATTGCTTACGTATAAAAATGGTCATTATTTATTTCACAATTACATACATACCATAACACTATTTCCCTATTAGGGTACGCAGATAAGAGAGCGTCAAACTTTCCTATCTCGATACATATACTTTGCATCTTCCTCATTCATACACCTTCTAATATAGTTTCTACGATTTCACTGACTTTCAAGAAATATTATATACAGCAGTGTAAAAATTACACAAAGCCTCAAGAAATAGTATACAGCAGTAAGAAAATGACACAAAGCTTCAAGAAAAATTATATACAGCAGTAAGAATATGACACACAAAGCTTCAAGAAACAGTATACAGCAGTAAGAAAATGACACACAAAGCTTCAAGAAACATTATATACAGCAGTAAGAGAATGACACACAAAGCTTCAAGAAACAGTATACAGCAGTAAGAAAATGACACACAAAGCTTCAAGAAACATTATATACAGCAGTAAGAAAATTACACACACAGCTTCAAGAAACAGTATACAGCTGTAAGAAAATGACACACAAAGCTTCAAGAAACGTTATATACAGCAGTAAGAAAATTACACACAAAGCTTCAATAAACAGTATACAGCATTATGAAAATGACACACAAAGCCTCAAGAAACATTATATACAGCAGTAAGAAAATGACACACAAAGATTCAAGAAACATTACATACAGCAGTAAGAAAATTACACACAAAGCTTCAAGAAACATTATATACAGCAGTAAGAAAATTTTAATTAGTTAACAAGAAATATAAGTTTAGCCAAAACAATTAACTCATATTACTAAGAAATTTCAAAATGCTTTCTTTAAAAACATTTTCGGAAATGCTGAAGATGTCAATATCTGAGGCTTTATTCAAAAGAGATAGCCCGTGATACAGCCCGTGATGAAGAGCACACGAAAGGTTAGTTCTACTAATTGCCAGTCTAAAAAGGTCGATATTTCTACACCTCGAATAGTTGTCAGGAACACATAACTTTATATTTTCCAACATAGTAGAATACTTAATTACAACTTACGTTGTATACAGTAAAAACTTTTCTGGTTTATTACCGTGTAGTAATAATATCTTCCAAACAATCAGAATGATGCAAAAGTGCGAACAATATCAATAATAATATAAGAATAATTTATATAGTGCCATTTAGAGCTTTCTGCTGAACGGCGTTCTAGCTCGGAGTGTAATAAAGGAAGGTAGTTGCTGCGGTATATAGATTAGGTACTTATACGCCTCTGCATACGTTAAGAAAACTTACAGCAGGAAGATGAACTACAAAGAAACCTTTGTAGATCTTCCGATATGTGATAGTAACACATTCGGCTGAAGGTGGAGTGTAGTGTATGTGTAGATAAGATATAGTAGCACATTCGGCTTAAGGTGTAGTGTAGTGTATGTAAACCACCTCATTTTGATATATTTTCACCCCACTCATCCCATCGATCCAACCGTCCATTTATTTTTTATCATTTCATACAGACACAAAACACTTAATTTTTTGGCTTATTCATTGATTTTTCACTCCCACACATTAATGTTGGCACCAATATGCTGCTATGAACAAGCAATTTGGCAGATTTTGATATTACTTAGTCTTTTAGTATCCCATTAACTTTGTTTATCAAGCCAGTAAATAAACGTTTCACTGTTGGATTTAATTTTTAAAATGCTCATTTTATTTTTTAAGCTATGTTTTCTCAACTATCTAAAATAAAGTATAATGTGTGTTAGATCTATTTTGCAAAGAAATAGAAAAATGGATCGGTTTCTATTTCGTCAACAATTATATCTTCTTGTTTATTAATAAATTGAATTTAATTTAATTTATTGTATTTACAACAATCTAAAAACTAGAAAGTCTATCGACGTATGTATTCATTGATAACAGCGCACTTCGCTTTGCAATTCATTCAATTTATTATTCATTGGTTTCTGATTTAGATCAGCGGCTCTCAACATATTTTATTCGCGGAACCCTTTACGCCCCGATAAAAAAAACGAAATCCTGATTGTAAATAAATAGAAATAATATGGTGCTAATGATAAGGCACTGAAATACACCTACGCAATTTCACGCTTTTTTTCTCACGTACGGGAAGAAATTCAAATTTTATCTTTGTGGTTTTCTCACCAAATTTGTTATTCTAAACATGATTGGCAATCTAAAGTCACAGCCCCTCCTTATTCTCAAATTTGATATATTTTTTTATATTTTTAATCTGCAAATAAATAATATTGGGTTTAAATCCTGAGTAAGAGTATTGTATTACACTTTATTTGCATGTAGTACAACCTGACGAGCTAACTAATTTCTTTCAACCAACCAGAAAGATGTTAAAGAGGTCGTAAGTGAAAACCAGACAGGACTCTTTTATAAAATAAATCTGGGTTCCAGTGGGATTTGAACCGGTAACCTCCAAGTTGGGAGACAGGCGTCTTACCAACTAGGACACGGAGGTCGTCATTGATTAGTCAGTTCTCATATTGGCGCTGTATATATTGATTAGAGCCTGTTCTCAAATCAGTGTTGTATATATCGTATTTTTCATATAAATATTATTTAGTTTTTTCGGTGGAACCTTCGAGTTGTTATTTATCAGTGAAACCTTAAGGGTTTGCAACTTGCGTTTCGCGAAACTTAAATTACAAACCCCTGATTTAGATAAAACAATCGCCAATTTTTAAGAAGTCTTCGGTTTCTATAAACAGTCATGAAAATATGGAGAGAAATTTATACCACCTGCGGCACGTTAAGTTAGAAAGAGCATCATTGTCTTAAGTGGGTAATTGATGAAAGTGATACGTAGACTAAAATATTTATAATTCTCTTTTATTTGGAGAATTCGTGAAGCCATTATACGAGACAATGCACTTGTTTAATACATCGATAGGAAATGGAAAATGTGGAATGTATCGTGTTATTTGAAATATGCCAAACAATACCAATTTGACGGGTCATTGAACAGAAAATGAACGAAAATATATTCGAATGTTTTGAGAATGCTGAAAAAATAAAACATATCTAACGAGATATCAGTAATAATTTTATGAATATTATAAGGCTTAAAGAGAAAAATGTATGGCACGATGTATTGAAAGACATAATTTTTTTTTAAATAAATGGGAACGAGAAAGATGTTGACCGAGGTAAGAATTAAATGAAGTAGTTGGAGAAATTTGAACTGAAGGTAAGGTTATGAAACAGAAGAGGGTATATGATGAGATAAATGTATTGATATGAAAAAAGGCTGATAACGTGAATTTTAGGCTCCCTGTTTTTATAATAGGTACTGTAATTTTATCGAAAGCCAGGATAACACTGGCTGTCTTAAATAACATGAAAGTGTGAGCTAGCAAATACAATAGAAAATTTTAATGTTTTTTTTTTAAACAATTAACTATACAAGATTTACAATTTAAATAGTTTAATAGAAAAGTGAGCTATAAGTACAACTATAAAACAGTGCTGGAAATCATTTTCGTGGATATGAAAACCATTTCACTGGGCAAGGCCTGTGACGAAGTGGTCTCATTCCTTCTTCTTCTTCCTGAGAGTAGGCATCTTTGTCCCCGGCAGCCCGAAAAAGTTCTTCTCATTCTCATTCCTTAGTCCTAATAAAATAATTTAATTTTAAATATTTGCTACCTCATATTAAGGTTGTTTAGCGGACTCTCCTGGTCATGCTGGGAGAAAATGCATTGAAATTTTCCAGAAGTTGCAACATGAACCCCTCTGCAATAGGTAGTATTTCTATCTCAACCTACCTAAAAGTTTCTTTTATGTTTTATGAACATTGAAAAAGTTTCTCTATATTTTTCGAAAGTACTAATCTTGGAAGATACATATGGAAACATTTAATAACGGTCGGTTAACAGATTCGATAGTACGACTAGTACGAGTATAATACATTCCTACTTAAGTAGTACAAAACATTAAATTATGTAAAAAAAGAGGTTAAATACAATAGCCAATTTAACGGTCAATAAGGCAGAAAATGAAGAGAAAAAGATGCATTATATTATGCAAATAAGGAAAAATAATTGGAAAGTGAAACTTTCCCTTTTCATAGTAAACGTGAATTTGTAAAATGAATGGTTTTAAAAATCTATTGATGCTATATCCAAAAATCCCATACTCAAATGGAAACAGTCCGTTTTATCAGGCCATTAAGTAAATTAAATCTACAAAATTGTCTTCCTTGCCAACTCTTGAAGGTTTTCATTTTATCGAAGTATTTTTAAAAAAATGTTTCATTTTACCGACCCTGATATAAATGAACGCATCAAAATTGAGACTTCTCTAAGATAAGGCGCACCCATAATTTGTAAGACAATTTTTATAAAATAATATGTTGTTATATAAAACTATTACAGAAGTCTACTCCAAGATATTAATCGTTCACTCTCCTACACCAATACTAAAAATAATATTCATAGCATCTATAATAAGAGTGCAGTTTACTAGATAAGCTGTAATGAGTATAATGCGGTGTACATCCTCCTTTCCTTTCTCTACACTCAAAACTATCTCTTTCTACTCATTCCTTAGTCTACCCCTTCCTCGCTCTTAATTTATTTCAAATAAATATTCTAATATAAAAAACCTAATTAAATTCATATATTGTATTCTATTACACTTTTGTTGCATTCAGCACAACCTGGCGGGCGTATTGCCATGTGGCAATCTCTTCTAACCGACCAGAAAGATTTCTAATTGTTGTTTAATACATAATCTGGTGGATTTATTGCTGATTAGCAATTCTAGCCAATCAACCAAAAATGTATTATTCTTAGTTGAATCTTGACTGAGAGCTGTGATCTCTCTGGATCATCTGGCTAAGTTTGCTCACGACGATTCTCCACCTCTCTATATCAAAGTGTTGGCGTCACAGTTGTGATCTCTCTGGATCATCTGGCTAAATTTGCTCACGACGATTCTCCACCTCTCTATATCAAAGTGTTGGCGTCACAGTTGTGATCTCTCTGGATCATCTGGCTAAGTTTGCTCACGACGATTCTCCACCTCTCTATATCAAAGTGTTGGCGTCACAGTTGTGATCTCTCTGGATCATCTGGCTAAGTTTGCTCACGACGATTCTCCACCTCTCTATATCAAAGTGTTGGCGTCACAGTTGTGATCTCTCTGGATCATCTGGCTAAGTTTGCTCACGACGATTCTCCATCTCTCCATATCAAAGTGTTGCCGTCACAGAAAAACCTGATGCGTTCCTAACTTGATCTAGATGTTAAAAAATCCTTAAATCTAATCTGGGTTCCGTAACTCCCGGTTTGGGAGACTAACGTCTTACCAACCAGGCCGTGGAGGTTGTCTATAATATAATTGGGGATTCAGAAATGAACAGTTTTCCTAAAACGGAATGTACGAATTATCGTGACATTGAACAGTTATAGATCAAACCAGTGTTTGTAGCACTGCCAGACCGATAAAAAATTTAATAAAAAGGAAGTGAAATCAATGCATTGATATTTAATTTGTCAACAAATCGAGTAAGTAGTTGGATTCGTTTGAAAATAACTCGTTTGTAACTAATGCCGTATATAAATTTATTAAAAAAATACCTATATTAATACATTTCGAAACGAGTCGGACAGCTTGTCAGCTTTAGACCGAAAAAAGAAAAGTGACACCAATATTATTGTTATTCAAGCACTGTCCTACATATAACAAGTTAATGCGAAGGCTATTATTTAATTAAATTATAATCAAACATAGATAAATTCAGTTCTTCTATAGATGTATTCTGATAACATAGATGAATTAATTAAAAGAAGGATAAAGCTAGGTTGGAGAGCTTTTAATACATTGCATATTATTTTTATTCTTTTTTCCTATAGATGATTCGGACATATTAAAGAGTGTGACAGGGAGACAATATTTTATTCAGCTTGTGTAATCGAGCCCTCGGAATTACAACCACTAGAAAAGGCACGGCATTCGCGGTTCGACATTGTACGTGTTAGTAACACCACCGCATGTGAAGAACAAATAAAGCTCAGATATGTACTCGGCACGTGTGAGTATTGTTACCAGACAATTTTTTTTCTCCAGACTGGGACATTTTTTACAAATTTATATGTAAAATTTAAAATTAAACACAATTTTAATTTTTTTATTAACTTCCTGTTTTGCGAATTGCGAGACGTGCAATTCGACAAGCAATAATGAGGTTTACCACTGACTTACGCAGCAGGCTATCGAAAAAGGCATGATGGACAAAACCAAGAGACATAGAAAAAGGAACCCTTAGGTTCTCTCAGTGATATATTGAAGGAAGACGAAGAATCAGTTTGAACAAGCACAGCCCAGTTAAACGGTATTCCTGCGACAGACGAAGATCAACAAAACGCCACAAAACATATATAGAATATTGGATAAATCCTAAAGCTCGAAGGCGTATGCTGGCAGAGTATAACGAATTCATCCAGATTTTTTTTGTTGAATAAATATTATCGAAGTCATATATGCCTTTACACCCCAGAAATGCCTGTATCATTCGAGGGGACAAACACAGCGCGGGGTTTGAACCGGCGACCTTCCGGAGCAAGTCCAGCACGTGTACCTCAGAGATAACGCGTTAATTTTCAGTGGATTCAGTACAAGAGCTGAAGATAAAAATTTTTTTAAGTACATTTGGATCTACAAAAAATGCTGGTTAAGACACGTATTGACAGGAATATTGATGAAGAAATTATACTCCTACCACCCTGGTAGATGATTTGCATAAGGAATTAAGAATCTTACACTATAATGGTAATTACAGTGTTTTCCTCTAAGGCATACTACAACTAGATATACGGGGTTATGGGGGTATAATTAAAATAAACAAACGTAAAAATAAAAATGTCTCGAAAAGGATGCTGTCTTCTAAATAAAAAAAAACTTCACTTGTGAGATGATACTTTATTTTGCAAACAATTTAAACATAAATCAGTTCGACTAACTTGATTTGCATCGTTTTCAAAACAGATTTAGACAGAAAATGGAGTGAAGTGATAATGGATTAATGTAAACTTAAGGCTGATGTGTTAAGTAGAATGAAGAAAACCACGCTAAGATGGTTTGGGCATGTGGGACAAATGAATGAAGAAAGACAAACAAAACATAAATAACACATAGTGCAAAAGTGAGTGGAAGGCGTATGAGAGGAAGACCAAGGAACATATTGTTGGATCAAGTTAATTATATTCTGTAGTCAAGATAGGAAAGTCTAGCACTCTGTCCTCTCTGCCTACCCCGACAGGGGCTTGTTTGTTCATTCATGATTTGATAATCTTCCATTCACATTCATTTAATAATTCATGATCTGATAATCTTCCATTCACAGACCTTTCAGAGACGCTAAGGAAAGGGATATTGCCTTAAACTTTTCATCACTATAACGCCATGTCTATTGGGGTTAGCAGAGAGAACATTTCTCGTCGTCATTCTATCTTGACAGGCGTATTTTGCCTCCGATACATCTATACACTTCCTCATGCATACTCACCTAGTATTAAGGCTGAACTCTTATTATTGACTATTCTCTACTTTAAAATTTGAATAATTTGGCCATGACATCTTTTTCTAGGTCGTCCCAAACTTATCCAGCCTTATATATTACTTGTATACAATATTTTTGTAAATCTTTCACTATCCATTACTACATTACTAGTCAAACCATTTCAATGCTTCATTCTCAACATTCTATTTCATCTTCAACACTGCATTTTTAAGTTTTGAAGTTCACAAAAAGACAAAAAACTTGAAAATGCACAAATCCGAAACTGTATTGACCTTGAGGTTAGTTTACGCTTCAACTGCGAAGAAGCAATTAATATAAACCGTAGATGGCTATTGAAAGGAATTCCTCGTTAGCCTATCCCAACCCGAATCTGGTATGAAGGTAAGGTAACAGCTAAGTGCACATGTAAGTCATTAAGCCACGAGTAAATTACTCATTTCAACTAATACTTAATACATGCCCTCAGAGAAAAACTGGTTATAAAATATTCATAAACACCTGCAACCGAACCCAGCCCCATCTTCAACGCGTGCATGCCATGTTTGTGGAATATTCAATTTCGAGGTATTGAAATTAATGCACGATGGCATACTTCGTATTTAACAATTACTTATTAAATATATAAAAAACCATCTTGAATCTTAGAAAAGACGTTTCTCTTTGTGGTGTCATATTTATATTTTTTTTTATAAAATAAATAAAACACTTATTTTGTATTCACCAATTTTATTTAGTTCACTAACGGTTTCAAAGAGATTCGTCTTCCTCGTTAGGGTTATTATCTTCAGGTAGAAATCAGCAAAAGAGTATTAAATCATTTATTTATTGAATCTTAGAAAAGACGTTTTTTCACTTTGTGGTGTAATTTTTATAATATTTTAAGTTCTTATTCACCACTGTTATTCATGAGTTCATCACCATTATAAGACAATCAGACATCCCTTGACAATTCGTCCTCGAAAATTCACAATGCTTATATTTGTCGCCTTTTATCAAATCTATCAATTGACTTTTTATTCCGGGTCTAAATCTGCATACTGTTTTATTAATCATAGAAAAATTATTGTAATAATAATTTTCTTCCTTAAAAATAATAAAAATAAAAGTACATTTTATATAGGGCCGTTTAAAGAGCAAACTCTATCTCAGGATTCGATCAAACCCACTATAAACATATTTAAAATATGATGTGAGATCACTACTGGTTTCAAAAACCTTTGTCTTCCTCATAAGGCGAAGATGAACTAAATTACGTCATAAATATATTTTTTCTAACTGTACCAGGTACAGGAGAGTGGGAGGGGAGTAGTGAATAATAAGGGGAGGGGGGTAGGTAGGCGTCAAAAGGATGACTTTTGAAAGGGAAATTTTGATAGTTTATATACTATACTTTTTTTAATTTCCAGAATTTCTTAGTTGTCCAGCTGCAATCCCCGTCGGTTCATGTGCAGAATCCGCAAACCACGATCGATATCAAACGAATGATTGTTTTTCGCTTAAGTAGAAAAAATATTTGATTTTTTATAGTTAAGGCATTAACATTGTTTGTTTTTTCATGTTATAGTTAGGGCATAAACAAGATTCTCTTGTTTGTGCTCCCTTGATGAGGTGAAAACCTTGAAACCGGTAGGGTTATACCATTACATAAAGTGGAATAACCAGTGTTTGATAAAAAAAAATTACAAAGAAAAAATATTGTTAATGAGACACCTTAAATGTTTCCTAACTCTTCTTTCAAAGTTGAAACTAAAAAACAGTGGTGAATACAAAACAAAAAAATTAATATTTTATAAAAAAAATTTAAAATATTCTTTATCCTTATTAAACCTTTTTAATAATGACAGATTTCAAGATAAAAAATGTTATTAAAGTAACTGTTAAAATAAATAATTATTGTAATATTTTAAAACCTTCACTATTCAGTATTTTATCGTTAAAAATTACTATTATTATGGCTTTTACTAAAATAATGGGCCTTAAACATACAATTAGTATATACTTGTATTTAATGAAAACATTTCACTTGCTTTAATGCTTAAAATAATGGTAAAAATAGATGTTAAACCAAATGTAAAATTATTTGAATAATTTTTTTTATGAGGTTGGTTTTAGAATAGACGACCTCCGTAGCCTACTTATATGATGACTGTCTTCCAGCATGGGGGTTGCGGGTTCGATTCTCGTTGATAGAGGTTTTTTTTTGAAGAGGCGTTGAAGTCCGATACTCCGTTTTCTAAAACGCTTTTAATTACACTAACAAATACTATATATTCAAACTACGCAGCATAAAGATTTATAAAATGTTGATTCAAAACAACATATTTATTTATTGATTTATTTCAAGAGTCACATGACCTTTTTGACATAAAGATTAAAAATCAACAATATACAGAATTTAACATTAACAGTAAGCAGTATTATACAATAAGAAATTTATACAACTCAATAAATTCATCCCCTTTTGTGCCAACATTGATTGATGTATGGAAGTTAAACGTAGATGTAAAAAAAATAATGAATGAGCCGAATAAATGCAGTTCAAATATGTGTAATGAGAAGAATACGTGGTGTGTTGATATATCGTCGATAAGAAATGTAATTAATTGTTAAGGTACGGGTAAAGAAATGGAATTATCAATAATAGATGTGATCTAAAAATGTATGTGTTAAGTAGGGTGAAAATAGCGCGTTGAGATGGTTTGAACACGTTAAACGGATGTATGACGAAAAACTGATTAACCTTTCCCTTCCTGTGCTAAAAAAATCCGCGCGTTTCGGTGGTGTGTATTCAATACACATGTTAAAATGAGCGATTTAAAATCGGAAAAATAAGAATATTCATAGCCAACCACTAAAGCCCCCGGCCCCGATAAAATCAATAATCTCACCTTGAAAAAACTTCCGAAAAAAGCCATTTACGCCCTTACCGCCATTTACAATGCCTGCCTTCGACATAAATTCTTTCCAACCCCATTCAAAAACGCCGACGTCATCATGTTCCCTAAACCGGGTAAAAGCCACGTTATCCCTGAAAATTACAGGCCGATCAGTCTGCTCCCGACTCTAGGTAAAGTGCTCGAAAAATTAATCCTAGAACGTCTCTCGTTAGAAACTTACTCACGTAACATCATCCCAGATTCGCAACACGGATTTAGGCCATTACACTCTACCAACCATCAGCTTCTTCGCGTTGTAGAACACATCATCAAATACTTCAACTCCAAAGGCCTCACGACCCTCCTTTCACTAGACGTGGCGAAAGCCTTCGACACAGTCTGGCTCAACGGACTCATATTCAAACTGCACAAGTCAGGTATTCCCCTCAGACTAGTGCAAATCATCGCATCATTCCTTGAAAATCGCTCCTTCTCCGTCAAAATAGATGGTATAAACTCATCCCCTCGCCCCATTCTGGCAGGTGTGCCCCAAGGTGCACTGTTGTCCCCTATCCTGTATAACATATACACGAGCGATATGCCCCAATTTTCACGTACACATTGTATCACCGCGCAATACGCTGACGACACAGCCTTTCTCTCTTCATCGAAATATGAGTCCGTATCCCACAACAGACTGCAAGACTTCATTCCCATTCTGGAGCACTGGTGCACCAAATGGAAGATCAAAATAAATCCCACCAAAAGCACAGCAGTCCGCTTCTCACGCAGATACATCAAACCCATCAGAACTCTTAAACTCTTCGGCCAGAGCGTCCCATGGTCAAAACACGTAAAATACCTAGGCCTCACATTAGACAGTAGACTCTCGTGGCATAAACACGCCCTCAATATCAAATCAAAAGCTCACGGAACACTCAAATCATTATTTCCCTTGATCAGTAAATACAGCAAACTTAGCACGCGCACTAAACTCCACCTATATAAAGCGATCGTCAGACCGCAACTGACATACGCCCTTCCGGTCTGGGGCCACGCGAAGAAAACAACGCTACATCACATTCAGATCATTCAAAACAAAGCCCTCCGCATAATTTTAAAAGCACCCTACATCGTCCGTAATTCAAGACTCCACGCAGATACCAAACTACATACTATCCCCGAACATATGCGCGCTCTGGCCGAAAGGTTCTACAGCTCTATATCCCGTCATCCCAACCCAGTCATTAAAGCCTTAGATAACTACAACGCGAACACCAGTTACAGACACACTCGTCCGAAATCAATATTGCGAAACATCCCCCCGACCCCCCCCCCCTCTTTAACTCTAATCATCCCCCCAAATGACCCCCCGATTGTCACTCTGAACACCCCATCATCGATAATTCCTCCGGCAGACAGTTTACCCCCATAGGCAACCGCATTTCTCACCTTCAATAGACATTTTCTACACCTTAATATATTTATAAAAGTCACACACATTTCCCCACTCATTTACTTATCTACATATACTATATTCATTCTTATAATTTATTCACAATTCATTTTTTAATTTTTTTTTTTTTTTTTTTTTTTTTTTTTCACCCATTCAATATAAAACAGTGTGTGACGACACAAATTTATGTATATTTGTATTTAATATTATGTATATATCATCATATTTATATATGTATTTAATCGTTTATAATTTCTCATAATCATTCATAAAATCAAAACAATTACCACAAACCTATCCTTTCCCGATTCCCAAAAAGATCCAAAAATTTCCAATAAATATCTTAACAGTCAGAACTTATCCGATGAAGGAGTAAGGTGTCCTACCATCGGACCGAAACTCCGAACAAGCTATCCATCACTTGACGAGCCAACCACTTAAATTAATTAAATTTGAAGTCAAAAGTGATAATAATTGAAATTTAATTGCTGAAAACATGACAAAAACATCGGTCGACGTTCACAAAACGGGCGAACAGACCACCTCAAATGGATGCTCGAGAGCTACTGAAGCGAGAGAAGCGAGCGAACTGAGATTCTATCACTTGCGTTCTTATATACAGAAGTAGAGTAAGAGTGAGACGTGAATAGAGTAACTTCCTCACCCATAGTGTTTTTTTAGAATGAATATACCTACGTCACACGTTTGATTGTATTGGTGAATTTATTCCCGATTTCCACAAAATATCTCTGATGTGGACGATAAGTGCTAATTATTACTAATATTATTTTTTCATTCAATGCGTAAATATATTACGAAGGAATACCTAAAAGCTGAACCCAGTATTTATTATATTTATAGAGATATTAAAGTTTTTAGAAGCAATGTGTACTAAATATACATCACAGGGAAGGAAGGGTTAAACAAATGTATAATGCAATCATAAGTGTGGTGCCGACCGGGGAAAATATGGTTAGACCAAGTAAATGTAATTTTGAAAGAAGGTAAGGAGTAAGAAAAGCAGAAGGACCTTGAGAATACGTACGGACGTTGAGGAGGCAAAGGAGATATGTTGTGATAGGAAAGCGTGGCACTCTTCCTTTCTGCCTAATTCATCAGGAAAAAGGGCGTGATGGTATGTGTATTTTAATTGCACATCTGTTTGAAAAAGAACCTACGAAAACTAGCATGTCCAGCGAAGAAAACCATGAATTTGAGTTCCATCTCTGAGGAGTCAGGATAAACGCTTAATTGTAGAGGTATCCATATCTGGGTATAGTGATGACTGTGGAGTCGCTGACCTGAGAACGTGTGACGAGATACTGCGCCTGATGATGTGTGTCTGGATCATAATTAGATAATAAACTACGGTATGTGCGTGATGATTTGTGTTTATTGGGGAACCATTCATAATTTGCACAATATAATAATATCCTTTACAAACGTCGATACGTTCAATCGTTAATAATCAATAAAATATATCGAATAAGCAATGTTTTATTTAAAATAGGTTCATAAAAAAAACAAACGTTTAAATCATTCATTCATATCTCAATGGAACCCATACATTGTCAAAAATCCAAATAGTGTTCAGGTTCCTTTGAATTTTAAGTTAGTCTGAAGTCTGACTGAAAGACATATAATCTAACCAAGGCCCTTGCGATGTAAGCAGATAACAGTTTCTATACAAATATACTACAACCAAAATACCGACAACCTTCATAGCTTTGTTGGTAACACGTTAGTCGTCCACAAGGGAGTTTCAAATTTGATTCCCAGTGATACCCAAAAAGTACCAGTCCGGTTAAAAAGTTTGTCTGTTAACAATACTAACACGCGATAAACGTATCCCAGTATTTATTGCCTGACCACGTGCGGAAGTATTTCTAAGACGTACGATGGTGACACGTGAGTTATTTGCTTTCCCCAGTGGGTCTACCCAGAAAGCTGAATCGAATTAATGAATTCATGAATACTAAAAAAAAAAAAGGATATGTCTGCTCTCAGCGATCGGTCTCTGCATAACTAAGATGTACAATGACGAAACGCCTGTTATTGGCAAACTACAGTGGTTCTAAACGCGAATAGCAAGATTAACGGAGTTGAAGACAACATTTACTACCGATCATGGTCTGCATTTCTGCATCATCAATGCGAATATGTTAAAGAGTATCACATTAAGATGTTTTATGTTAAAATAATAAGACTATTGAACTAAAGTTCATAACAATAAACAAGCAGACTTGAGACTACATAAATTAAATTCTTAAAGAAGGAAGAATGAAGTCTTTGTAAAAAATAGTATACACGTTGCAGTGCTTAAGACGAAGATAGGAGCATTTATGTCAGATGGTTCAGCCACGTTGAAAGAATGGCTGGTGAAAGATTTACGAAAATAATCTGTATGAGGAGTAAAGCAGGTACGAGAAGTTTGAGAAGACCTAGAAAAACGTGGCACGGCAACATTAATTAAATCCTGAAAGAGTGAATAAACTTTATAACAGGAGGTGTAATGTTTGTAGCAGAAGCGAAAAATATGTGGCACGAAGATTTCTTTTTGTCTACCACATAGGAACATGACGAGATGGTAATGATTATAATGAAAGCAGAATTAAATTAAAGATTCAAATAACCTGAAATCTTCAATTTAGTCCACGAATTAAAATAATATCTTATCAAAATACTCAAAAGAGTTTTGGCGAATGAAATATGACCTCCTCAAGTCGTTCATGAAATTCTAGAGCACATTTCTAATGATCTGCATAAAATTTAGATTCAACGAATAGGAAATCATAAATTCATAACAAGATAAGCTAATTCGTCAACAAAAAAATATTCTAGAACTATAAAACAGATCGGTTGGATACGGAAACCTTAAACCAGAACACTTTCGCTCGATCCAATCCAATTCGTATGAATGATGACAACGCATCTATCATAATCGCCCAGAAAAGTGGTACAAATCATAGTTGCACTGCACGACACAATATTTTGGCAGGTGTCAATCGGAACTACGAGTATGTTGAGGTCGTGGATGTAAAAATTGGAACAAATTAAACTTGGTCAAATCCATCAAAAGCTCAAAAGAAAAAAAAAGATTTATTTATTGTTCAAGAGAAATTGACACTAAAGATGCACAGATAGAGCGTGTTATATGACCCTAACTGATTACTCTGGTTTACAACGCATACAGTGGAGGTTTTTAAGATTTATAAATTTGAAACTGCAGATTCCATTTACTAACTCAGCTTGTTGTGTTCACACGTTCCTTGTAGGCCCCCACTTTGGAAAAATAAATTGTTCCACAATTAAATGGCTACAACTAATTATTTGTACAACTCAGGCATAATAAGACTGCACTGGCTGGGCAATTAATATGGGCATTGTATGTATTTCAATAATATTTCGACGTTGTTCTTGCTGGGATGAATTGGATAGGTTTAGTTTGTTGTGTTGTTCATATTATACTGGTTTTTTTTCTATACTTAAATCGCTTATTGTCTATGTCAATTTTTATTTGATGTTTTTTAATCTTTTGCATCAAAAAGTTCATTTAACCGTTGAAATAAAATAAAATAAATAAATAACGACTTGTGGTTCATGATTGCACATGTTTGTAACGCTACCGCACACGAAGAGATAATACGTGAACACGTACTCAACGAGTGCAGGTATCGTCACTTTACGAACTCTTTTACAGTACTAAGACCAGTATTCCAGTCTGGTTAACACTTAGGGCCTATAAAAACATATTTCTGGTTGGCTGGAAGAGATTGCCATATGGCAATAAACTAGCCAGGTTAAAAAAAATAAGACCTTTTTTTTTTAATTTTTTGGGTATCATCTGGAATCGAACTCGAAACCCCGGGTCAAGCATCTTTACCAACTAAGTTGCGGAGGTATTCACATAAACATAAATTAAGCACACCAAATATTTATTTAATCTGAGCTGCAAGCAAATCGCTCGCAAGATTTCAGTATGTTTAATAAGGAGCCATAAATTTATTGACTGTGAAAAAAAATCGATAGGCTAAAATAATTTTTATAGAATTGGAATTGTTTTTTAACAAATTTAAACATTTTTATGGATCTGCTCACATTAGATTTACATCTAATGGATTCGACGTTTATTGAAAAAAAAAAGGTTGATTTATATTAGTTTTATAAAAAAAGAGAAAGAATTTATTCATTTTAAATAAAAAAGAAAATTGTTTATGCTCGATGTAGTTTATTTTCAAAATATTCACTAAATCTCGCTACGAAATTTTAAGTTCGAATTTAAAATAATAAAAATATTAAAAATAAATTACTTTTTTATTCCACTGATTACGTTTTTTTACCGCCTATTCCGAGGGTCTTTTTCAGGCGGAATTAACCGTACAAAGTTCAAGACGAAACTTGGAATAAATTAAAATATTTACTATAACATTTTCCAGATTTTAAGTCAGTTAATAAAAGGAGAACTATTCTGGTTAAATGTCGTCGATATTTTATTTCTCATCGAAACCAGGTATAGCAAAATTTGATTTTCACGTACACGTATTTGCCGAATCGTGACTGTCACCTGGCTGTTGTTACACATGTATTTTCATGGTGGCAAATGTTTGCTATGGCATTAATGATTCACTCTATCTGGATTACTTCTATTTGTTTGCTACATTCCGTGAATGTCGGAAAAACAGTACATACGAGTATAACAGGGGTGGTCAAGGTTCAAGTCATCAAGAGTCACATATTGGAATCTCGAAAGCTTCAAGAGTCGCAATATTTTTTTGGGGTAGTCAAAACGACTCAAAATTAAAAAAAATAGTTAATTTATGTATAAAATTAACTTTAATTTGCTGATATCACATCAATCCAGGTGGACGGAACGCTGCTAGAACAAGCCCAACAATACGTGTATATCTATGAGTACTTAGAACAAAGCATTTTATTTGAGGATTGTACTCTCAATGAAATAAATAGAAGAGTAAAACTGGCTTGGAGTTTCTTTGGACGGTTGAACTACATTTTCAAGAGCAATCTACCAATCTGTCTCAAACAATATATTTAATCAATGCATGTATCTTACCAGTACTAATGTATGCATGCGATATTTGGCCTGTTTTTGTTCGAATGATATAAAAGCTCCTGACAACACAACGCATCATGGAGAGGTGCATGTCAGGTTCTATCATAAGAGACAGCAAACGCAACGATTGAATATGCGCGAAAACAAAAGTTGACGATGTTATAGAGGTCACAAAAAGACTCAAGTACAAGTTGGCTGGGCACCTTGCCCGAACAACGGACAATCGTTGGACGTATGAAATAATTCAGTGGTACTGAATAGGCAGAACTAGGTCTGTAAGAAGATCAACGGCACGCTAAGGGGACGAAATACGTAAGCTGGGACGAAATACGTAAGGGGACGAAAACAGAGATTATGGAGGCAGGAGTGCATATAGGACAGGATTTCTTGGAAACAACTTGAAAAAGTCTTTATCCTACAGTAGATGATGATGATGTATAAAATAGAATCACGTTTTAAATATAAAATAGTAAGGATTGAAAGCAAACGGGGACATTTGTTCCACGGTGTCAAGCAGGGGAGCTGTCAGATGTCTATATACTCGTAGTCTGTTGTTAAGGGCGTAAAATACACGACTTGCCCCCAAGCTTCACACACCCTCGTTATGCCTCTGAATTACATACATTCGCACTTTTTTTTAAATTATTTTGTTTTATTTTTGGATCCAGACTTTGGCATGTAATTTATTAAAATATGAATTATTTTATTATTTCACGGTTTGGTTATGCCTGCGTTTTGTGTATTATGCTTCTCACTCCAGAGCATCAAAGCAAACAAAAGATAAACTGATAACAGGTGAGAATATAAAATGAAGAACCAAAATGTGATTAGGAACTACTAAAAGTACTAAACACAAATAGTGGGTTAACACAAAAAGGAGGGATTTATTTTTTATATTATAATTTACGGGTACAAGGGTGCGGGCTGAAAATATCAATTGTTTTAACTGCCGGACTCGAAGTCCTATTGGTGGGGTTTATCTTGATTGGGAGGATGTTCAGGATGAGCCCCGGCCGTTTGATAGCTTCTATCTCAAACTTATTTTCCTTTCCTTACACTCAATTTATATATATTTATTGTGTAATAATTTTAATCTGTCAATAAAAGTAGGCTCGAATCCAGTTTGAGCGCCCTTGAGGAAAGTCTGCTCTCTAAACGGCGCTTTGTAAATTGTTATTTTATTATTTTTTAAATATTTAAATACAACCCTAGACTGTCGTGAATAAGCACCTTTATTTATTGTATTATATATACGGTAAAACTTGCCAGGCTAATTGTCCGCGAAATTGAAAAATCATTTACTGTACATGTCCAAAGCCGTTCATTAGTGAGACTCTGGAACCAGTTAACAATCGTCCATACAGTGATACTCTGGAGCCAGTTACAAAACAAAGTTAGACTCGCTCCGTCCTTGGCACTTCTTAAGAAGCTACTGAAAAAACTGTAAATTTATAGTCAGTAATATAACGTGTTTCATTGCTGATTTTTCTTTCATCTCTATCCTCCCTTCCTTTTTCTTTGATTGGTGATAACTAATTTTGACTTTTATTATGTATATGTCCATAAATATCATAAAGATGAATAATTATTTAAAAAAAATTTAAACCATGTTTCTATAATTTACTTTTGTCTGGTTGGTTGGAAGAGATTACCGCCTGGCAATAAGGCCACCAGACTTTTTTTCAATGAAGTGTTAAATAAATAAAAAGGAAATCTCTTCTCTCTGCCTATCCTTATAGAGACATGAAGTGACGAATATGACGTTTCATTAAGAAATTATAGTGCTTCTTATTTTCACATATTCAATTTCATATTCTGAAAGGGAATGAAAGGAGCTGAGTAAATGTAATGGAAATATGTGCACTAAGAAAAATGTGTAGTGTGTTGATGTATGACAGAATAAGCAATGTTATTATTAAGGATGAATGTGAGCTTAACGTTGATGTGTTAAGTAACGTAAACACGAGCACTTTTGGACATGTTAGATTCACTAAAAAAATATAATGTTAGAAAAGATTGCCGCCTGACAATGTCATGTATCTCTCTACTGCCAGCACATGTTAATCTTATATTCTTATCTCATTCACCCTCAATATATTATGCATGTACCACTTATCTACGAACCTATAAATATCATTATTTGTAACATGGTATAATCACCAAAACCAATGTTATCTTATCCACATTCAAATAAATATTATAAGTTATATTATACCCTTGTCAAGCTTACGATACTAACCATGTTCTAAATCCTATAAATATTAGCGCTATCATATTAGTGTCAATTTAACTTCAATGCATTATATTTAAGTTATCTTCTCGTCTGCCCAAAATCAATGGGTAAGCTGCGACGAGATAAATCACAGATATCGACTTGACCTTAAAGGGCAAACATAACATGCCCGATGCATTCTTTCTTAATCTATTGATAATTATCTTTGCTTTAAATAAGACGTCATATCTGAGGCAGTATCATTATTCTTAAAGCCGCCAAGATATTAACATCATCCTTATTATATAATACTATTAATATTATACTTCAAATGTAATTCTACTTTTATACAAATAAAACTACACGTTGAAATTCTAAAAGTGTTTTCGTTGCAAAAGGCCATAACAACAATAAGCCCACCAGATTTTTTTATAATGAAATGTCATAAGCATTTAAGCCTCAAAATTCTAATTGGGAATTCAGATTCCAACTGGTATACAAAATATTAATGTATTGTCCCAAAACACTAATATTTTTTGGGGCAGAATTAGAATGTTGAAAATAATTCAAGCAGACACTCGATTCTCAGTTATTATTTAGGTAGTTAGTCTATGAATTAAACCTACAAAGCACTAGTTTGGTATAAACGGATGATATTTTTGAACATTTGTATAATATTGTGGTGACCAGCAGTGGAGTGTGACGAGTTGAAGTGTTGCACGGTGTTTGGGCACGCCGTCAGAGGTCCACTTGATTAGGGGGCGCCGCAGTACCCGGTTCAAAACCCAGTCAAGTGTCCGTGGCCCATGAGAACACTCTACGACAACTGGTTATTACGATAACGGGAAATGTCCCAGCGTTTGAATGATGAGAAAATAAAACATTGTAACAACAACGTATTTGTGTACTCGTAATTCAAAGACAAAAAAAGATAGGGCCTGCGAAACAAGATAGATATCTATCTGGTAGATACGAGGATTAAAAAGGAACTACTTAAGATTTGATTTCTTTTTGATAGGTTAATAAACTATATATTATCATTATTAATGTTTTACCAAAATAAGACTGAACTAAGAAACATTTGTGACGTGTCAATCGATAAAAGATGAAGGCGGAATGAAAACACATATTAAGATAATATATTATATGTATTATATATTGAAATAATATACGTTTTGAGTGTGATGAAGAGATGAGCTTTAATATGGTTTGGGCATGTGGAAAGAATAAGTACATAACTAGAGCATAAGCAAGTTAACAAGTCAGGAGTACAAGTTATGTATGTGTAAGAGGTATATCACGGAAAATTTGGATGGATCAAATTTTAAAAGAAAGTATAGGGCGGAGTATTAATAACAGAAGATTTTGCATGACAAGATTAATGAATTTAGAGAAGACGAAAGTTGTGTGCTTGAATAGAAAGATTTGAAGCTATTTTATCTCTGTATTCTCCATTTCACTTTATCCAACCATACTTCCTTCTTGGTCTTAGTCTACCACGCCTTCCACTCACATTCGCACTATTTATTTGTTTGTCTTTCTTCATTCATTCGTTCTACATGCACAAACTATTTAACAGTGTTTCTCTTAATCTTACCTAAAACATTAGCGTTAAGTTCACGTTCATCCCTAATATGTCATTAATTGTCATCCTGTGTATTCTTCTCAGTACATTCAGTATTTTTCCATGTCCACGTTTTACACCCGCATATCAAAATTACATACATACATACCAACACGCCATCTCCCCGTCGGGATAGGCAGATGACAGAGCGAGCGATTTTCCTATCTCGACACACATCTGTAGCCTTCTCCAATCCATATACCTTATATGATTTTTCTGACTTTCTACGATTCCTTATTCAGAATATAATTCACTTGATCCAACTATACTTTCCTTGATTTTCTTCTCACACGCCTTTCACTCATATTTGCACTATATACTGCCTCTTTTGATAGTCTGTTTTCATAAATTCGTTCCATATTCCCGCCCAAACCAACTTAAATACAATACTATTGTGGAATATTGTCTTAGCAGATTTTGTATTGTCTGGTTTGTGAATGACACATGTAATATTTTTTTAAATTAAAAGCTGGTCTTTTTTTAAAAATAGTGATTATCCTTAATACATTGACATTAATCAATTCAAGACACGAAGAAACTGTTATAAATGTGGAAAGGGTACTAAAATAGAGTACCCAAAGTTGGGGAGATAAAATATGTAAGATATTGCAAGCAGGAGAAAGAATAATAGACAAAAACATTAGAAAACTGGGGGAAGCTTTTACCTAATGGGAAAGAGAAATTATGTATTGTGGAAACCATCTAAAAGTTAGGGTAAATGCTTGCTTTCATTTGGTATCAGGCTTGAATGCGACAAAAATAAGACAGACTGATAAAACATAAGTCGTATAATACGAAGAATCATAAAATAATATTCTTAAAAATGCACAAAACTTAATGTCTTTAGTCAAAAAAATTATTGTTCAAAGAACAAGTCGACCGGTTTATTACTATAAAACAATCTCATTAAGCCTACCTGAAGATTGTTTGTCAACTTTGTTTTAAGTTTTGAGTGAAAGATTTACATATTATGAGCTTTGTACAAACAAGAAAAATATATGTTTGTCAAATCAAAAGAAAACAGAAATCATTTGAAAATTTTCATTTTCTCGTAATAAAAACAATAGGAGGTGATATTGGGAAGAAGCGTAATGACAAATCAGGAAAACATGCTTTGTCACTGAAGGGAATTGTAATGTTTTTACAGTATCCGTTTGAAACACGTTAACACTTCATGTACATATTTTATACAATTAATTAATTGTCAATAACAGGGTATCGTCTATTTGCCTGAAACGTATTCTCCAGTTCTTCGAGCACATCGCAAGGTTGATCGTTGATCAATACAGGAAATATGTTGGGAAAAATAGAGATAAGAACAGAAAGACGCATAGTAGAAGTATGGAAGATCAATCCCCTTCCTCATGAGGACCACAACAAGGAAAAAGTATCTTATATTCTGATCCATAATTTGACAATATTACAAAAGAGCGGTTGGAAATTTTATCTCAAATTATATCAACTATTTCAACACTATTTTGACATAAAATGTTATCCGGTTCTGTTCATAAATGTATTTTTTGCCATTTAAATAACTCGGTGTCTTGGTGATTTATTTAATTAAAAAAGAGTTTATTAATAATTTTGAAATACAAACTTTTGCAAACAACTTGTCAACATATAAATTGGACAATTTCCAAAGATTCAGCGGCGTCGTATATATATTTTTAATCAAAAGCACTAATCTAAAATACGAGCAATAACCACTGAAGAACTGCACACAAATCTAAAATACGAGCAATAACCACTTAAGAACTGCACACAAATCAAGACCGTTTCGATTATCTACATCTTGTTTATCGTTTGCAATTTTCGTGACAAAAAGATTGAGCGTGGACAAAAAGTGAAAATGTAGGAAATATATGTATTTCAACTTAATTATTCACCTTCGTTTTTTTTGGCAAGTTTTCTCTAAGAATTACTTAATTTGTCATAAGTTTCTCATCCCAACTACAATATATATGTATATGTATTCTTAGTGAAAGTGCCGCCAAGAACTGTCCCCGTTAATTGATGCAGAAGACAAATATCTATCAGGCTTTGCTTAATGAACGCAACAGAAGGCAGTCAACCTGTTACTTTGCCAAACTTGACATATGTTAAGTGCTTACATACAAAAAAATATCAAGTTTTTTCTTGTTCTATTCAGTATGCTTTTGTTCGTTTAGTAACTGTGACCCAGTTAGGACATGTGCTCTTTCTTCATCATCAGAATGGGGCATAGCTCCCGGCAGGATTTCAAATTGGCAGTCATCTAATTAGTGAGATATTATTTCGAATGATTCTCTAAAAAAACCGGATGCGTAGGTTCCTAAACTATGACACAGCCTAAGGAGACAAATGGATCTCCTACAATTAGTTGAGGAATAAGAAATATGTAGTTTTCTGTCTTCATCTTTTTTTATAAGCACAAGGGGAAATTTGTGAAACCGTATACATTAGTCTGGTCACTAAGTTGATTTGATCAATTTATTCGTATGGTGCCCTTCAATATATTATAATATTTACTGATAATTTGGACATATTGAAAAAAGTGGACGGGACTTTTTACATTTCCTTCTTTCAAAACATCATACATTTTTATCAAACCATATTTTTCTTAGTATTCCTCTACCACGCCTTCCACTCACATTTGCACTACAAATATAGTATTCGCTAGAATATCACAACAATATTTATAAATAGCTACTAATTTTGTGCTCTCCTTTATTAATATAAATAACTTAGTATAAACGAAACATTAAGGACAATACTTTGCCTCTGGAGTTGAGTAACCCTGCATCAACATGTGGAAGGTTTCGATTCAGCAAAGCAACTTATATCTCGTTCTACAAGTGTGCCCATGTGTTTTCTATATCTCAAGATCTATCCATAAAATTATCGAAAAATCCAATTCTTCTTGTTCTATGTAAGCGTTGTTTCACTAAAAACAAATCCGACTTCTTCGGCACATTCGGCTTTAGGTGTAGTGTAGTGTATGTGTGTAGTGTTCATATATAATCATAAATCAGAATCTTTATCTATAGGTCTATCAAAATTAGTGTCAACTATGAAAAAATCAAGCCAAAATAACAGTCCCACCGTCGATAAAAAAAATTGTTTATTTTGACAGTAGATTCAGATTAATATGTATTTAATAAAATGTCGAAAAAGTCTACGATTAACAGCGTATAGAGGAGCGTCCCTAGAGATGAAAATAAAATTAAAAGTAAAAACACTTTGATAAATAATGGTAAAAACTTTTAATTTCGTCCATGGATGACTGGTTCAAGAAGCGGACCGGTAAATTTGTGGCTCTGGATCGTATCACAAATTTGGAAGTTAATTTCGTTCTAATCTAAAATTTTATACAAATAACACAATATTTAGTTGAAAAATTATTATTTCATTTTATACACTTTTCTTTCGTTAAAATGTTTCATTTAAGCAATTTTAAAACGAAGCCAGGCATGAGATGTTGATTTTGGCATTCGAATAATCGATAATAAAAAAAACACGGGAAACAATGTTTTGTATTGTATTAAACTTTCGTTGTATACGGTACAATCCAACCAACCATAAAGTTAACGAGGCCTTAATTTAAAATCAAACAAACCTTTTTTTCCTTCTTTTTTCAATCGGGTAACAACGGGAATATTAACGCAGCAGGTTTTACTAACTAGGTCGTGAATGAGGGATAAAAAAGTCCCCTTCCAGTGCAATCTACAAGATTAAAGTTATAAGTATGCCATTTAAGCTCGGTCAAAGACAAATTTGGGTAGTCCTATAACTTGGTTTCACCCACGGCAAGCCAAGGGGCACCCTGTTGGAAAAAAATGAATGGCTGACTTTCCAAAGAGGATGACGACCATCGATATTGTCAAGTTGATAATATGTTACTTTGTATCGCAATTGTAACCGGTGTTAATTAATGTTATTTCGTATATCTTCGTAAAATCGAGAGTGTGTGGGATACGAGGTATTGTTTTAACATAAGCGATGGACATATATGTTCTAATTTAATTAACAAAACAAGCTTTATGCCACATGAGTATATAACGCAAGCAGTTTGTCCAGTGGAAAGTAAAATGTGTATTGCTGTGTACTCGTGCCTTATAAGGAGATCGATTATTAAAAGTATGTATCAGATCGGTATCTCTGCTTGTTGAATAGTGATATTTCCCATTAAGTACTGGGAAGTGAAAACTGATCTGTTTTTATCAATACAATAAATAAATTAATTGATCAGAGACGTAGCCAACTAATAGTGTATCGGACGTATGCGTCATCATAAAACATATTAGGATTAGTTTCTTAATTGTTTAATGTGTGTAGATATGTAGTTACAATTTGACGTTATTTGGTACTTTGTATGTAAAATATATGTTTGTTGGGGTCCGTGCGGTGTCTCGACCGCAACGGAAATGTACCTTATGCGCGGCCACCGCGAGACTATATCGCAAGCCGGCTGGCATCTGCAGGCGCACAACTTCCGAAAATTGTGACATTTCGCGAGTTGTGACCGCAGGCAGAGGTGAAAAAAGGCGCTTGCGATGAGCGATTGATTGACCGTACATAAGAAGCGAAAAAGCCAAATAAAATTACTTCTCAGTTCACTCTGCCTACTGTGTTTTACATGCGACCATCTAGTACCTGCCTAAGAGGAACCTCTTCACCCTGCTACCTTTTCACCGATCACTTTGCGACGTGAGCTGAATTCTCCGAGCATTGCGCAGCAGCCATCCACCTATGTTACAGTTCTTTGTACCGGTGCCGTACAAATATTAATAGAAAATCTGAATGAAAATCGATAAAATCTGTATAAAATGTAAAGTAAAATAAAAAGTAATGATCGGCAAAAAGAACGTGCAGAATTTTTAAATGCATAAGACAACATTAACACAAAGGGCGATTACCCAAAATATGCTCACCATGCCGAACTTCTCACGGTGTGTAACTATAGAAGCCTTGAAACAAGAAGGCAAGAATCCATTGCGATATTCCTAATAAAGGTTTTCCAAGGTTCCTTTAACTGTCCCGCGATTCTAGAAGCACTAAGTTTATATGTACCCAATAAATATATCCGTGCAAGGAATCACTCTCTGTTCTACATACCAACTTACAGGACGAATATCATGGCTAAACACTCAGTCACGCGTGGTTTAGAGATATTGAACCAACTGAATGACACGGTTGATATATTCTCGGTACCGTCTAGCAGTATGAGACGAATCCTGGCTGATATTATTCCTAACGAATAAGCTAACGCTAGAAGCATACCCTCTTTGTGTAACAGGAGAAATCCGTGCAAAGTGGACAAAAAAAAAATAGTTCTGGAACAAACTACCAGCAAATTGGCACAGCAAATGTAACATATGTCTGGTTGATTGTGAGAGATTGCTGTAGCAATGAGATTGCTTAATTCTAAGCAAACCAATAAGCTTGCAACTTCTTAAGGAACGAAACCATGACTGGATCAAATGAATAGATTTGAAAGGTCAAGTGACTAGTATAAATTAACTAAAATTATGCATGATGAGATGTATTAATGTGAAGGAGGCGAAAGTTGTATGCTTGGATAGAAAAGTTTGAAGATCTGTACACTCTGCGTATCCCGTATTGGACACGGCGTGATAATATGTATTTATGCATAATAATTACATATGTTTATAGATTATACACATTTTTAAAGTGACTTATCGTGTATAAAATCTAAGTTTTATATTCTGAATATACATGTAGACGTAACAATTTCGTTTGAATAAAAAAATACTGTCATTGATAGTTAAACTTTTTTTTCTGAGATTACAGTAAATTTTCGGAACATTATTGCTTTATCGTATTATATTACGATTTTATTGTTTACAATGTAACCTGACGGGTTAATTGTCATGTGGCAATCTCCTCCTGTTTCATTGTAGGTATGTTTTCATAATGTACCCAGTTCTAGTCGATAATTGCGATATGATATTAAAATATATTTAATAATACAGCATTTAATTGAAGCTGATGTGTTGACCAAGATAATGAAGATGTGATGGTTTGGGCATATAGAATAAATGAATTAAAAAAAGACTAACAAAACAAACAGTTTGGTGATGTGCTCTCTATGCTTACTCCGCAAGGGATACGCCGTGATGATATATATGTATGGAAGTGAACATTTCCTTCTTCTGGAGTATTTTATTTGTTCTTCAGGTGTTTTTTTTTTAATTTGACAAAAATCTTGAAATGACTTCAGTAAGCACTAAATCGCGTTATGGAAGTAGGATAAATATTATGTTACAAGGTTCGTTTGATGTTGTAGCGACACTGCCGCTGCTTCTCAGTGATTTCACTTTTACAAGTGTCGGCCTGCCACGAGACTAGATCTTCATCGAAGTGTCACGATGCCCCGGGGACGGACGGAACGGTCTGTCTTTAACAATATAAAGTGCTTTCCTGTTTAGCTTGACACAGTTAAATTTATAACAAAAATGAGAAAAAATATTTACATTTCTAAGCAATTATAGAAGAAAAAGTGTCATTCTGACGAAACTAGATTTATTAATACATTTTGCTATGAAAGATTACAAGAAAACATTGGTATGGAAAGCGAATACATATATTATACCTGACATAGGGCTCATGTAAAGCCACCAATGATATAAAAGTTTTATGGAAATCTAATTTATTTCTAGCGCTTTTGGTATATACAATACGCGAACTCCAAATAACAAAACGTTTTAACTGTGAACTTCAAATAATGACTAATCTGTGAACTTCAAAGAGTCAAGACAATCAAAACAGTGCACAGATTTTGACATAGGAACAAAATCGAAACAAAAACACTAATGGAGTTTAACGAATTTAAGAATAAGGTTTTATAGCAAAAATTTAGAAAGAAAGTTTAATTATTACAACTATTTATTGTATTTATTTATAACGTCTTTTTATCGACCTTTAAAAATAGTTACATTTTTTTTAATTAGAATGTAGTGTGTGCATGAAAATCAAATCATCGTAATATAAAAAAGATATACATAGAATATATCAGAAATGAGTACGTGCCACACATATAATGCAAGCATAAGACAGGCCAGGGCTCAGGAGGTCCAAAGCGGTTATACACAAATTAAAACCTATCTGGAAAAAATAAAAACAAAAATATATATTCGTATAAATATTTCACCTAATATACTCGCACATAAAAAAAAAACATAAAATTTCAACGCATTTTTTATAGATTTTGGAGTTTATGAGAAAAAAATAACTAGAGTAAAAAAAGTACTGTTACATTTAAAAGATACTGTTAATAATCATTAGGTTTTTCATTAATCGATTAACATTTGGAATATTTTTTTAGACGGAAAAAAATCACTACGTTGGGATCAATAAGAATAGCAAGCTTTGCTTCTCTTGAAATGCTCCTGTTGGTAAATACAATACATTGTATAATCCAACATTCAATATATTGTCTGTTGTCATTTTTCTTTGGATTTTTTTTCAACTTGATGCAAGAAATTAAGACATTTGAACAATTTGACTATTGCTTTATTTATAAAACTTTATTCACAAAAAAGTAGACCAGGAAAGAAGAGATGTCACAATGTCTGAACACAATTGAATTTAAAGGAAATTATGTAACTGGTATTTGAGTGACAGGTGGAAATAATAGTGACAATAGCCAAAAGTCGCGGTAATTAATGAAAAAAAGAGATAGTGCGGAAATTAAATTCAGTGAAGTATTCAAGTTAAAAACAGCAAACTCGTGGTAAAACATTAAGATTTTTCATAGCGCGTCTTCTTTGATTAATTTTTATGATTTTGTTGTAATTGTTTCAAGTTTTTTGTATCCACGGTTGTGAAATGATGCACATTAAATAAGTGCAAAGGAAAACGATGAAGGCGTTGTTAATTGGTTTAAGTTTAATTTTATTGAAAAAACGTGTGAAAGAAAACTGCCCGCACACTGTGTTGAAGGATAACTAATTGAAAAAGAATCCTACAGGCAGCTATAACTTATCCTGAGTTGTAGAACTGATAATCATAATTTTCAGCATTAACCCTTTTTAAATTTGAGCATAAAATATCTTAAACGAGATTTATTATCACCTGAGGATGGAGGCATTCTTATTTTTTTATTTTTATGATCGTCGTTGCTGGACCTCGTAGTCGAGGATCCCATCGCCATTATGTCAATTCAGTTTGA
Source organism: Odontocerum albicorne (assembly GCA_949825065.1). NCBI lineage: Eukaryota > Metazoa > Arthropoda > Insecta > Trichoptera > Odontoceridae > Odontocerum > Odontocerum albicorne. The sequence goes on along the minus strand of OX463849.1, from coordinate 32,096,900 downwards.
AAGTGAAGCTGTGCCGTGGAGTTTGTTTTAATTTTTAAGTGAGTTAACCATTGCACACCAGCAAACTCACCAACCATACCGTTGTAGTGGATCCGATGGTATGCCTGTGCAAGTGATACGACCGGAGCCTACCGGCATGTTTTTTTTTTTTTTTTACCTTTTTTAAAAAAATATTAGATGTATGGCCGGCTTTAGATGTAGTTTATAGTTATTTGTGTAATGTTGATATTAAATCATAAATTTTTATGAGACCTGCCAACAAGGATTATCGTCCAATGCTTCTTTAAGCTCCACACGCCATCCATATATGTAATAGTTAAAGACCATTCCATGTCAAAGGACCAGCAACTGCAAAAAACCCTTTTATTAATAAATACTCCGCCTTATTGGATCGATTAGGAACAATCAATTTATTCGACGAAGATGAAATCGATCTTAAGCATCTCCTTTCTGAAGGAACATCCTGCAAACAGAGATTCGACAGATACAATGGAAATATCACACTAAGGGATTTGTACACAAACAGACAAAATTTTAAATCAACAAGTTAGGGACACTTAAGCTAACGTAGAATTTTTAAAAGTGGACTAATAAAATAATAATTACGATTACCGTGCATCAGTCAAACAACTGCATTGAAAACAGACTGGAGTCTAGAAATTTGCAAATAAGATCGACCACAATAAATAGAATTACAAAAATCTAGACAGGATACAACAAATGGATGAATAAGAGTTTTTATTTAATTTGTTGGAAGACATCGGCGTACAAATTTTAACTCTCTAAGATTACAGAAGCCCGAATATATCGTACTTCGAAACTGAAAGACTATGAATCATGAAATACTAACACGTATACCCATCAAGAAGATGCTGTCTACGCGGTGAACCAACCCGAAGAAATTCTGTTTGACTTGAATTTAATTTCAATTTATTTTTAGATATTCAATTTGCAATTTTGAGAATGCAATTTAGAAATATTCAGAATAATGGTTCACGCTAATATGCATGCATGTTTTCAAGTATTGCACACAGTAGAATATACGGCTGCGCTATATTACCGAAATCGGAAATTTAAATCGTAAAAAAATGGAAAGTGACAGTCCAGACATTTATTGGTAGTGATTGACAGTTGTTCCGAAGACAAAGTGAAAACCGGCTGTCAAAAGCGAGAAGTGCATCTCATTGACATAAAAAATATTACATTATGTACAAAAAAAACGTGCACAAAACGGTCTTAACGCGTGGTTCGGTTTATAATGTCAACTTTTCGAGAACGTTGTAGTTTTCATCATCAGGGCTTGTTTTCGAAAAGTCGGCATCATAAGTCAAACCAAATGGTATAACACTCCGAAAAACTTGACAACTGATACGAAAAAGCCTCAAAACGGATTGCGCTGTAACGAATAACATTGGTACTACACATATGATTGAAAAAATCCACTCCCATGGTCCAGTTGGTAAGACAAGTCTTCCGAAATCCGCTCGGTTTGGTCGAGTTTGGTTTTATCATTTAAAGTCTCTTTGACATCTTTCTGTTTTTGTAAAGAGATTGCCATATGGTTAATACACTCGTCACATTGTACTGTATTCAATGAAAGTCTAAATATTCAAATTTCTCTTTTTAAATGCTATTCGAAATAACCTTCTCAAAAATAACTTAGAGATATTCCGTTACACAAGAAATTAGGTTGCTGATGAGGACAGCATGGGATTGTGCAATATGGATATTAACAATTAAACTCCTTCATCCCAACAAGAGTAATAAGACATAAAGCCCAGAAAGAAAGAAACTGAGTAATTACAATAGTGAAATGGGAAAGAATGTAGACTTGCATCATAGAGGCGATTACCGTTCGAGTTGATGAGATACTAACAGTTACGTAACGAGGAAAAAGATACATGAGGCATTAGTAGATCAAGGAAATCAAAGCTAGAAACTAGTTTGAGATCATACAGAACGGTCAATCGGGATTTTTTTGCGGAATTGGATAGAAAAAATGGTATTAAAAGACATCAAATCTTGACATACGAGTATCAAATGACCAGAGTACTGAGAACTATTCAGATCAACTGCGTGAGATTCATATATATAAGTTTTGATTGGAAAGAACTGTCATATTCAGAATTGGTTATCCGACAATGAATGACATGAGTGTTTAGTGTTTTTTTTTTTATAAAAAAAAAATCACATTTTTCTGAATACTTTTTCTCACTTGACAAGATTGAAGATACTAGTATGTAATTCGGTCGTGTTGTACTAGGTCGAGCGCTCACCTATCATAATTAAACGCTGTGTATTTTTAAGAAGATTAAATTTTATTACTGATTTCAATAACATCAGAATTCACTTTAAAGATGAAAAATAAATCATGATAACAAAAAATTTATCTCACATTACAATTTACCAACCAGAATTGGAATCTTTATTATGAAGTTTGCCGTTTGAATACTACTCGGATATCCTCCGGACAGCTTTTAATTTAACAGTAGGAAGTAAAGGTTTTAACAGTAGGTTTTAGTGAATTATGTATTACCTCGGAAGATAGTGGCATAGTAGATGAAAGTGCTGATAATCTATAGCTTTCAGGAGTAGGCACATAGGCTATCGAAGCCAAGCCACAAGGAAATAAATCAAAAGAGCTTTTCTTATTTGAAACGAAGAAGAACTCTCAAACTTGTTTTCAAATATTATTTTCATAAATACTTAACTGCTCTAATAACAGGTTTGATTTTTTCTACGTCATTATTGAGAAATAAGTAATTACGAATTATTACTCACGGTGTGTTTAATATTTGAGTAGATTACTCAACACTTTGCAATTATATTCTTCGTACACAAGCTTACACAATCCTCGGTATCAAATATCATGTCTACTACATTTCATTATACGCTCAACATTCGTATATATCAGTCATTCACCCACACCTAATTGAACAGTCCTCACTTCTCGGCCTACCCCTGTAGAAAAGCCACAAATTTATATTTATTTTTACACTTGATGGTGCAAAATTGTAAAAATCGCAATTTTTCATTAAAAAATAAGGTATTATAGATTATCGTTTCACGAATCTGCATGTTCCTCCTCTGAAATTATGTATGATAAATTGATTGTACCGAATCGGTTCAATAGGGTGGGGTTTTATGACAGAGCTTTTGTTGTTGCTGGTGCGATAGTGCGTCCCATGGTCTGCCTCAATGTTAGACATACGTAAAAAAAATATTCGTCAGATAACAATATTCACGAATGTTAGAAGTGTGCGAGTATTATTGCCTACTCATGTGCAATAATATTGTCAACACGTGCAGTGGAAAACTGCGAGTTTTGTGGCTACTCCAGTGGTTTCCGTCCCGAAGTCTCGTTTAATAGAGGCAGAAAACTATGTAGTATCCCGGTCACGCCTTTCTATGTATAAAGGGTCTTTCAAATTGAGCGGTTTTTAAATTCTTGGATAAAATACAGATGGCATCGCAAACTTGCCTAGGTCTTGTAACATTTGAGAAGTGTAATGTATGACATTTATAAAAATGGAGTCGTATACAATACAACAACGCATTCAAATTGTTGAATTATTTTATGCGTTGTAAACTCCGGAAAGGGCGATGTTAATTGGCCACCAAGATCATGTGATCTGACACTGTTGGACTATTTTCTCTGGGGTTACGTGAAAAACCAGGTCTTTAAGAATGACCCTCAATCAATTATTGAGCTGAAGGATGAAATTATTTGCGTTATTGGTGAGTTAGAACCGCAATTATGCCAAAATGTCATCTAAAATGTTGACAAAAGAGTGGACATCTGTGGAGCTGTAAGAGGTGGATATTTGGCGGATATTATTTTTTATGTTTAAATGTCATACATTATAATTCAATCACCAATGAAAAGAGTTTTGAAATCAAAGCATATTGCGTGTTTTATTCAAGAATTAAACAAAAAATAATTTAAAAAACCGCTCAATTTGAAAGACCCTTTATAAACATATCTCCAATTCCGATATGCGGAGGGGTACCATACGAATGAATGAATACTGCAAAATAATGATCTGTCTACTCAACGAACTTACTGTTACCTGTCGACGATTGGTTTGCGTATAAATAAGACTTATATTCTATGTTATATGTCTATATTTCTCATTCAGAATGATTTATTACATTATTCGACCGATGGGTGTTTTACGAATGAATGAATAAAAATAAGAAAATATGATAAGATAAATTGGCAAACTTACCATATAGAGTGCCGGATTACACCAGAGTCGAGTAGTTAAACGAATTAATAAATGAACCTTGTATTTGAAAATAAAAAAGAAATTAGTAGAAAGTAGAAAAGGGAAACACAGCAGGCAATTTTTTCTAAGTACAAAACGTCATAATTTAAACATGTAAAAGTAAAAGTGACCCTTTTTAAACGCGATAGATAACGAGATGAACTTTTTTTCAGCATCTTTTCTTAAATGCATATTAATTAAAGGCGTTTAATTAAATTAGAAAATGATTTAATTGATGAAGCCCACATTCTGCCAACGCCTTGGCCAACTCTCCACTGGACCGCTGGCATAGTCGATGATTCAGCTATGCTGGCTTGCTAAACAGGCTCTGTGCCCCTTTTTCTTTCGTCTTTGAGACCTCATCTATGAAAATTTACTTGATTTAATCTTTCTTAAAAGATCATTTAATATACTTCAGGCAGCAGAAGTGATTAAGAACGGCTTATGCAGAGTTGACTTTATTTTATTAGAAATCTGATCGCGAAGTTCGCTTTTAAAAAGTCTAATTTGGCTCTAGTGTCGCGAACGGATTCATTTCAAATTTTGTCTCTTTGTATTCAATTCCTTGATGTCAATAAGTCTGCCAGGTCGTACTTTATACAACGAAAGTGTAATACAATACAATAGGATGTCTTCATTGTATCTTGTTAATCTGTATTAGATATATTTTAGAAATTTGAGGTTAACTTCGTCTTCATCTAATTAATTGATTGTTAAAAATCGATTCAATGGAGCGGGCCAATATGATTTTTTGCCGTTGCTGGCCATCGTAAATAAGACTAAACACGTACAGTGGCTCAGTTATATCTGCTAAATTTGTCCACCGAAATTTGGAAAAATATGACTATCAGAAAATTCGTTCAACTAGGTTATTCCGTGTGCGAGTGGTGACGTTCTAAATACCACAGTTCGTAAATACGGCATCGAAAACAATCTTAATTCAAGATGGTGCAAATAATTACCACGTACATTAAATAAAAGTTTAGTGAACAAAAAGTTCACTAGTTTTTCTTTTTAGTAAATGTTATATGTACTCGTGCAAACAGGTAAGTATATCTCGTCCAAAGCTTATAATGTAGCACAACGACAGCAAAAAAACTAAGCGTATCGACTTTTAAATAAAGATAAGAATATAGATTTAAAATAACAGAACACGTGAAAGGTTTTAAAGATAACAACACACCTTTAATAATACATAAATCTAATAACCCAGCTAATGTATTCAAATCAATAGTTATTTTTTACGCTTCGAAATAGATTAAAATTTGCCTGTCAATTAAATAAGCCGCATGCAAGATTATTAAGTTTAACTCCACTAAAAGAAAGTCTTTATAAATTTGACCCAGACCGAAGCAGAAACATTAATTTGCAATTTCCTCTTTAGAAACCGCAAGACAATAATATCCAAAAGTAACAATTTTCAACCATCAATTTGTCGTATACAGAGAGTAAGACATAAATTGTCCAATGAACGCATCTAAACACCACCTTTGACTTCTTTCACATTCTGTACACCTGAAAAAAATGTCCTACTTCTCGGAGTAAACAGTCCGAAAGTGATCTCGTGATAAATTGGCACCCTGACAGGTCATATGATTGATGAAAGACTGACACGAGTTGTTGTATCATCATTCAATATGAAATATGAGAGCAATTCATCAGAACGTATCGATGTTTGACGCGGCATAAATACACATGTCAACAGAAATGTTACAACGATATACTCGTATAATGTAAACAGAAAACAAGAAATTGAACGGCTCGCGAGTTAGTCGTATGACAGAAGAACCAATTTCTTTATTCAGTTTGGAGTACAAGGCCAGTTTGTTAAGTGTGGCGATGATAAACAGCAAATAGCAAACGCAAATAATGGCTTATCACTGTCACCGTCAAAATCACACATGTTCTATTGATGACGCCAAATTCTTAAATATCAGTAGTAAATTGGACATATTAGAGGTCCTAGAAATGTCTAAATCAGTGCATTGGGATGAACATTTAATGCACTGACTTGGACATCTAACATAATACGTCGTCGTTGCTGGGCCTCCTAGTCGAGGATCCTCTCGCCATTCCAACCTCAATACAGTTCGAAAGCGAAGCTGTGCCGTGGAGATTTCGTTTATTTATTCTTCTTTTATCTCCTCTTTAAGTGAGTGAGCTGTTGCACACCAGCAAACTCACCATCCACACCGGTGTACTAGATTTTTTTTTTATTTTTTTTATTTTTTTTTTTTTTTCAAAACAGGCTTAGCCCAATTACATTGAAAAATACAAGACATTAAAAAAGAAGAAAAATTACAGGGAAAATTTTTTTTTTTAAAATTATATAAAGTAAAAAATAATGCATATGTATACAAACGAGTATTTACACACAAACGTATGTTACATATATATTCAGTCACTTAAGTATGTTGATGAGTGCTTTCTAACGCGCTTAATCTAAGAAGAAAATTTACTTTTGCTTTTGGTAATGTGATATGAAATATGTCAATATCCGAAGCAGTCCCGTTAAGAAGAGTTAAGGCCCTTCCAACAGGCATAGCGGCTGGAAGACCCGTTCTTGCGTATGTTATTGAGAACAGTTCCTGCCGGCGCAGTCTAGTGTAATTGTTAGGAACATTTAACGCTAATCTTTGTAGTAATGCTGGACAGCTCACAACTCCTCGAACGAGTTTGACAACGTATACCAAGAGACGCAGATCTCTTCTTATGCTCAAGGAGTTATACCCGAGCATGCCCAGCAGAAACTGCGTAGGATATAGCCACGGATAGACACCAAACTCACTCATGTAGAGATATCGTAGATATTTTTTTTGTACTTTCTCCACCATGAGCGAGTTCTGCGCCCCCACCGGGCTCCAAATGCAAGCATTGCTTTCTAGTTTGCTACGGATCAATGAATTAAACAACGTTTTGAGCACCAATTGGTTTTCAAACGACTTAGAGATTCTCATAACAAATCCTAGAGTTTTATAAGCTGAGTTGCACATAACTTCTATGTGAGGACCAAACGCGAGATTGCTGTGGAACAAGACACCCAGATCTTTAATATTATCTGTGCGGGGAATAGGTATAGATTCTAGTGTATATCTATGGAATTTCAAGACGTGTGAGCGATGATACGACATAATTTTGCACTTTGATGCGTTGAAATATAATTTATTATTGTGGCTCCACTCACAAACGTTGTTGAGATCTGCCTGTAGGTCTAAGCAGTCGGTATAAGAACGATTTTTTTGAAAGATTTTGAGGTCATCAGCAAATAGAAGAAACGTGGATTTTTTTATAACTCTACCTATATCATTAATAAAAATAAGAAATAAGGTAGGTCCAAGATTAGACCCCTGCGGAACACCTGGGTAGGCAGTGAAGTAATCGGAGTTGTAGATTCCATGTGAAACAAATCGTTTTCTATCTGTAAGATAATCTGACAGTAGCCTTAGTAAGTTACCTGGGATCCCAAGTTCACTCATTTTTTCTAATATTTTTTTGTGATTGACGCGATCAAAAGCTTTTGCAAAGTCATGATACGAACAATCAATCTGATTGCCACTATCTACAGCCCTTGAAACATAGTCGGTGAAGACCATCAGATTGGATTCAGTAGATCTGCCTCTTCTGAAGCCATGCTGCTCATCAATTATGTATGGGTCCACTAACGACCTTAGTGTGCGATCCATAAACATTTCTAGGAGCTTAGCTATTGAAGAAAGTATGGCGATAGGTCTGTAGTTGGTTATATCGTCCTTAGAACCATTTTTAAATATGGGAATAACTCGAGTCTTTTTCCATTCACTTGGAAAAGTATGGACTCGGAAGACAAGATTAAATATGTAAGCAAGAGGTGCAGAAAGCAATTCACTACAGCCCTTAAGAAAAAATGTAGGTACTCCGTCCGGCCCGACTGCTTTCGTGTTTTTCATCAACTTTATTTGTTTGAGTATATCAAATGTAGTGATGCTTAGCTTAAATCCCGAGGAAGTATGGTGTTCATCAAAAACAAATGCCTCGGAGTCCCTACAATAAACTGTTGAAAAATAATTTGCGAATGCAGAAGATATTTCGGGACCAGTTATTTGATTCCCATCCCAATTCATAACATTAAGCACTGGAGAATCGTTACGCATGGATTTAATATGATTCCAAAATAGTTTTGGTTCACGTACCATTCGACATTCTAAGTTCCTTATGAAGTCTTTATAGGCCGTGCGAATGTTATGTTTGAGCTGAGCGCGAGCACTTTTGAACGCATCGTAGTCACTCAGACGACAAGAGTGTTTCCATTTTTTGTGAAGAGAATCTTTAAGTCTAATATTCCCAACAATTTCACTTGTGAACCACCTCGGGTATTGCCACTTACGTAGCTCTTTTGGTTTTACGGGAAAGCACTCATCAAATACGCAATAAACATGTTCATACAAATATGCTACCGCCTCGTTCACGTCTAAAATTGAATATAAGGGATCCCAGTTAATATCCGTTGTCTTCAGATATAAGGAATGGAAATCTCCTTTGTCAAATCGCCATTTTTTAAACACTGGATTCTCAAATTTTTTTGGAGACGCATTTATTTTATCCTTGATCAAGAAGACTGTGAGATCGAATTCTAGTGCCGGGTGATGAAGATCTTCTGGTACGAGATGAAAAGGGGCGTGTTGCACCTTGGTGCTAATATTTGAATATATTAAATCTAGAAGCCTGCCGTTAAAATTATTGATATTATTAAATTGTATCAAGCTGTAGGCAGTTGAAACACACAAAAATTCGTTTTGAACCCCCCGTGCCCCTATCGCGCTATTTAAGTTAAAATCGCCAAGAATTACTACTTTTCTATCTCGTATGTAATTTACATGAGCTAAAATGTTGGTACAGAAGAGCGAGTATTTCTCCTCGGTTGTATTCGGTGGGAAGTAAACAACGCATACAAATATTACTAAAAAACTATTTACAGTGATTTTAACCCAGAGATCTTCATTACTCGTTTCTAGGAATGACACTCGTTCAGCAAGAACCGAATCAGAGTTTCTCAATCCAAGTAACACGCCGCCACCACGGTGTGCGGAGACTCCATCAGCGGTCGAGCGATCGCGTCGGAATACTAAATAATTACCATCAAAAAGATCACTGCTATAGACAGAGGCGTCCAACCACGTCTCGGTAAGTGCAATCAGAGAGTGATTGGAAGCAGCAACATTGTTGAAAAAATTTATTGTCTTCGTCTTCAAGCCGCGCACATTCTGATAGTACGCATTAAGTATTGTGAGAGACGAAGTATTCCGCTTCTCTTTCCCATTCTGTCAGTAATGGCTCGGTAGTTTAGGAGCCTCCAAATTGGTTATCCATTTTTTCAAAAAGGTTTTATGGGGCCAATTACTTGGAGATGAAATTGATTCGGTCTTGCTTACCTCTATTCCGATCTTGAATGACGAGTAGTCACCGTGGGATTTCAATTTCGACACTTTGAATGAGCCGGTAGCATCCAATTTTTTTAAGTATATTTCTAAATCCTCTTCAGTCGTTTCACGATGAAGAGGATAGCAATGGTAAAAAACAAATTTATTGGTGTTCATTTCACTGTGCAATGTGCCACGAATTACAGTTCTTTTTTTCCGAACTTCTGTCCAAACACCGTGAGTCACTGTGGCTGTGGGCTCCTCTGATTCATTTAGATTCTTCAACGTATTATTTGCATTTTTATCATCGTCTGACGATGAGCAGCCTGTGTTTCGTGTTCGAGTGTCAGGTTGCGGAGAGCTATTTTTAGGTTGCGCTGCTGCTGCTACTCCTCTGGTTATTCGCCTTTCCACCGCGACCCCAGGTTTGAGAGGCCGTGAATTCTTCATGGTGGTAGAGGCGTACGATGCTCGGGCTGCGTTAACATCTGGGTTTGGGGTCCTGGCTGCAGGTATAGGGCGCGCTGGGGCTGGAACGACAGAGTGCGCTGTGAGGTTAGCGGGGGTGTGAGCGGGAGCGGAGGGTAAGCGGTTGTCCACTGGAGAAATGGTTCCTTTATGGCTAGCTAACACATGTGTTGCACTGGCCATTCTAACGGTCCCGGCGGGCTGCGGAGACACGGGAGTTATACACACTGAAGATATGCTATCACTTGGCACTATTTTGTCAATTTTATTTTCCAGGGAATCTATTCGCGATAATAACAGTTTCATTGTGTTAAGCAGCTGCTTAGACACTTCACAACACGATCCATTGGTTTTTGTTGACATTATGTCACAGTATCCTTGTAAAAAAGGCAATTCACAAAGGAGAAATCACAACACGTGTTATCGCCACGACGGTCGGTGAGCAAGTACGCATGATACACCTGAAGTGAGACGATCGGAGCACACCGGCATGTTTTTTTATGGATATTACCGAAGTCATAGGTATCCTTATACCCCCGAATACTAGGCGGAAAAAAGTCCTGCGTCATTCGAGGGGAGTAGTACATCTAATGCACTGACTTGGGAAAACACATTATATATTCCCAAGATCTCACCGCTGCTTGTAGAAGTTGTCTCCTGCCCCTCCCTCCACCCAAAATCTCCAACCCGTCGGCATTAATGCAAACAAAATTCAGTATTGTTTGTGCTCCCCTGATGATGAAGTGAAAACCTTGATACCGGTAGGGTTATACCGCTGTGACACCAGCTTAAGTTTTTCTGTTATTTATGAGGCAGCGGTCATTAAATATAAATAAATAAATAAAATTAAATTAAAACCAAATGATTAGAGCAGTCACGTACTGCACATAAAAACAATTAAAGTTGTTTCGCAAAGACCGTCCAGAATGACGGCACCATTTTGCAATGGCTTTAATTATGAATATCATCCATTCATATTCCCACCAAGGACATCACTGTCATTTATCATGCACCAAAAGTTACACAAGCCCGTTTATAGAAACTGAATAAATTGTTAAACGATAAAAAAATTAAGAACTCACGAACACTTCAAAATGGTATGGGATTATATTTTCGAAGTAATAAGAAATATGGAAGAAATATTAGGCAACCAAATAAGTTTTTTTAACATTGTTCTTAGCCAAAAAAAATCGTATGGGATTTTCAGAATAAAAATTAAACACTATTTATATGACATTTTTAAGGGTTTAAAACCACAATACAAAAGTACATATCAAGTGAAAGCATACTGATTGATTGATACATAGCTGTGCTAGATGACACACGTAAAAACTTCGGCTGTGCAAGTCAAAACAAGATTCTATGAACTCGAACAAAACAAGATAAAAGTCTATGAATTCGACCAAAACAAAATAAAAGTCTATGAACTCGACCAAAAATTTCACGAACTTTTAAATTACCTAGTGAATAAACGTATTGAAACATTTGGAAAATACCATTTAAAATATTTTGTAGACACATACACGGCTTTTTTATTTCACAACTTATGACATGGAAATATGATTCTCATTGCCAGTTTCGTACTTTTCTCACGTTGCGAAGAGTTTACTTCTTGCTGTAGAATGGCGACAAGCCTTCTTGGCGGGAAAAACAACCTCCCCGCGACAACTTCTAAAATCATTGCCCATCGCACAGCTACGGTTGAGATTTTGCTGTAGGCCAAGCGGTATTGGGCGCGTATCCACTTACGGCGAAGTTGACAACGAACAAACCCTGAAGATGAAAACTGCAACGTTTTCGAAATGTCGGCAACATAAGACAAACTAAGTGGTATGACCCTCTGAAATACCGTATTCAACGAATACAAAAAACCTCGAAAGCCTTAAAACAAATTCACAATTGACTACAATCCAATTTTTTTGACCACTGGTTCTGAGTCAACTTGGGCATAGTTAATTTTGCTGTATCACCTGCAAACGGTTCTGTTGATCCGTATGTCTATTTTTTTTTCGATGCTTGATCGTTGCCCAAAACGGGATGTGCGCGGGCCATGGTGTAATTGTACCACAATATGGCAGATGTTGGGAAACCAAAGAAGATCTACATTGTGGATATAGCATTGGGCAATTGCTCTGTTAAATAACACACATTTGATCAGTAACCGTGCCAATTCAATCAGAAAAGACGATAAAGTGACCAGACTAACTAATTTATTCAGAATTGTGTTGATTTTTAAGGCTATATATAGATTGATTTAAAATATAAATAAATATTGTATTGAAGAAAAAGGAATATCGTAAAGATGCATTTGCTATGATGGTCACTACGTACGTCACTGGATTGAATTA
>OX463849.1:31272079-31484220 GCA_949825065.1 Odontocerum albicorne | reverse complement strand
AAAGTATTGTAAATGTAATATTATATATGGGGGAATTATTAAATATTTGAGCAACTTGAGGAATTATTCTATTTTTTGTTCAACTATTAATTATTTTTTCACACATTCTATGCAACCCATTGATTTATTCAGCATTTATATACTCGTATATATATATATATATATATATATATATATATATATATATATATATATATATATATATATATATATATATATATATATATATATATATATATATATATATATATATATATATATATATATATATATATATATATATATCCTTCATTGCTATTTTACCATGTCCAAGTTTCACTTGTATATCTTAAGGTTAAGACATGATTGTATTATGAGCAGGAAGCTTTGCTTTTTTTACAATACTTCTGTCAAATCTTTTATTTCGTAAATATTTAGTACAAGAACTTTGAATCGCTTACATTTATTCAATAATTGAATATTAATCGTAGGATTTAAGTTCAATGTAATTCTTTGTAAGTATAATACACAAATATCAACTTAACTTTAACCCTAATACTTAACATAATAATGTAAAATACTCTTAATATAAGTTAAAGTTTATATTTGGACTCTAAATCCTAATATTATCCAACAAACAACCAATATCCTTAAAATAATAATAGCTTGTGTGCTGTTGAAAACCATTGGTTCCAGATCTATGAACATATATTTTTATTTTTTCTTTTAAAATGTATGCAATATATCCATACTCCAGAAGTTAAATGGGACGGTATAATTGCCCTTAACATGATTTCAGCGTATCCTGCGGTTTTTCAGACGCATTTCAAGGCTTGAGCCAGACAACCTGTAGAAATTGATGGTCACAGGAAATGTGCCAGTAAAAAAAGGCTGAGCACCAGCCAAGATGAAGTAATCAGGCATTGTGGGAAGGCTATATATACAGTGCCGTACAAAGTGATCGAGAGGAGTCGAGATGCAACCTGCATCACCAACTTCCCACAGATCGCAACCCTCATTCCTTTCGCAAATGAAGAGCGAAGGCGTTCATGTACATTTTTAGCAAATACTGATATGCTACGAGTATCAACAAAATTTTAACATTTATTTAATATTATAATTATGACTAACGTAATCTTATGATAGAAATACAGTTTATCGCGTTCAAATTCGGTTCTTGAAGGTAACATTCAAAGGTCTCAGAATTTTTTTTCAAAATTGTACGGCTTTTGAAAATAAATTTCCCTAGTAAACCCGGAGTTATCTGGGAACCTGGTATATGAAAAAGTCTTGGTAGTATGGTCATATGAACTGTTAAAAATAATAATGTGTTAAAAAATATGATCATAGAAATCTGCAGGATATCAATATTCGTAGTTTTTTTCTGTCTGTTATTTCATTACTTAAATAAACTTTTTTCATTGCTTAAATACACTTTTAACTAGGCAAGGAAAATATGATTTATTTATTTAATATTTGATAAACGTTTAACTTAATTACATCAAATAACAGGAAAAAATAAAAAGTGAAAAGTCTAAATATGACATAATGACAACAGAAACAATGTTACTCAGACTTCTCCGTGAAGTATCTTTGTTATATCTACAACGTTTATTTAGAAAAACAACCCTCAATTTATCTACCGAGATATTAATAAATAATAAATAAATACAGGTTTATTGATAGCAACATAGTATGTACATAATACATTTAGGCACATTTCAAGAACACATTAAATAGAGAATACATTAAAAAACAGGACACCAGATGTTGAACACGTAGACCAGACCTTGAACACGTAGAACAAGAAGATAAAAAAAACACAGATAATAAATAGATGACGTTCAAGAGAGAAGGACATTAAAAGGTTCGGACTCATCCTACAAACATTTCCCCGGCCGAAATACACCCCACCAATGTAGGACGAGCCCAGAACGCAAGGGTATTTGGGGGTTTCCATCCCACACCCCCACATATCTAGATTAAAAATAAATAAAAAAATAAAAATATATGGCACAAAAACGAAATAAAAAGTAAACCCACATATACCACCTCAGGTTAACTGTCAGCAAGAACGAAAAAAAAGAAAAGACTCAAAGGAGTCCAAATTTTACAATATGACAAATGGGAAATGAAATAGTTTGAAACAACATTAAAATAGTTAGGCAGTAATACATTGAATAGTTAAGCATTTTTAAAATATATGAATGAGAAGATAACGCACAAACATGTACGCACAATCCCCCGATTCACCACCAGCGAAAAGAGAGAAAAAGAAAGAAAAAGAGAAAGAAAGCAAATAAGAGACCCATTAGCCACTGAGAAACCCATTAACCACCCAGAAGATAACACTTTAGAGCATCTCTGAAGGTACAACTATTCACCTGTTCATTCAAGGCCTGGTGGCAACTCATTCCAGCATTTTGCTGTCTGAGTATGAGAAAGATCATTTGAATAGTGTTAGATTATGGTTTGGGATAAGTAAAAGAGTCTCTCTGCTTCTAGTTTCGTAGCCGTGAAAGTTTCTAGCCCAATTCAGTTTTTCGAAGAAGTTTTTATATCCCAATTCAGAAAATATATTGACATCGGAAAATTGGTATAAATAATTGTTAGATACATTTAACGAAAGTTCGTCAATTAACAAATAATTGAATTCATAATGTGCAATGCCTTTAAAATAAACTTTTCCATCTTCCAATAAATAAAGCTTGCCGTCTTCTGGCTTTGTATTATTAGGCTTCGATTAATTAATAAGTGTTAAGAAGCTCGGTAGACAAACATAAATAGTGGCCCCCAAAAAGTCCCTGAAAGCCTTTCCTTGTTTGAAACCAACAATCTAATTTGCCCAAGCATCAGATGAGCAGAAAGTACCCTGGAACTGGATATCATATATTTATTTCATTACTCGTCTGTCTAAACTTTGTTTTGAGGCAATGTTGTAAACACTGATCCATGTGTTTTGATGTCTGCCTTCAACTTATAATGAAGGAGTATTGTATTGTTGATGTAGTTACAGAAGTTTTTACAGGTCCGTAAGAATAGTTTAGAGAATCTATAACTTCAGCGATTAATTTATTTAAGACTTAATAATAAATAGACGTAATGCGGAATTTATTATATTTCTAGTGTAGATTGCACTACTGTATTATTGATATAGTTACAGCATTTGTAAGATGAAGTTTTACAGGTCCGTAAGAATAATTTAGAGAACCTATAACTTCTGTGATGAATGTACGAGTATTTAAGACTTAACAATAAATACATAGACTTAATGCTTAATTTATGCCATTTCTAGTGTAGATCGCCCCGTATGAAGACGTCTTTTTTCAACCTATAACTAATACTTTCGTAGATAATAAATAAATGAAAGAATACGCCATAACTAGTACTTCCGTAAAAAATACACCATAACTAATACTTCCGTAAATAATAAAAATATACAAGAATACAAACAAAACATTATATCCATTTAATTATTGTAAATTAAAAAGGAGAGGGATAAGAAAGGAGAGGGATATGAGGGAAAAATATTATGGGGAATAAGGGAAAACATGCTGTGATACAAATAAGATATAATGATTTTTAAGTTTTTTTTATCAAGAAAGCCAATAAAAGTTCAAGTCTTACTACAGATGATACCGGAGTCTAACGACATAGACAACAAAATACAACGTGAAGAAGGAAGAGCGATGAATTGGAAAGGCACTATGGTCTTTTTGTGAAATAAAATCTATAATTTCTTCAAACCAATCATAAATGTGTAAGAGTTACATAAATTACAATTGCTGAGAGAAAGGTTACGACGATATTAAAAAAAATGCAGCATAACAAAATGTTTGCAGCTGTCACCAAAGACTGGGAAACAAGACGGATGATGATGGGAAATGACAAGAAAATATTATTTATAGATAAACACATTTCGTCGTTGAAGAGACGTGGAATATTTTTTAAGTCGCTATTTGAAGCAAGTCTACAAGGGTAAGAGCCAAACTGCAGCCGGTAACTGATTCCAGAGCCTGACTACATGAACAATTAAAAACCACGTGAAAACGAGAATACATATCAATACAAATAAATATAATAACATAGATGCTTTCCAAATTTAATTGATTGATACAGTTTCTAAATTTGTTATATCGATTACATACGTATAAATACCATCCCGCTGTTTCCCTGATGAAGTAGACAGAAAGGAGATAGGGACTGAATTTCCTATCGCGACCACATCTTACATCTCTTATACATCCATTCATATTCTCATATAACTCGTACGATTACTCTTACATTTCCTTATATTACTCTTACATTTCCTTCTTTTAAAATATCATTAGTTTTAACTGATCATTTTTTTCTTATTCTTCCTTCCAACTGACAAATTTTTTTTAGTGTAATACGCATTCAACTTACATTTTTTTTTCATTCATTTATTCTACATGCCCTAACCATTTCACAGTGCTCTTTTTCATCGTGTTCGATACATCAGTCTTAAATTCACACAAAATAAAATGAATTTCAATTTAATTTGGTAAAGGTCTTCAGGCAACAGTTTAACGTACGTAGCAACAGTAGCACATTCTTAAAGATTATTCATTCAAGAATAAGGCTAAAGTGCGAGCGTGACCTGGATAATTCTAAATTTGGCTTCAGGAATGGCTTTGGAACACGAGAAGCGTTATTAGCAATAAACGTGCTACTGCAGAAATGCCGAGACCAACGGAAATACATTTTTGCCTGTTTCATCGATTACGAGATATTCGATAAAGTGAAACATTCGATAGAGTGAAACACGCAGACCTTGTTAAGATGCTTCAGGAACGGGGTATAGATGATAAGGATATAAATATTAATAAAAACCTGTACTGGAACCAAGAAGCTGTCATTAAATTGGAAAATAACAAATCTAAAGGCATACCAATTCAACGTGGAGTCCGATAAGGTTGTATTTTGTCACCTATGTTATTCAATCTGTACTCTGATATAGTTTTCAAGGAAGCACTATATAACTTGAATCTGGGGGTCAAAGGGAATGGTGTTTACGTCAATAACATCAGGAACGCAGATTAAACGGTTGTTCTGGCAGACAGTATTGACGACTTTCAAACGCTTATGGATATAATTAATGAAGCCGGTGTGAGGCTGGGGCTGAACATGAACGTGAGTAAAACTAAGTTCATGATGTTTGGCCGGTAGGATCACGCAGGAGCTCGTCTTACATTGAACGGTGCTGATATAGAGAGAGTGAAAAAATTAAATACCTCGAAAGTATCCTAGTAGAAGACCTCGACCCAGAAACCGAAGTCAAGTGCAGAATTGAATCATCTCGTGCGGCTTTTAATAAAATGAGAAGCGTATTCTGCGACGATAATCTAAACTTGAAACTTCGACAACGGCCACTCAAATGCTACGTTTGGTCAGTGTTATTGTATGGAGTGGAATCATGGACCCTCAAAGTTGGTAGTATGAACCGACTGGAAGCATTCGAAATGTGGATGCATCGGATAATGCTACGGATACCCTGGAAGGATATAGTCAGCAACACAAGGGTTTTTCAAAGAGCCAAAGTTGATAGAGAGTTGCTGACTAATATTAAAATCCGAAAGGTGTCCTATTTGGGTCATGTACTTAGAGGAGTAAAGTACAAACTACTGCACCTGATCATCCATGGCGGAATAGAAGGCCAAAGAGGTGTTGGCAGGAGGAAAATCTCATGGCTCCGCAACATACGTGATTGAACTGGCATAAGGAGTGTTGAGGATCTTTTTCGGGCTACCAGGGACAAAGATGCCTACTCCCAAGTGATATTCGACGTTGAGGGGACCTGACGACACTGGGAAGAAGAAGAAGCAACAGTTTAACTTACAACTAATTTTGACACTCAGTTTTACTGCACTTACACATATTTAGCTTCTTTCAGTCTTTCTCTATGATCACGTTTCACTCCCATACATCTGTACTTAAATACTGCTATATATAATCTAAGCTGATAATACTGCCCGGTTCGAGTTTATACGTTTAAGTATCCCTTTGACTCAGGTTTTAAATACTGCCTAAATATTTAGCAAAATTCTTTAACTTGATATATTTCATAGATTTCCTATATATTGCATTATTTTTTCTGTCCCATTTTTCAACCACTATGTAGATTTTGCAACAATAATTCTTTATCCTCTCGTACAAAGTATATTGGGTAGATTTCTTTAAATAGATTTAATCTGATTTGTTGCAACTACTATAGAAATGAAAATACCATTTGACTATTCAAGTGTCATTCCCTTGAATTACTCTACCATTCAGACACTGTCCAAGATAAAAGTATAAAATATAAATTCCTAAAATACTCCGAAATAACGCAAAATATCTTAATAGTACTGCAGAGATGGGTGTCGTGATAAAATCGCCCAAAGCAGTAGACAATTGAGGTCAGTGAGGAGATAAAAGAACGATCTGCGGAGAGAAACAAACTTTTCCTCGATGTCTATACAGATCCTAAAGGGATTAGAGTGTGAGGTTGTCAAATAATACTAACATGCAAACCCACATATTTTTTCTAGTACATGTTCATTTTACTTTAGGAAAAAGGGGGAAGAAAAACGAATAAAGGCAAATACATAGTATGCATATTTGTACGAAATAAAAGAAAATAGATTGTTTACATAGAATTCTACAAGATCGGCGGGCTTCCTGGATAGAGGGAGATTAATTAATATAATCTGCACGAGTGGTACAGCAGGTATGAGAAGTTTAGAAAGACTTGAAAAAACATGGCACTATCAAATTGATTGAATTCTGAAAGAAGGCAGAGTGATAAGCTTTTATATTAGGAGAGTATCTATGGACGTGGGAGAAGCGACAGATGTGTGCCAAGGTAGAATAAAGTAGAGACTTGTTCACTCTGCCTACTCCAATAAGAATTGTAAAGTGAGAATAATGAGATTGGTGGAATCATAATTAATCAGAGTAAGGGGGAAATTGATTGAAAGCTCTCTTTAGCTGATATTTTGTTCCGATTACAAAAAAAATAAGTCACCAATTTCATAAAATATATATTATTTTTAATAGAACAGCACCATTATCAAGAATGTCTTTTTATGACATAAGTATTGTTTTTGATTATTATAAACATATATACTATCACACCGTTTCCCTGTCGGGCAAGGCAAAGAGACAGAGCGCCAGACTTTTCTATCGCCATACATGTTTTTCGCCTCCTTTATATCCGTATAGATGTATCCTTCTCATATAACCTCAAAATATAATTCACTCGATCCAACTATACTTTCCTTAGTCTTCCTTTTCTACCATTTCCACTCATATTTGCATTATACTTTGTTTTCTTCGTTTTATATGACCAAACCAATGTCAGTGTTATTTTTTATTGTTTTTAATACATCAGTCTTAAATTCACATTCATCGTTTATTAATGTATTATTTTCTTCACTATATTAAGTAATTGACCATTTACATCATAATAAGACTACTTTCGTGTCCCAGTTGGTAAACCACCTGTCTTCCAGCCTGGAGGTTGAAGGTTCAATTTCAGTTGACACCCAGATTTAAAAAAAGGATTTTAGTCTGATTTTCACTAAAGGCCTCTTGAACATTTTTCTGATAGTTTTGAAGACAATATCCTTAACTGTCCCGCCGCCCCCTCTTATCTCGCCGAAAATTTTCAGCGTCTTTCCAATCATGAATTAGCGCAACGCTCAAACATATATTGTCTATTGGCCTTTCCAGTTCATAGCTCCTCTTTTTTTACGTCGTACTTTACTGTCCATGCAGTGAGACTCTAGAATCAGTTACAAACCAATACAAGACTCGCTCCGTCCTTGGAATGCTTTAAGAAGCGACTGAAAAAACTCTTAATTTCTAGTCAGTAAAATAACGTGTTTCATTCCTGATTTTTCTTTTCCTTTCCTCTCCACCAACCCTTCCTTTCCTTTTGATTGATGATACGTTAGGATGAATTCCAATATAATTTGCCAAAGGTCTTTATGGGGCCACAGTTTAACTAAAATAAAATGTGTAATTATTATTTATACCTTATTTTAGTAGAGTATTCATAAATGACACTATTTATTAAACAGCGCAATAGAAGTCACACTTTTCTTCATATAATTAAAATAATAAAACCAAAATTGTATCTAGTGTACTTGTTCCAGTACTGAATATTTCCATCTTAAATCCTTTCCTAAATCCTTTCCTAAATCCTAATCCTTTCTTTATTTTTCTCCAAATTGGCACTTTTCACTGCTTTAAAGTTATAAAAATGAACGAGCTTTTCTCCTACAATTGTTGATAAAACAGTATTATTATACGTAACATATTTGCATTATTTATTCTTTGAACATATTCCTAATGCAATTTATGAAACATGTTCGTATAATGATTTTCTACACATCTTCCTATTATGGTTTATTAAACATAGCTATTTAGTGATTTTTTAAACATACTCGTATTACGGTTTAATAAACAAACTCGTATTATGAAATACTATACATAACATACTTGTATCAAGATTGATTAAACATTCTCGTGTAATGATTTTGCAAACGTACTCGAATAATGATTTATTAAACATACTCATGTTATGATTTATTTAGCATATTTGTATCATGATTCATTAAACAAACTCGTATTATGATTCACTACATATTATAGTCGTATTATGATTTATTAAGTTGTCTTGTATTATGATTTATTAAACTCGTTTTATGATTCACTACATGTACTCGTACTCGTATTATGATTCGCTACATATACTCGTATTATGATTTATTAAACTTACTCATGTTATGATTTATTAAACATACTAGTATTATGATTTATTAAACATTTGTTTGAATTCATGCTAAATTAATATATATTATTATGAAAGTTAATAGACATATTTGGACATTTTTTTAATAAAAGAGCTTGAACGAGTTTTTGGCATCATTTTGAAGATGGAACATAATATGTTTTTTTCCGTAGTTAATGCTTTTTTACTACCGTAAAGGAAATAATTAGTCACAAACCATGAAAAAGATATGTACAGCATATGGAAACGATGTAACAAGCGATGGTGTCCGTAATGGTGTTTAGCCATTTGACGATGGTTTCTTCTCTGAAAGGACGATTACCATTGTTGGCGAGAAAATCAAGACTTTGATCGAAAATAACGTTTTTTTTTAATCACTGAAATGAGCAATTTTGCGTTTGATTTCAAAATATGAAATTACTTTCCGCACAACCCTATACAATAGTCCACAATAAGCACAATAGTTATGAAAATATGATAAATGGTTTAGAAATGAGAACGCTGCATAAAACGCGTGGTATAACAATGTCATGATATTAGGAAATAATGCAGCTTGAAAGAAGAGCTGCGCTCAAGATAAAGAAAAGAGCATTGAGATGGTTCGGCCACGTTAAAATAATGGACGATAAAGGATTTACAAAATAATCCATCTATACGAGCAGCGGCGGCTAGTCTAGAGGTGCGTTGGTGCGCTGAACCGGAGAAATAATTCGAAATAATTAAATTATATATTCGCAAACATGACTCAAAAATGTTAAATATTTGTATAGATTAAATATGTGTAAGAATATTGCCAAATAGTACGAGTATTTTTGTTTAAGTGAAAATTAAGTTTTCTTTTAAATATTTCTTTCAAATTGACCGGCCAAGTTTGCCAATCTCCAATACGCACCGGACGGAAACACAAATTCATATAGGACAGACAGAGATGTACAGAAAACCGTGAGATAGCGATATTTCATATTCGCTCAGCGTCTCGAGGTGCGTTGGTGCTTAGCGCACCAACGCACCGCCGCTATATACGAGGGTGAAAGGGCTAGAAAAACGAAAAATGTGAGAGTATGCATGAAATGATAGTAAGACGAAGAAAAGCACTCTGAGATGATGTGGACATGTAGAACTAATGAATGAAGAAATACTAACAAAACACATACATAGTGTAAATGTGAGTTGTTTGAAAAAATGTATGAATGTAGAACAGAAGAAACGATGTGTCAAGATAGTAATATCTGGTGCTCTGTCATCTCTACATACACCAGCAAGGAAATGGCGTGATGGTATGTATATGTGTATTTATGGGTGACGTGGTTCATGAGCATGTCCGAAGTGAAAGACGTGTGCCAGGATAGAATGAAATGAAGATTTGTTATATTTGCTTACTTCGATAAGAACTGGGCGTGATGATTATGATGAAGGTTAAATATATTCAATATGGGACTAGTCATTTGGTATAAAATCTTATCTAGTCAAATAAACTATAAGATCCATCAACAATGAAATGCCTAGGAAATTGATCTATTAAAGATTTAGCGAAGTTGAATGAAAGAGATTTTGTTTTCCGTTGGCTCTGTATTGGCGATTCTTCCCAGAGATATCTAGCAGAGCTAGTAAATTTATATATCACAGTAATCCAGATAAAAACAAAGTGACCCGAATTTTCCACACCATCAAGTTCTATTTTCCTAAATTTAAGTTTTGTTTTTTTAACTGCGAACCTTTTTCAGTTTGTAGTTTTTTTACAGATATATCCTTAAAACATCTTTTAGTTAATCTATTGTAAAACTATTCGTTTCTAAAATAAATGTAGAACGGTAATTGAAGACGTCGAAAGGAATATATAGTAATTGGTATTATGTGGGGATAGTTTATGATGATTGTATGAAAATCAAGGTATTCGTTAGATTGCTTGTGTGGTTTAGTCACCCTGTTTCAGAAAAGTTAGTTTTTTTTCTTGCTGGTATTTTGGAAAGGGCGTGGTATTTTTTCATTTAAATAAAATTAGGGATGAGGTTCTAATGAGTAGTAGAGCTACAATGGAGTATGCTTGGCTGGAAACTACACTTCTACAAAATGTCGTAATGCGCCACGTTACAATGTCACCAGTAACTCTACTACCAAGTCCAACTCTTTAGCGTCCACGAGTGGTCTCTCAAGCCCTGCGAACCCCAGGCAATGTGACCACTGGTATTTCCATCAGTGTCATAGCAGATAGAGAGTGAACGAATGGCGAGTTTCCAGTGCCATAAAACTGAATGCACCCAGCTAAGGGAAGGTAATCCCAACAGAAAATCCTCCAGAGAAGGCAAGGGGAAACCACTCTGGATATACATCCCCAGGAAATCACTATGGAGAGAAAAATCTCAGGTGATAGTCAACGTTGGTGGGACCTGACATGACACAAGGAAGAAGATCGAGGTCTAAGAATGAATATTACATAATCTGAAGTCATAGTTATAGAAAGTGGGGAAGAAAATGTAAATGCCATATATGGGTAAATATGAATGATTGAAGTCGACGACGATTCAGGCGATATCCCCTGTTGCCTGACCAGTCCACCTACTAGTATTAGCTAAGAGGACCAAGGTCTGAGGGAATGTGATGGAATGCAAGTCGCTTGAACGAGTGGACACGTACTTGCTTAATAATTAAGTGTGATGATTGTTACCTAGTTATAAGTAGTGTGTAGAGGTTAACTATTTCTAAGTTATATTAAGATTATTAAACTAATTATATATTAAGATTATTAAAAATAAAATGATTTGTAGGAAATTTTAATTGAGTTAGTCCATAATTATAATAAATAAAATATATTAATTCTTAATATATAAATTTGTATATATGTTAGGTATATCCATTGGTAAATATTTGTGTCATATATAATACATCTTTGTTAATTTAAAAAAAAATCTTAGATTATGGAAGAATTATGAGAGATATCGAACAGTTTTAAAATCTGCTAAGATGATAATAATAATTAATTACCAATTTTGAGGAATCGGAGTTAAACGTGGATGTGGAAAAATACTGAAAGGAGGTGAATAAATGCGTGTACTATGAATAATGCACGGGGGATAAAGTATGGCCGAATACGAAATGAAGGGATTAGGGATCAATGTTAACTTAAAACTAATGTGTTGAGTAATAAGATGAAGACCACTTTCAGATGGTTTGGACTTGTATAATGAATGAATGGAAAAATATTACCGAATTATGTAAGGCAAAACGTGATAGAGAAAGATCAAGGAAAGTATGATTGGATCTAGTGAATGGTATTATGAAAGAATAAAATCGTAGCAGATGTAGAATGGAAGTAAAATAGGAGAAAGATGTGTGTCGAGATAGGAAAGAGTGGCGCATTGTTCTTCTACCGACCCCAACAAAGAAATGGTGTGACGACATGTGGTGTTATTTTTTCAGTTACGCTACATTTAAACAATTACTTTGATGGGAAAACAATTTTAACATCTAATGAAAGACCTCTAGCCCTGTACTGTTACGGCATAGTGGGGATGCGTTAGCGCAGTGGTCAGGGCATCTATTTGATGAAGATAGTTATTTTTTTTGGTTTATATTTATCAAATTAGTTTTTTATATTATACGTATTCATTTAACAGTATGTTTTGTTAAGGCTTGCTCTCCTTTGGATCTGGAGGTCCGGCGGTTGATTGCAAACGCGTTTCTGTTGAGAGGTGAATTTGCGAGAATAGGAGACGTCCGTCTTTACCCCTTGCTGGAAATCAATCCACACTTGACTTGCTTCAATTCACCAATAATAGTATAGTAGTTGCCTTGGATGTCATCCTCAAAGAAACGATAAATCTACAATACTTTTATTTCATCATGAAGCACTTATCATAAGCTTTCCTTGGGTAGCTACTAGCTACAGGACATCCTAATTCAATCGCAGGCTATGAAAGTTTCAACAGCAAACATTTTTCATTACAGTTTATTCGTATCGTTGAAATTTATATAACCAGCCAAATCACTTTGCAGACCATATTTTATGGGTCTGTGCGGTAAGTAGAATCCCTATCAATAGGGAGGAGCTCCATTCAGCTATTTGTCAGACTACCTTCTACCCGATTGACTACTCTGGTCTCGTGACTACCGGCGATAATTTTACAGGTTTCTCAAATTTTCATAAAAAAATAGCAACCCCTTAACCTGCTAAGGCAGTATCGTAAACATTTTTTTTTATTTAAATATTCCATGGTGTGGCAACATTGTCTTCGGCCCCATAATGGAGCCTTCGTGTTTAGAGCCACTCCAGCAGACAGGGAACTCGTTGTTCGTAATGCCACGTGTTAGCAATACTACTGCACGTTAAGAAGCAACAATACTCGCACACGTGTAAAGGGTGTAAGTATTATTATTTTTTACTATTGTAAAAATTATTTATTTACTGAGTCTCTTTATTTATTTCATTTATAAGTACAAACTAGGCCAAAAAGCTGAATTCATTAAACTAATATTAAAAGACTTTTACTGTACACTTTGATCTTAACCAATCCATCAAATAATAACTCCTTAGCCAAGCAGAAACAATCGTTCATCATGAACAGTCAATAAAAAGTTATCTTTCCCTCTAAGTTCTATAATCCGTTCGCCAAATCTCATAATCCATTCCCCACACCCATAACCCATTCAGCCACCCCTTGAAAAAACCCCTAAATGGGATGACAGTCATTTGCTGGTGGTTTATCCGTCCACCATACCGAATTGAGGTTTTTATGAGGCTAATCTTTCAACGGGAACAACGCTTTTGTAATCCAGTTTATAAAACAATGAAGAAGTTCTCTACAAACCAAACTTTTCCCCTTTCTAAATTTGTTTTTTTTTACTTGCCCATTAAAAATAAGCGGAAGTGTTTATTTCTTTGGTTGAACAGTTAAGTAACAAAGAAGTATTGTTTTTCACCTTATTATTATAATATTTTATGTTAGGTGAAAGAAAAGTGTGAAAGGAAAAGTAAAGGCGATATACTCGTATCATATAGGTGAATGAAATATTGGAGAAAGTTGAGGAATTCTGCTATTTGGGTAAATTTTCTCACATGTTGAAACAGTTAATAGAGGTATCGAACGGCGCGTGGCGATAGGAAACAACGTCAATGGACCACTAAACCATATATACTCTCGAACAGTATCAAAATTTGCTAAGGTGATAGTCCACAATAGTATTTTAGTGCCAACTTTGATGTAAGGGAGTGGGACAAGATTGAGCAAAGCTGAATAAATACTGTGAAAATGCGTGCATTTAGAAGAATATTTGGAGTGAAAATGTATACGGAATGGGGATGGAATACGGAATGGGGATGGATGTGTTGAGTAAGATAAAAAGGAGCACACAGAGTTGGTTTGGTCTCGCGTGTGAAAGAAAGACCAAGGAAAGCATGACAGGATCAAGTGAATGATATTCTGAAATAATGAAACGTAGAAAGTCAGAGAAGTCGTAGAAGTTGTATAAAGTTGTATAAATATTGTGATAGGAAAGTTTGGCGCTATAAGGAAATAACGTGATGGTTTGTTTGTATGTTATGTATTCTTTTTTTTCATAACGACCTCCGTGGTCTAGTTAGTAAGACGTCTGCCATTCAACTGAGAGACCACAAGTTCATTTTCCGTTGGAACACGTGTTTATTTTAAAAACAGCTTGTTTAATGATTTTCTGATTGGTTGAAAGAGATTGCCAGATGGTAATACACCTATTAATTGTATCATGAATAATGAAAGTTTAATACATTACAATCCGAATTGATAAATAGGATACATTAAATAAAAATATATTGTCATCGGTTCCAGTAGTCGTGCTTTTGGGTTAAGAATCATAATAAAGTTAGCAAAGAATTCACGGTTCATCACTGCATGTTAGCAAAACTGCCGTATGTGGAGAGATAACAACACTCAAACACATGTTTGGCAAAAGTGAATATTGTTTTTAACTTTTTGAATTAAAATCTGGACTCTTGATTGGACGACAAGCATCTCACCAACTAGGCAACGAAGGTCGTCGTGAATCATGATAGATCTATTAAAAAGTGATGACCTCCGTGGTTTAGTTGAAAATATGCTTGACACCCAGCTGGGAATTTTAAGTTCGTTTTCCGATGGCACCAGGAAAAAATAAAAAAGGATCCCAGTCTTATGAGAGTTTTTCTGGTAATAATACTTACAAGCGATAGATGTGCGTCAGTATTGTTACCCTATTTATGTGTCGGGTAGTGTTGGCAAGAAATGCAATGACAAACTACGAGTTCTATGCTTACTTAAATGGTTCTAAACCGGAAGGTTTAATTGATTGTCCCAATCACTAATTCGGATGTGTTTAAGGGTACCGGATGAATAAAATAAATAAGAATCAGTAGACATTTTCAAGGTATTAATTACTGATTGTTCAGTCAACTTATTTTTGTTCAAAAAATGCGATATCAAAGCTGGAAAATATATAAAAAAGCAGAACCGTCACCATCACAACGAAAATGCACCTAGTGAAGTCTCTCGTCATCGCAATATTAATATATTATAACACGGAGACTTGAACTCTGTGAGCAAGTGAGAGACGCAAAATAGATACATATGAAATGTGGTGCTAGAGGAGGCTATCAAAAAATTCCATGGATAGCAAGGTGAACTAACGCCTTCATTCTTGAATAACTGAGAATCACCAATAGATTGTCGACAATAAGTCTAGCACAAGTCCTCCGATTCTTTGGGCATATTGCTCATGACCAAGGCCAAGGAAGTTTGGAAAGGCTCTTGGTTATTGGAAGCGTTCAGAGACGACACACAAGAGAAACAATCCCAACACGTTGAACTTACCAGGTGCAAGATGAACTACCCTTCAAATCACGGAATGGTTCACGTGAGTATCATGAGGGTCACAACGCTCAGGCATGAGCTACATGACAGGATGTCTACTATTTTCTCATTTTCTAGCCTTTCGATACCAAGTTGGCTTTTTAAATGAATTATTGTTTGTTGCTAAATAAATAAAGGGTAAACTAAATTAACTAACAATGATATTTAAAATATTAACCATAAAGTAAAGTTTTACTAAACTAAAAATACTTAATTTTCTGGCAAAAAATAATTGCTTTATATGACATTGTCATAGTAAGCGCTTTATGCGAAATTGGCATAGTTTGCACTTTGTACGAAGTTTTCATAGTTTGCGCTTTATTCGACGATAAATGGCGAGAACTTACGAAGCTGAGCTACGTTTTGACTACAGTTATTTTCTTTTGAGAAATAGCAACACTTTAGTTTAGTGGGTCTAATGGCTGAAATGAGAGCGTTTCTGTATTCAATTTGCGCGCGTTAAAAAAGTTTTGTTTCTTAATGCTGAAAGTATGAAAGTCACATTTATTCAAATCTTCCACGAAAACGTTTTGAAGATGACAAATCTAAAATACCACACAATACTCGCTAGGCCAGGCCATTTCAAGTATCTTAAGATTATCAATCAAGAAATCTGAATTAAGTACATAATTTAGCATTCATAAGTGAAAACTGTTCCGAAAGTTAGAAGACATCTAAAATGGATCGTCGATCGTTACTGGGCCTCAAAGTCAAGGATCCCCCTTGCCATTCCAACGTCAATCTAGTGCCGTGGAGTTTTTTTTAATTGAGTGAGCCGTTGCCAACCAGCAAACTCACCGGCCACACCGCTGTACTGGATTCGACAGCACACGGTAGAGAGACGATTGGAGCTCACCAGCATGTTTTTTTTTCTCTTTTTGAAAGAATTGATATGACCTACATCACTAGTATCCTTATATCACCGAACATTGGGCGGAAAAAAATGCCTGTGTCATTCGAGGGAAGTAGCACAGCGCAGGATTCAAACCAACGACCTTCCGCACAGAAGTCCAGCGCATTATCGCTTGGGCATGCACCTTTGTTTAGTTAGATTAAGAAGCATAGTTAGATTACGATGACTTGATAGTATAATACAACAACAAAACAATAAAATCGCTTCAGATCTATTAAATATCGCAGTAAATCTTCGTAAAAGTAATCATTTAAATATTACTATTCAATCAAGGATGCTACAAGTCCCACAAAGTTGAACAACTTCAAAATGCCACCTTCCAATGTCGTCATTATGAGAAAGGTTAAAATTCAAATATTTGAAAATCGTGCTCACCTGCAAAAATGAAGTTGTTGTGAATATCCAAATAAGGATCCAAATTATAACCAAAGAAACAACAGCACTGCAAAATAGCTGAGCTACAAAATAATATCTTGGAATGTCGAGTGATCAATCGACTCTCTGTGTCTACTGAAGTTGCCAAGGAGACTGGCATCTTATACAGTATATGAGGACTTAATTTTCGGAAGGTCCAGTGCTGTCCAGCTGGATGAATTCTTGGAGGATATAATTAAGTGTCTTTGGTACGGACAAGAAGCATAACCAAAATTAACTATGATTTAAACATGCCTATAAATAGCCAGCAGGTCTACGCTATCTGAGCATAGTAATTAAGCATGATGAGGGAAGGGGAGTATGTTTTTTATGATTATGGAAATGTATGTTTTTAAATTCTTGCTATGTTATTTTTGTACATTTCCTTGTCACGTAAAATAAACAAAACAAATATAAAAAGAAAGCATGATTTAGCATTCATTATAAATCAGCAATTATCGCAGTTCACAGAGCTAGTCAACACCTAAACTAGTATTCAATTATAAGTAAACGAAAATAATAACAAGTTTTTTATATGGCTGCGAGGCATAAAATACTATGGAAAGAAAAAAGTCCTTTTCAGTATTTAATTTATTTATTTATAAAGGGTTCAATACTCGTATACCTTATAACAATAATGATAAGAATGATAAATAAAAAGTCCAGTAGTGAGTGCTCCAAAAGGTGTCCTATTTGGTTCATGTACTTAGAGGAGCAAAGTACAAATTACTGCACCTGATCATTCAAGGCAAAATAGAGGGTCGAAGAGGTGTTGGCAGGAGGCCACTCTCCTGGCTCCGCAATATACGTGATTGGACTGGTATAAGGAGCGTTGGGGATCTTTTTCGGGCTGCCGGCGACAAAGATGCCTACTCTTAGGTGACAGTCAACGTTGAGGGGACCTGACATGACACTAGGAAGAAGAAGAAGCGAGTGCTCAATACATTAAAACGAAAAAAGAATATGTAAAAAAAGGTTGGTATTAATTTAAAAACCATTAAAAATAAAAATATTAGGGGAAGGGGGGGGGGGGGGGGGGGGGGGGCTTCAAATGCGGAATGGCCGCACTGCACCAAACCAGACGTCACTCTTGACATCAATGAGAAAAAGAAATACGGATGCCCACAACAAATTGAAAACAAAATATAAATGACGGAATCAGGTGTTATCTCAAAATTGTCCTTCAGTACAGTAAAAAAATAAATAAAATAAACACAATAATCAATTACTAAGCAGTTCTTCAAAAGCCCTCGAGAAACACGCAAGATTCCATATCAAAGTTCTAATATCCGGAAGTCCTTTTTTGAGACACTTCTTAAAGGCCAGCATAACTAATTTCAAAGTATTTGAAACTGCAACGTACTTAATTCGGATCCTATGGAGCGAGATAAGGGAGAATTCGTAAAATAATTCGTTCCATAATTTCATACATAAATGTATCTTGCAGCCTCCTCATCCGTGTTGGAACTGAGTTTATCAATTTCAGGAGTTTCGGACAATTATATCATTCATGACTTGAAAAATTACGGTCAAATCTGTTATTTAAAAAAAATACATTTCTGAAGGTACTTCGACCAGTGAGGGTGAAAGCATATGATACATTAATATACCTAACATACATGATACATTAATATACGTAACATACAAGGAAAATCCGGGAGTCTTATACGTTAAGGAAATTGTGTTTTGAATTCATAACTCAATTTCCTTTACATATATGACCTCCGGATTTTCAGCCTCAAGGTACAGAGTTACTCGGCGAATATTTTGGCGGCAAACTTTTTGTATAACCTAAAAAAGAAAAACAAGGAAAAGTTTGTATTTCTTAAAGCGATGGTGTTTTGCAAACTCAACGCCTGTAAGCACTTTAGAATGAGTGTTAATTTAAACAGTGAAACTCAAAGAGTTCAAATTGGGGAGGGAATCGTTACAAATTCGATTTTTCCATGTCATTAGCTTCCCTGAGCCTTTTTTTTATTACTTTTCACATTTTAAATGAGGTCGATTGATCTAAGTATGTCGATTTTTCTGGGTAAATTAAAAAACTTTTTTTATTCCATTTTAAGATGTCAGGTTAAACTCTTTATAGAATCCAATGTTGAAAAAAATGTATTTTTTATGACGAATTTCTCGTATTTTTTAATCATTTGTAAACAAGGATGACCTCTTTGAACTGGCTGCAAAATGTTAAAATTCCACCGGAGTTTTTGGACTTCATATCACTTTTTATTTTTATAAATAAATAGGGTTCGAACGGGAATTAAACTCGCAACCTCCGTGATGGAAAATATACGTTTTACTATGTAGGCCATAGAGGTCGATAATATATATTTTTAAATATTTATTTTTATGGTAACCCTTCAACAAATCAAAATTAGTCATTCGAATATATCTAGGAATGGGGCCGTAGAGACGGCATTATTTTTGGCCCAAGTTAAAACATTATTTGCTATTTAGTTAAAGACTTCACAGAAATTTGTTACTTATAAATGCATTTGTTACCCATAACTGTTAGTATTAAAACATGTTTCTACATTCTTTTTCGAGGCTCAAAAAATAAAGCAGTTACAAGAAAAACTAATTGCAAAAAAATATCCTCTTATTTTCTCCTTTTTATCTCGTAAGTGTTGACACTAATAGTATCCAAAAAATGGCGACGAAATCCAACGAGATACAATTTAAATAATTACATATTTTGGTTTCAGTATTATATAAGGAACTTCATCGCATTTGTATATGTTTGAAAAAACATATTTGGTAAGAAAATCGCAGAAAACTTACCAATTCAAGACGAACTACAAAAAAATTGTGTAGATCTTCCGATATGTTCAGCTTTAAATCACATTCAGATTTAAATTGACTGAAGAGTATGTGTGTAGGTTAATGTAATCATAAATCTTGATAAGACTTCCAAAAAGGGTTGTCTTCAAGTGCTCCCTAAAGCTGTTTACACCAAGCATATGTATATAAAACCTCAGGCAGGCAAATATCGATCAATTTAAAAATTATTCGAAAAAACGGACTAGAACCAAAAATAAAGATCAATGACGCAATAATTATAGGAATGTTGCAATAAAAAAATAAACATGTTAAAATGAACTGTTATTGACTACAACCAATTGTTACTGATTACAAAACGGTTATTACCTACAAAAAATATACTGTTATTGACTACAACCAATCATGAAAAAGACTATAAATAAAATGGTATATTTTCACCGCTTAAGGAATACCCAATAACCAAAAATCTTTTAATTCTCAACTTACTAGAAAAGTTCAAACAAAAAATAACAAATCACATCTGTCAGCTATAGAAGCGTACAAGCGTTTATGTCATCCGGGAGTTTAATTCTTGAGAAGTATAGCGTTTCGCCAACTAGGCCAGAGATCGTGAAATATAATAATTCTTATTTCATATACAGGGTGGCCTCTGAAAGACTGAATGGTTTTAAAAAGTCATAAATTGTAGATTTTCATTATTTTTTATTTTTTTATTACAAGTTATAGAGCTTTACTATTTCAATATACTCAATAGCGTCTGCAGTACACCATTCGATTTTAACACCTGGCCAGAGATAACAACAACTTTTTGAACAACTTGATATGAGTGATGAGGCCCATTTTAATTTAAATGGGTACATCAACAAACAAAACTGCAGATTTTGAGGTACTGAGAATCCCAGGGAATTACATCAGCATTTATTGTATTCCCAAAAAGGCACTGTTTGGTGCGGTGTTGTGGCTAAATCGGCTCATCGGCCCCTATTTCTTTGAAAATGAGGGAGGTCTGCCAGGAAGAATCAACGGCGCCCTGTATAGGATATTGCTTGAACATTTTTACGCCCAGTGGTTGAGATAATCAGAAGGTATAGTTTCAACAGGATGGAGCTACTGCGCACACTGCCAGGGAAACAATGACAGTATACGCATTATAGAGATGTACATACATCCTTCAACCTTTCATGGGCCACCCTGTATTCAACTTTTGTTTCAAATATTTATCTTTTCTGCGATTTTATCTGGGACAAGTTCAGAGCGAAACAAAAATTTCTTTTGAATTCTTCTCCGAAATACAAAACTTGTTAATTTCAACAAATTAAAGCCCTTCTGTTGAAGGGCATCTCGGCTAATGATAGCAAAGAGGAAACGCTTATTAAGCCGTGAACATGGCAAGGAGTTTCATTGGTCGATTTTAAAATTAATTTAGCAAACTTTCCTTCAATAGCGTTTTCGCAAATCGTAAAAATAAAACGATCTCATCGTGGAATGAGAACGCAATTAGTACCTTTTCATTCTAGATCGTTTATTACGCGACGAAAGATTTTCCTTGTTTTCAAATAAACGGAAATAATTGAATGATTTTGAATTTATTTGAATTAATATTTCTTTCAAAATGGTGGATTATGAATTGTTATAAATACTATTTAAAATTCTTGAAAATTTTGGCGTTCACTTTTATTACGTCCATTTTTCATGTGTCGCGTCACACTTTCAAGAGAAAATAATTATTATAATTTATTTTCATCAAGCACTGTTTATTTCACTTTTTCTAACGGTATAACCCTACCGGTTTTAAGGCTTTCACTTCGTTATCAGGGGAGCACAAACAAGTCTTGTTTATGCTCCTCAGATGATGAGGTGAACACCTTGAAACCGGTAGTATTATACCGTTACAAAAAGTGGAATAAACAGTGTTTGATTAAACAAATGACAATGTTTTTAAACCTCCACAATGTTAATGCCTTATCTATAAGTAATATAAGAAAATAATTACTCTTAATGTAAAATTTGCAGTAATTAATATTTTTAAGATAATATAAAATTTTTTGTGTTTTGGCATTAATTTATCATCTCTCAATGTTACAAATTGTTGAGAAATTTATTTTTGCTACATTTGTCAACAATAATTTATCACTAGATTTTTACTGTATGTTATTTTATTTTCTATTCACAACGTGTGCTTATGATTTTTTGTATAGCTTAATTTAACTATGTATTTAAATGGGTGCATTTTTGTATAGCTTAATTTAACTATGTATTTACATGGGTGCATTTTTGTATAGCTTAATTTAACTATGTATTTACATGGGTGCATTTTTGTATAGCTTAATTTAACTATGTATTTACATGGGTGCATTTTTCATTATACGAATTAGGGAAACCTATAATTTACAAATGATTGTTTTAAGAAATTAAATGAAGTTAAACCAATTACTATAAGTGATTCCAGACACCTCTGTGTTTTGAATTGTGTTGATTTTTTTAAAAGTAATAATAATAATAAAATGATAATTTATAAATCGTCGTTTAGAGAGCAGATTCCTCTTAATGGTGCTTTAACTTGTGGTTCGAACCCACTATAGGTACTTCCCTGCATCTGGGTGTGTTCAGAAAAATATATTTAGCAAGAAAACCGCAAAAAACTTACCAAAAATATACGAACTACAAAGAATTTTTGTGGATTTTCCGATAAATGGTAGTAACACATTCGGCTTTAGGGGGAGTGTAGTGTATATGTGTAGTTTTCATGCATACTCATAAATTTTGACAAGATCTCCTAAAAAGCTTTGTTTTCTAGTGTTTCCTAAAGCTGCAAATTGCACCACTCATATCCTCAACACTATGTGTTAAAATTTTAAGATGTTGATATTTATCTCTCGTTTAGTAAGTGTTGAGGTTTTTAAAGGACACTTCGGTGTTAAACATCAGGATATAGATCTACCTCTAGTTTCAAGATTTTCACTTCACCAGGGAGCACAAACAAGTAGTTTTGTTAGTGCAACCCAGATGATAAGTTGAAAACTTTGAAACGGGTAGGGTTATACCGTAATGTTAAGGGGAATAAACAGTGTTTTAATAAATAAATTACTATCTCTTTGAACTTTCACAGTGTCAATGCCATAACTTTAAATAATATAGGTGAAGTATATATTTGTAATAAACAAATAAATAATATAAATGATGCTTACTTCTACGTACAAGTACGTTAAAAAATCTAAATTTGTTAGGCTGTTATGTGCCCATTTAAATTTTATCTAAGCATCTAAGTCATAAATCAAAACCACTTTGAAATTCGGCGAGGTTTATGTAAATCAACCCTACTTGAGCCATTACAGACAATTTCGGGACAACAGAAAATTCTTAAGGAGGGCGTGACACGGTTAAACATGGTCGTTGTTGTCTGGTCTCTCTCAAAATGTCAGTTAACAAAAATCGATTTTTATAGGAAGCACGCTTTTTTTCCAGAACGAGTTATATGTCTTGAATATTGAATTTATTTTCATGACCTCCATGACCCAGTTGCAAGGATGCTCGTTTTGCGACCCGGAAGTGACTGGTTTGATTCCCGTTGGTACCCAATTTATTTGAAAAAGTGTACCAGTCTGGTTTTCACTTAAGCATTGCAAACATATTTCTGGTTGGTTGAAAGATATTACAAGACAAAAAAATTGTATTATATTTAACACAATTGGAATACAATAGAATGAAATATTGTAGCCTTGTGGTGTGTCCTTGTTAGGAATACATTTTGCACACGCTGCGATACAACCGTTTACTATTTTTCTTGTTTGTTGTAAGAGATTGTCACATGGCAGCCAGATTGTACTGTATACAACGGAAGTGTAATACAATACACAAAGTAAAATATTAAGAAAAAAAAACGTAATGAAAATTTTTTATAAAATAAATAAACAATACAAATCTGTTCTTGTTATCTTACACTTTATTTAAATATCGTACAACCTGGAGGGTTTATTGCCTAGTTGTAATCTCTTCTACCATTTTTTAAACAACCTTTAATGATAACCAGACTGAAAACCGTTGTAACTATTAAATCCATAACTATTTGGTTGAAATTTAGGCGTCTAACCAATTAGGTCACGTAGATAAGCATGTCAAAAAATGGGTTTTTATGTCAAAAAATTTAAACGGGTTTTGTCCATTTTTTGACAATATTTTTAGCCTTGATTATTGGTTAGCTGGCTTTTTAAAGGTGGCATTCTTCATCCTCATGGGTATTTTAAGAAGATAAACAAATACAGTGAGTGCACATTACATATATGCTAATTTACAAACATTGCAATAACATAAGCAGAGTTAACAACTTAAACTTAGCATTTTTGTGGTTATTGTTTTGGAGATGTGAAGATGAAGAAGCAAGTGAACTTAAAACTATCGAGTAGGAAGAGGGTTCCTTGCGATTCGTTAACCAATGCTTGCACCGAGAGTATGTTTACATTACGGTCGTGAGCGGTAAGAACTCAATGGTTTCATTTTATTTTGTTTTCGTTATAAAAGAAGTAAGCTTTAACAATTAAGATAATGGGCTTAAATTTGTTGTTGAAAGCGTACTACAAGTATTTCTTCACAATATTGCAGTAAAAAATACTTATATAATAGCTTTAGTTAACTGAATGCTAGTAATAGGTTAATGTTATTCGGTAGTTGTGTTAATTCAGGTGAAAAATAAAAAAAAAAGTTAATACTAGACTTAATTAAGCCAACACTTTCACTTTGTAATGAAAAAAAGACGAAGGTGGACCCTGGAGAGGGCAAATGTCGGGTTTACGAGTATAATGGAAATAAAAAGATCCTAGAGATGAGCATACGAGTACATACCATCACGTCATTTCCCTGCCAGAATAATAAAAGAGGATAGGGCGCCAGACTTCCGATGTCGACACACATCCTTCACCTGTTTTATGTCAACACACCTTTTCATAAAACTCTAACGATTTCTTTGACTTTTATGTTTTGTTTTTAAAATACCATTCTCTCAACTCAACCATGCTTTCCTTACTCATCTTAAACCATTTCTATACAACATTAGCACTATATCATGTATGACTTTAATCATATATATTCTTTGATATTGTCCGTATTGAATTTACATATTTTATGTCCCCAATGATTTTGTTTTTTTTATCACTACACGCAATTCGATATCCCTCAGAACTCTTCCATCACCTGTGAAGATACTTTTTAAATAGCGGAATGGAGATGAAAAGTGAAATAAAATCAATTCTTTGATGAACTGATAGCAAAGCTGCATGGTTGCAACAAACTCAGATCCATTAAAATTGTGTGTCCAAATTAAATCACCTGTTTTTTTCACAAATCGTTTATATTTCTTGTCATGTGTTAAGTAAATATCATATATATTATAAAAATAAAATATGTTTCCTAATGGCGTGCTGGAGATCCCCGTGGGGTCGCGAAGCAAATAAATACTTCCTCTATTTATTCAGTTAGTCTTTTTCAGTAGTTTGTCAGAGATGAAAATTCACATAAAATACTCTAGAATGAAGCTTTTCTAGGGTTTATCCTAGGCCTCGAGGCCGTTGAGTTGATCCCCAAATAGCCTTACAATAAGCAATAGAAATACAATTAACATATATCGCCTCAGAATTGGTTCGGCCGCAGCTTCGAAGGACGTGATTTGGCAGGCTGTGCAGGGATGAAACGTATAGGGTGATTTTTTTACCAATTCAGATTTTTTTCTTGTAGGTTCTTTTTATGTATACATTTGTCTATAATACTTAATTTCGCATAGTTATATATGTAACATTTTTTAAATAGTACCAAATTTAAGAAGTTTTTTGAAGTTTGCTCAAAATCCTTCTCTGTGGTCTAGATAAGATGCCTATCTTCAAATCCGGGGGTAGAGAGTTCGTTTACCGTAAATGCTCCGATGTTTGACGGACTTCAGTCTTGTGTTTACTTATGGCTTGTAACATCTTTCTGTTTGGCTGCAAGATATTGCAAAAACGTCAAATTGTATTGTTTACAACAAAAGTTTAGAGAAATACAATACAGATGAA
Source organism: Odontocerum albicorne (assembly GCA_949825065.1). Lineage (NCBI taxonomy): Eukaryota > Metazoa > Arthropoda > Insecta > Trichoptera > Odontoceridae > Odontocerum > Odontocerum albicorne. The sequence goes on along the minus strand of OX463849.1, from coordinate 31,458,438 downwards.
TTGTATTGTTAGAAAAGGGCTAGTCAAATGAAAAAGATCACTTCAATAATTGTAAGGACTACTTGGACACTCTCGGAAAACTGTACACGTCAACTACTCACCCCTAGTAACGAGATCGATGCATGTCTGTGCAAATACACTAGAATATTTTGAAAAAAAAACAATTTTATTCATTTCATATCCATGTCTGGACCATCAATTGTATTACGAGTATAATAACACTAACCAGTTTAGAGAGCAAACCCTTATCAAGGGCACTCTAACTTAGGATTCGAACTCACTCATAAATTTTGACAAGCACTTAAAGACAATCCACAAATTATTGTCTTTAAGAGCTTCCTAAAGCTGCATACATATATCTGACACTAGGAGGCATACCATTTCAAACCCAAGGATCAGCAACGACAAAACTCTATCAAAATACCTCGCCCTATTTGATTGATTTGAATCAACCAATTTAGTATATAAAAAAATAAATTGACCTTAAATTCTACTTATATCCGAAGGAACATCCCTTAGACACAGATGTAACCACCATTAAGGGACTTTAATATTAACAGTCAAAGTTTGAAATCAATTCTTTCACGATACTTAAGCCAGTGTAGACTTTTAAGAAGCGGACCTATATGGCAATATTTATGACTACATATCAACTTAGCAGCCAAGAAACCTGAACCATATAACCAACTATGCTACATGCTCCCAGAGATTTCAGCACCTTACTATTCGAATCAATCAGGTCTTGATAAGAGTTTGTAGTCCCAGTGTTTAGTCAAGTTGGCAATGTGTTGTTAGAGTTTGTAGTCCCAGCGTTTAGACAAGTTAGCAATGTGTTGTGAGAGTTTGTAGTCCCAGTGTTTAAACAAGTTAGCTATGTGTTGTGAGAGTTTATAGTCCAAGTGTTTAGACAAGTTAGCTATGTGTTGTGAGAGTTTATAGTCCCAGTGTTTAGACAATTTAGAAATGTGTTGTGAGAGTTTGTAGTCCTAGTGTTTAGACAAGTTAGCAATGTATAGTCCCACAATTATATTCGATGCTTCTTTCATTCATGAAACATCATCTTTGCATTTTCAACTTGCATCTAGACACCCTTACTCGGATTCTAAGGTGGGGACCACAGGTATGTTGAAAGCAGCATGAAATAAAACACAAAAAGGGTAATAAATTTAACCATGAACGATATGACAGGAAACTAAAACCAAATATATAACAGGGTGCCCCCTCGCAGTCAGAAATTCATCGATTACCAACTTTTCCAATACGGGGACTTCAAAACCCTGAAAATGAATTGTTTGTCAAAGGTTACAGCTTAAAATTTGTGGAACTCCATAATTAAACTGCAAATCCTAATAACTAAGTTGGATTATGATCTGAAAGTGTTACCCTTTCGTTGTTTATAGTACAACTTGGCGGGCTTATTACCATGTGGCAATATCTTCCAACCAACCAGAAATATGTTAAAGGGGCTTAAAGTAAAAACTAGACAGAATTCTTTTAAAAAAAACATTGATTCCAACAGGAATCGAGCCCGCAAACTCCGGGTTAGTGTCAGGACTTGGGTACGGCCGACCAATTAGTTTATTGTAGTTAAAAAATAACCATTAAAAATAGTGAACCAGAGCAGTCAAAGGGAGATCTTGCGTCATTTTCGAGAAGGATTGCTTCCTATTGTTTCAAACTTGACTGCCTCGACTGGCTGGCTTTGTCTTCCCATTTGTATAGAAATACACGACACTTTATGAGGATCGGTAATTAGTGTTCCGTCCTACGATCTGATTTATTGCAGTCCCAGATAACTATTGTTACTAAGAAAAGAAATAAAACTTTGCGCAAGATATATTTCAGAGGGTGTATGCGCTTTTATGACCGCGATTGTTATGCGAGAAAGAAAAAAAAAGGGGTCAAAAATTTCTCTTCTCCTTTCTAAAGAAATACGTCGCGCTTAATTTATTGCGGACATAGTTAAATATGGATTCCACGGTAAGAAGACAAAAAAACACTTCACTCGAGATACATTTCAAAAGAAGTGACTAGTGTCCCTTAAGCAATTTTAAGTGTCGCCTTTAGGGTTACCGGATGTCATACAAAAGGGATTCTCGACTTAATTACGCTGCGAAAGTTAAAATATACTATTCATTGGCAAAAAAGATTTATGATTTTTTTTAACGGTCGCGAGCAACTTTCTAAAGAGTTCCAAAATGGCGGAGCTTGGGGAGATCCCTTAAATAAAGGAACCGCGATCTCCCCACAGTCATTCTCGCCACGAAGTTATCAAGTCAACATCATTCTCGTCTTGACGCTGTTCGCGAACTTGAACAAGCTTTTCTCACATTTGATTGTTCATTCTTATTTGATACAATTTGTCCGGTAAATTTTGGAGGAACTGAGTCGTGTGGGTGTATTACGGCACGAATTGGCGGTCGCCAACCACTGAGGGAATTTCTTCACATCAGCGGCCCTGTAGTAACAGTATAAGGTCAGAGGGCCATATACGAGTCGACCTGGTCATACACTTGAAGCGGATCTGGGATAATACATTTTGTCCTGTATTGGAGTAAGATCAACCTTATTTATCCTCTTTTGCTTGTCATTTTATGGTGATATTTGAGTATTCTAGAGATTGGCGAGATCTAATCTTTGAGAATTGACACATTTCCGCAACGGACTGTTGTGTGATAATAAATTACTTCGACTGCCTGTCCATCTGAAAGGTTAGCGGAGTAGCAGAGAGAAATCTGCCCATTTGATTTTCCTGACGGAGTATCAGCTCGTCAGGATTAAATATATAACCAATTAACAGCAAATATGTGTTTCATTATGTATTTATACCTACCCAAGCACTGACGAATGCCTACCTCTTCCCACGACATCTTGAGATCTTATTGAGCCTTGTTTTACCTATACTGAGCTACCGGAGTAAGAGTCATACATTGTAACATCCAGGCTTTTAGTAATCCTACTTAATTAATTAAAAGGCAAAAAGTCTGAAACTGGCCGCCTTTCAACGCGGGGCCTAGAGGTTCGTCGTCGGGCTTGGACGGTATAATTTGTATTTTTATGTTTTTTTCCTTTCTTTCTTCTTTTGGTACTAGAATAATTTGTGCATTGCTGTGTTGTGTACTGTGTATTGGAATTTTATGTTTTTTTTCTTCTTTTTTCATTTTTCGATTTGAATATCTTGTGCATTGCTTTATTGTATACTGTGTATTTGAGTTTTATGTTTTTTTTTTTCTTTTTTTGATTTGAATATCTTGTGCATTGCTTTGTTGTGTACTGTGTATTTGAATTTTATGTTTTCTTCTTTCTTTTCTTCCTGTTTTTATTCGAAATTTTGTGCATTGTTGTATTGTATACGGTGTATAATTTTGTTATATTATTTTGATTAACTGCGTATAACTCGGTAAAGAATCGAAAGCAATTCAGGACCGTTAAAACAACAAAGCATAGGCTTTGTACTTCAGTCAAGTCGGTCGGGCGGAAATTGATTCGAGTACCGTTTTGTTTGGCGGTCATTTTGTGTATGAGTTGAGGATTTTATTTATTAATTAAATAAAATATAATAACCAACTAATAACGTGCGGCTGATAAAAGCTGTGCGAGTGTAGGTAGTTATTTTCTAAAATTAGAAAAAATCGAGTTGAGCGTAGTTTTACGAGGAGTATAATCTCGAATTTGGCCGGTAATCGGGTAGGCAGAGCTAGTGGAACGCCATAGTTTCTTGTGATTGGCCGGGTGTTTAGTAGCTGATAGAAGTTCCTTGTTGCATTGGCAAGGAATAATTCGTTACGTTTTCTTTCCGGTTGGATAGAGTTAGTGGCGTATTCCGGAGTTTGGATCGCTTTGAAGATTTTTAAATCATCAACAAAAAATAGAATATTTAGAGCACTAAGTTTGCCAACTATAACATTATTCGTTCAGAGCCGTCCGGCTGTTTCGCTAATTAAGTTTGACGAATACTAGCTGTCGTACATCTGGTCGGCGAGATTAGTAGTAGACCGGTGTTATAATAGCGTGGCCGGGTGATCGAACTTATTGAATTATTCTATTTTAGGCCTTTAAGGTAGAGTTGTTTTCTTCGATTACATGCGATTGGAATTTCTGGTGAAGGCTATTCCTGAGATTGGGAACGCGTATTAATAACAGCGTGGCCTAGAGTCTTGGGGATTTCTAATCTTTCAGATAGAACTCTCACCTTGCTAGCTGAGGATAAGTCCACAATGAGTCCTATTGACAATATTACGAGTGCAACTAAGGAGAGATTGATTGGGGAATTGATGGAAAGGGGAATCACTCCGGGTAACAAACTCCCCAGGTTGCGTCGGCAAGCATGGAGCTACAATCGGGGCCTCGTTCACTCTCCTACAGAAGAGGTTATATTGCCTCAAAGGTCTAAGGCACATGTTAATTTGCGAGGAGCCCCGGAATTTTCTATGGAACTGGTTTCCGGAGCGACAGCCCCTCGTTCGGACTCTTCCTTGCCATTTACCGGGTCTTGCCCTTCAAGAGACTTGGGAATGTTGCCGTCTCCTAGCACTAGAGGTAATCAATTACCTCCATTAAATATCAATTTTTCATCGTGGCCAGTGGATCCGTTTAATGGCTCGGGTAGCGTACGTCAGTTTTTGGTTAGGCTCGAGGAAATAGCACACGCACGTAGGTTCGATGTAGACTCTCTCTCTCCCGTCCTACCTGAATTTTTGCGCGACAGAGCCCTGACCTTTTTCAGGATTACGTATAGGAACCCTATGAGATGGGCTACATTGAAGGCACATTTTTTGGAGAGGTTCGAATCGGAGAGTTTTATGATAGATAGAAAGCTGGATATTTGGGCATCCAAGCAGGGTCACGAAGAATCTTCCACCGATTATATCTCCCGAATTTTGGAGGTAAACAGTACACTGGACTCTGCCTTGACGGAGGTGGAGCTGTTACAGGTGTTCAAGAGAGGGCTTCACGTTAGGTTTAGCTCAGTCCTTGTCAGTACGCGGCCTTCGTCAGTACGAGAGATGGAAAGAGTATGTGCCTCTTTCGAACAAATGAACAGGAGTGGTGAGGTATCACCCCGGCCGCTGCAGATGCAGCCAAGGGTAAGGGCACGTGTGTCATCCGTCTCACAGAAGGGTATCGGTAGAGGGCCGACCTTGTTGAGGTGTTTCTTGTGCAATCTTCCGCATCATATTGCCCGCGACTGTCCGCACAAACCACTTATCCAGAAGGAACCGGATAAGTCGCCAAGTAATCGCGTAAGGAGTCGTGCCGAGACTTCTAGACCTTTTACTTTGCTGACGGATACTTCGCGTCCGCCGCCGAGTTTTGTTTAATTCCAAAAACAGATAGAGGACCAACCCGGTCAAGGTAATTCGGAACTAGGGGGTTGGTCAAAAACAATAGAATTAGGAAGTAATAACCGTAACATTAGTGCCATAGAAATTTCAAATGCAAAGGATGAGAGACCCTATCTTCATTGTGAAATTCAGGGCTCACCATTTAGGGCGTTGCTAGATTCAGGTGCAGCAATTAACGTAATAGGTGGTAATCTGTATAAGAATTTTAAGGACTTACGGTTTATTATGCGAACTACTGAGGGAGTCGTTCACACGGCTGATAGTCAGGGACATCGGGTGCTGGGTACGATCCAGTTGCCCTTACATTATGATCACCAAACTGTGTTGGTGGAATTCCAGGTAGTTCCTTCTTTAGATACTTGCTTGGTGCTCGGTATTCCCTTCTTGAAGCGTTCCGGGCTTACGCCGGAATCGTTTTCTCATTCGAGTAGGAGTTAATGGCTCAATAATGCCTCCATTGTTCCGAAAAAGGATGCTTCTGCTCGAATCGTATTGGACCCCGCAAACTAAATTCCGTGACGCCGACGGACTGTTATCGGTTACCTAACATCAACCGAATTCTCGATAATCTTCGAGATACGCGCTACCTCACTGCTTTAGATCTGAGCCATGAGTTTTGGCTGATGCCATTAAGCAAAGAGTCTAAACGTAAGACGGCACTCTTTGTAGAGGGCCGGGGACAATATCGGTTTGTGGTCACCCCATTTGGCTTAAAAAACATTCCTGCTGAGATGCAACGAATGATGGAACAAGTGTTCGCCGATCAGGGTGACCAGGGTTTTGTACCATGTTGGTTTAATAATATGCAAACAGGACTGAGAGTCTTGGAGATAATTAATTATTGACTTTATTGATCTCAGGTAAAGGCTTGAGAGTTATAATTCTTGTGTGTTTTTCCGTATCTGATTATCTGCCATGCATACATCTTATTATCCTGAATTGTATTTTTTTTTGTTGCATTAATTATATTTATAATTTCATTTCTGTTAGTATTGTATTGTATTTGTGCCTATGTATTGTATTTGGTATTGTGTTCCTTTGAGGTTGCCTTCTAGACGTACGGCTATAATTGTTTGTGCCTGTGCGTGTATTAGGAAGCCGTACTACAGGGTTATACAAATCCGAATTTTGCGATGACGCATGCAAATGTCTAGGTCATCTTACGTACCGCGACGAACTCAGGAGGGTTCCTAGTAGAGAGTAATATTGTAGAAGTTTCATAACCAGCGGCATGGTAAATAAGTTAGAATTTTACTCGTATTACCCGTATATTGTAGTTAGTTCAGTTTAATTTTCGAAACAACGCCTAGCCTTGCGGTAAGCTCGCCAGCCATAAGCTTCATGATACCGCAGAAGTAATAGAAACCTAGATCGCTGATTAATTAGCACAAGTATGTCACCAAAGGGCGAAAAAACTTTGATTTGTTTTTCTATCGCAAGGGTATTACACACCCTGATTTTTAGAACGTCTACATATATAACGCGTGGTGACAACTTTATTGTGCTCGGGCAGGAAATCAGAGACCTTAGGGCGCATGTCTGTATACAAGCGAGCGAGTATACCATGCAGTATTGAAGCAACATGTTCGTTTAACCTCCTTCATCGGGAGCGGAGCATGTTTTCACGATGCTGGCCGTAGTATAAAGTTGGCAAGTTGTTTAAACTTCATCGTTGAGGTGGCGTCATCGAAAACTATTAGTTAAAGGTATATGAGGAATAAATATCCCCGCCATGATCCGCAGAAGACTAGTATAGGAGAGGTTTAATTCCTCATTAATTACGTGTTCGTCAAGTGGTTTAGAGTAAACCAATGCGAGTGATGCGAACACCTAGGGAAGGATTGTTCATGCCTCAATGATACTGTGAGAATAGCAAGATGAGTTCACCTTTCTTCTTCTCGCCATAATCTCTACCCTGCCCCATCATGGATCGTTCTCCGAATAGAGGGGCCGTGCCGGAAGAACGTTTTGTTCGCACTTTTTGCAATAACTAATGGTATAAGGCAAAGGGAACAACCTTTAGGTTAAAAGTACAGATAGGTTGTGGCAGGCTGGAAGCTAAGCGCTGCTTGGTGTAGTTTACACCTAGGTTATAAACCACCGAGTTGGACAGGTGGTATGGAGAGGGTATTCTAGCCAATCAAACGCTGGGCGATATTTCAGCAACAAATTAGCGCCCCGATTTGTCAAGTGTGTGGTCACAAGGTAAATTTCCGACACAATATATGAACTGTCTGACCTGAAGGGGAAAGTGGCAGGTAAATTTCGCGTCAAAGACATCGCCAAGGTGGAATAAAGGCTCCATTACGGTGAATTGACGCGAGAGCTGCCGTGGCACTTGTGGTAATTCAGTTTTACCAAATTAGGTTTCCATGTTCCAAGAAAAAAATATGGTGGCGCTCAATAGACCATGTGCTGGACAATGAGTGGTGAATTTTTGCTGATAGCATAGCGTTTGTATGCACGTCTTTTGATAGAGCGTCGACGCTCACCTCCTCATGATGTCACATTGGATACATCCTTACCAATTCCTTATCCTGTTCTGCCAAGGGTCGCTCACCTGGCACGAGGTCGTATAGGTTGAATGGAAGGCAGCTCCATGATAGGGAATGAGTGGGGTTGCTACAGGGGTTTGGGAAGTGCTGCTGGGAAGTATGAATGAAAGGGATTTGGTGCGTGCTTTGGTGGGGGGGGCTTTCGATGGGATATCCTTTAATTGTGAGGCTTCGGCCAATGATTTTTTTTTGTTGTTTTGTATATTTTTTTATTGTAACTGTCAGTCCGGTCTAGGTGGGCAGGCGTCCGCGACGCCATCGGTACACGGAGGTGCATAGTATGATATGACTACGTCATGCACATCTTGGCTCCGCCCGTTGGTTCTGCGGCCGTCGCACCGACGACTTAGGTGGGCGCTCGCGGCACCATTGGTACCAGGACCTCCATAGTAGTGTGTATGGACTCCGCCCTTTGGGTCCGCAGGCGTCACACTGGTGACAAAGGTTTTATTGTCAGTCCGGTCCAGGTGGGCAGGCGTCCGTGGCGCCATCGGTACCCGGACGTAGGTAGCATGGTGTGGGGACATCATGCGTATCTTGGGTCCGCCCGTTGGTTCTGCGGCCGTCGCACCGACGACTTAGGTGGGCGCTCGTGGGCACCATTGGGACAAGGACGACCGTAGTTTTGTGCGTGGACAACATGTACAACTTGGCTCCGCCATTTGGGTCCGCGGGTGTCGCACTGGTGACAACGGTTGTGGAGTAGGCTCCAACCAATCAGCGAAAGGCTTACGGATGGCCTATATACATCCAGTAGGGGGCTTACGGATGGCCTATATACATCCAGTGGAGGCTTACGGATGGCCTATATACATCCAGTGGGGGTTGTTGAGTGTGACTCCAACCATGGGCGTCATGAACCCAAATTTGCATGTGCTCCCGGTCTAGGTGGACGCTCATGGCACCGTCGGTGCCCGGATAACCATGGTATTTTATGGATCATGCGAGTTTTGGCACCGTCCGTGATGTGGGTGGGCGTCGCACTGACGACTCTGGCTAGCACGAGAATTGGCACTAAAGGGATGACGATCCCCGAGGTGATGATATTATAAACACATATTTGCTGTATTGTATAACCAAGTGTAACTGTTTCTTGTCAGTTTTTAGACCTGGAGGAGGCCTATAGTCAGATGTCGCCCCTATGAGTGGTGTCTCAGGGCCGTGTAATGGAAAATCGTATGTTAAATGTGTCTTATATAGTCTCATTATTGATATATCGCCAGACTTGTATCTTGCAATATCAAAGATCACCAGACAAGCGGGAGGAAACTCACCTTGCTTCCTTAATTTAAGTGATTAGGTTAAGAAACTAAATCAGTGCCCCTAAAAGTGCAGACTATCGGATCCGGTTCTGGGGAAGCCGTTGTGAACTAACATAATTACTATTAAGTAACTTGATCTGTTTTTGGGCATTACTCTTGTGAGTGTGTTGCCTTTGTAATCTTAAATGTTTGTACATTTTTCTATTGTAAATTAATAAGAATTATTATGTGTAACCATGCTGTAGAGAAGGCGATAGTATCTGTTCTTGAACATTACTCTTGTGACTGTTTTGTCTTGTTATCCTAAATGTTGTATGTTTCTTTTTTTTGTAAAAATAATAATAAGACTTATTATGTGTAACCATGTTGAGGGGAAGGCGATAATTGATGTTCTCCTGTATTGTGCCTTGCTCTATAAAATGTTTAACTGTTTCCAGGTGTTCTTAGATAGGGAAGCCCTGAGAGTTAGTTTTTCGTGGTTTCCTACTCTTTCGCAAATGCAGGGGCTTATTAAATCGTCCACGAGCGTATCCGGCATGACCCAGTAACGTCATGCCCTTTAGCATAGTATCTAATCCTTGTTTCGGCAAGCAGGTGTATGACCAATTGACACAGGGCCGTAATCAGTACTTGAATTATTATTTTTTTTTATATTTTTTTTTTTTCGGTAACATAAAATGGAGTGTCAGGACTTGGGTACGGCCGACCAATTAGTTTATTGTAGTTAAAAAATAACCATTAAAAATAGTGAACCAGAGCAGTCAAAGGGAGATCTTGCGTCATTTTCGAGAAGGATTGCTTCCTATTGTTTCAAACTTGACTGCCTCGACTGGCTGGCTTTGTCTTCCCATTTGTATAGAAATACACGACACTTTATGAGGATCGGTAATTAGTGTTCCGTCCTACGATCTGATTTATTGCAGTCCCAGATAACTATTGTTACTAAGAAAAGAAATAAAACTTTGCGCAAGATATATTTCAGAGGGTGTATGCGCTTTTATGACCGCGATTGTTATGCGAGAAAGAAAAAAAAAGGGGTCAAAAATTTCTCTTCTCCTTTCTAAAGAAATACGTCGCGCTTAATTTATTGCGGACATAGTTAAATATGGATTCCACGGTAAGAAGACAAAAAAACACTTCACTCGAGATACATTTCAAAAGAAGTGACTAGTGTCCCTTAAGCAATTTTAAGTGTCGCCTTTAGGGTTACCGGATGTCATACAAAAGGGATTCTCGACTTAATTACGCTGCGAAAGTTAAAATATACTATTCATTGGCAAAAAAGATTTATGATTTTTTTTAACGGTCGCGAGCAACTTTCTAAAGAGTTCCAAAATGGCGGAGCTTGGGGAGATCCCTTAAATAAAGGAACCGCGATCTCCCCACAGTCATTCTCGCCACGAAGTTATCAAGTCAACATCATTCTCGTCTTGACGCTGTTCGCGAACTTGAACAAGCTTTTCTCACATTTGATTGTTCATTCTTATTTGATACAATTTGTCCGGTAAATTTTGGAGGAACTGAGTCGTGTGGGTGTATTACGGCACGAATTGGCGGTCGCCAACCACTGAGGGAATTTCTTCACATCAGCGGCCCTGTAGTAACAGTATAAGGTCAGAGGGCCATATACGAGTCGACCTGGTCATACACTTGAAGCGGATCTGGGATAATACATTTTGTCCTGTATTGGAGTAAGATCAACCTTATTTATCCTCTTTTGCTTGTCATTTTATGGTGATATTTGAGTATTCTAGAGATTGGCGAGATCTAATCTTTGAGAATTGACACATTTCCGCAACGGACTGTTGTGTGATAATAAATTACTTCGACTGCCTGTCCATCTGAAAGGTTAGCGGAGTAGCAGAGAGAAATCTGCCCATTTGATTTTCCTGACGGAGTATCAGCTCGTCAGGATTAAATATATAACCAATTAACAGCAAATATGTGTTTCATTATGTATTTATACCTACCCAAGCACTGACGAATGCCTACCTCTTCCCACGACATCTTGAGATCTTATTGAGCCTTGTTTTACCTATACTGAGCTACCGGAGTAAGAGTCATACATTGTAACATCCAGGCTTTTAGTAATCCTACTTAATTAATTAAAAGGCAAAAAGTCTGAAATTATAAAACAAGCGAATTATCAACTAGGCTACGGGGGTCCAGATAGAAGAACATTTTTGATCTCACAATATTGTTTAAGATTGTCGGCTCGTATTTCAATAGTCCGGAACGAACTCAGCTTATCATTAAATACGTTCCTTGTAGGCTCACTCGGCAAAATGTTTTGATCCATAGTGAAGTGGTTGCTACTTATTATTTGAACAACTCTTGCATTACAAGACTTCACAGATTGGGTAGTCAATATGGACATCGCATGGATTTTCATATGACTTTGACTACTTACAGTAGTAAAGAGAAAAAGTTGTTCTTACCGGGATCAATCTTGTTATGTTTTTCGACTTGTACGGTTTTTTCGTATTTTATAACAATTCATTCATGACATTATTAAATTCCATATATTTATATAGGAATGTCAAAGGCTATGAAGATAAACAACATAAGAGAGGTGTGTGTGTGAAATATATTGTGCTTGTAAAAGTACATATAGATATAGAAAATAGCACACAATGATATTGGTACATGTATACAAGAAAATGAGCATCTTCTAATAAAAAAAATCAGGAATTGTGAACCACATTATGGAAAAAAAAATATAACTTCAAAGAAAGTGAAATTTCACATATGTCACAAAAGTAATATAATATAATGAACGTAGAAACATTAGAGATACACAAAGTCATAATCAAATGATTTTACATACCACCCATACTTCGAATGAAACATGACACCACACATACTTCCAATGAAACATGACACCAGTCTTATCTTAGCATTGCTCCCGTAATACACCGAAATCGTTCTGTCTGAAGAAAGCTTTATGATAGGATGCAGAAACGTGTATCACGGATATAATTCTAATAAATGATAGAATTAATGGTTATCTAAAGGATGTGATTTGAAATATCATGACTTATAATGTTGAAACTAGAGCCGATATAAATATAGCAGAGAGCCTTATTCGAATATCCGAGATGAAAATGTAACGAACTCTCAGAGATAGTAAAAACTCTCTCATTCGACAGACCTGCAACACAAAGAATATAGTCGGATGGACCAGGAAAGAAGGCACTTTGACTTGATCATGTGGATAGGATGGGCAGAGACAGAATCCTATACAAAGTGGCACACGACATAAATCACAAATCATTTAGAAGGCAAAGCTTCAGAACGTTGCTGAAGGTGCAATTATTCACTTGCTCATTCAAAGATCATGATAGCTCATTCCACCACACGCTGGCTGAGTATGAAAAAGATCCTTTGAATATTGTTAAATTATGGCATGGCCATATAGATAAGATGGACTTAGATAAAATCCTATACAAAGTGGCACACGAGATCCCCGTAGGACATCGCAGGAAGGCCATCTAATAATTGAAGGGCTAGCTGGTGCTCTGCCTTCCAAGAATTATTTTCGCAACGACAGATCCAAGAAATATATAAAAAGAAATACAAAACAATGAAGAAGTGAAATGAGAAAGTAATTTATAATTAAATATTATTTTAATTATAAATTACTTACAAAATGAAACAGTATTTTAAAATTAAATACAAAATTGTTTAAATTTAATAGGAATGTAAAAAAATCTATTTGCGACTTTTTAAATATGATATAACACAAAAGAATATACGAAAAAAAAACTTTAAATTACACTAAAATAATTACGGCGCAAAGAAATATCCTCGAAACCTTCCTGCCATTAAAAATCTAGGTCAATTGTCTGAGAGACTTGAAAGGTGATAAATTCATTGATTTGGAAAACGAAACTTGAACTGAATGATTATTCCCAAATGGTGGTTTACTTACTTTCACCGAATTTCAAATGCTTTTCCTTCAAACCATTTTCTAGCATGTTCTTTTAGCTTTATTTTGAAATACAAACTTGATGTAAATTAGCATATAACAAAGTAAATGCCTGTTTTGAGGCTAAATATTCAGTTATACTCTATTGTTTGTCTAAGATAAAATTATTTAAAAAATACATTTAAAGAAGTGATAGGCATAGTTCACAATAAAAAAATATAATACGAGTATATAGGATATCCCAAAATTTTTTTAGTATACACACTTTAAACCGTGCCTTTCAATTCCACTTGCTTTAGGAATTTGTAATACCACGCATTCTTGAAGAGTTTAGGGATGAGGAGGGCTTTTATTTTCAGCAAGATGATATACTACCCTACTACCATTGTGATGTGAGGGCTTATCATGGTGAAGAATTGCCGAACAGATGAATTGGATGTAGAGGTAGCATTGGCGTTCCCTAAACCTCACTTCTATAGATTTTTTTATGGGAACTCATCGAAGATAAAACTTATGGCACAAAACTAGAATCAATTAATTGAGAGCATCTATTAAAAGAGAATGTGCCCAAAAATTGGCAGTGCACGGACCAGAACGACCATCAATTTGAGCACACGTGATTAAATAAAGCTCTCTGTCTGTGTTCTTTAATTTGGAGTTTAAAAATGCCTCAATAAATACTGAACTTTTATTAATTAAAAGTGTTCATATATTTGTTTGGGACGCCCTGTACAATATAAACTTAATGAACCTTCCTGTTAATATTGTACACCTTGTACTATATTACACTTTTGTTGTATACATGACTAAATGGGGGGTTTGCTTCGAAGTGGTCACCCAATTCAATAGTTTTTTTTAAAATTATTTTCTTATAATGTTGAAATTCAATGCTCATGATCATAGAATTAATTGATTGAGTTTTAACTGAACCAATGAAAAGCATTTTGCAAATATGAAAACAATGGAAGTAAACATGTCAATAAAATATTTCAATACAAATCCTTTCAATTACATCTTGAACAATTTAATATGATCATAAATAAATGAAAATCACAACGACAAATAACCCGAACGGCCCTTCAAAAGGTCGTAAAAATGGCCGTAAAATATTGCACAAAGGTTAAGGAATCATTTCGCATGATCCATTATATTATCCATCAGGTAAAATTTATGGGATAAAGAAACATTCAGGAGATAATTCATTCTAAAATTTACCCCGTTTTGAGCATACATATATGTGTATGTTATATGTCAATTGATTGTTATATTATCGAAATATTTGTGGGTTTAAATATTGTACAATATGTGGTTGAGAATTGAAAGATAAGAGAAAGTTGAATATTCTGCTTTTTATGTATTATTTATTCAAATGGTGGAAGAACTACGAGGGACATCGAACGGCGTGTATCAATATGAAATAAAGTCAATAGAGCTCTAAAACATATATAATCGAACCAGACAGTATGAAAATATGCTAAGATGATTAAAGAATTTAGTGAAAATACAAATATTATCTATGATCTTATGAGGATTACAGAGTAAGCAGTGACAATACAAATGTTATCTGTAATTTAATGGGGAATAGAGTAAGGAGTGACAGTAAAAATGTTATCCATGGTTTTAATAGAGTAAGGAATAACAGTACAAATGTTATCTATAATGGTCTTATATGGGGATTAGAGTAAACAGTACCAATATAATTTTATCTTGTTGTCTATGTTTTTATGTGGAATAGAGTAAGGAAAGGTGAAGAATGTAGCTTTAATTAATCATGTTCAATATTTTTCTTTTGTTTTATTGCTTTATGGCTACATTGAGAGAGACTTACGGAACAAATATATACGTCTGAAATGAATGGAAAGTGATGAAGCGGTTGACCGAAAAAAGTGTGAAATGAGATGGTTGAATACATTTTTACTGAAAGAAAAGTAACAAGTATGATAAACATTTGATCATATACGAGTATCACGGATATGTGGATGTGGACTAGGCGAGAGTTGTGTACTTGGATAGAAACGCATGGAGATCTGTCATCTCTGCCTACTCCCAAAATAAATATGGCGTGATGGTATTAAATAAATAAATATTAGGTTTATTGACAGCAACATAGTATGTACAAGATCACACCTGAATAACACTTCTAAAACACATAAATTGCAGACAATACATCAAACACAGAAGCTGTCAAAAGGTCTGGGCTCATCTAATAGCATCCCCTCGGCCAAAATACACCCCACCAATATAGGGCGAACCCAGCCACGGGGACACCAGATGTTTTTCAGCCCACACCCTTAAACACGTAGAAACAGGAATATATACAAAAAAATAAACACAGAAAATAAATATAGTAGATGACAAAAAAGAAAAAAATACAAATTCATGTATATACATATTGCATTCCACCATTCTTTGTAGTGGCACATTGTTCATTCTCTTTATAAATTTAGAAAATTCCAAACATTTTTTATTTTGATCTAATCATCATATAAAATCACCTGAATTTGCAACACCATTCATTTCATTTTCCGTAGCAACGAGACAGGAAAATAATTGTTTTCTATCTTCTCAGCTCTCAACATCCCTTTCCAATCCTTATCAGCTCACGGGTATTCCTCGGAACAAGTTTATCCTTTGTCAAGGTGGAAAGTTAGGCCACAAATCAAAAGACGCATGACTTTGTAATATCTATTTGCAGGGCCATTGTCATTTTCTATTCCTGAAGAATAAAAGCATGAGGTCACAAGGCAGATGTTATGAAGTTGAATGTTAAATATATCAATAAAAAAATATAAGAACGAACGATTGTAAGAAGACGTGGAGAATTGGGATTTGAAATTTCCGATCATAGCAAATTTTTGCAATGGAACAAATTGTACATAGAAAGAAATGCTTGCCTTTGGAGCCAGCCTGGGGCACAAAACTCACTCATGGTGGTCAAGGTATAGAAAAATTATCTACGATATCTTTATATGAGTGAATTTAGTGTCTATCCATGACTTCATCCTACTCAGTTTCTGCTAGTATACTTGGATAGAACTCCGAGAGCGTAATAAAAAAAATTCGGCTGCTGGTATACGTTGTAAGACTTGCTATATAAGTTGTAAGCTGTCCAGCATTACTATTAAGATAAGCATTATATATGTTCCTAACATTAGACTGCGCCAGCAAGAACAGGTCATCCAGCCGCTATGCCTGTTGAAAGGACCTCAACTCTTTTGAACGGTATTTCTGAGAATGTTCTATTTTTTTACAGTGTACGGACTTTAATCGACCATTGAATATAGTTACAATAGTAGTACTGAAGTTAGAATTTTGAGTGTGCATAAACAAATTTCACAAAAAAATATAAATATTTACCTATGCATGCATTATACTATATACAAAAAATATCAGAAAACAGTATGTTAATGCATACTACCTACAATGCATATTATATTAATTGAAACATGCCAAGACACAGGGGATCCAAAGCCCTAACATACCAAAAATAATAAAAATTAGTTTGGAAAAAATAAAAACAAAAATATATACGTATAATTCTTCCACACAAATATTAGGTGTTAACATAAGTTGTGTCCGTTTTTTTCCAATTTAAAAATGAGCACTAAAAGTAAAACAAAATCGTAAAGGTTATACGTTATATATGTAACGTAAAAGCAAACACAATAAAAAAAACTACTTTTCACATAATTTTATATGCAAATTTAACTGGATGGCCACAAAAATGCACCAAAAAAGGGATTAGAGCTGTTTTTTTATGTACTTTGCACGCATTTCTCCTTTCACACAAAGAGGCTCTGCTTCTAGAGTTAGCTTATTTGTTAGGAAGAATATCAGCCAGGATTCTTCACCTACTGCTAGGCGGTGCCGATGGGCAGTTGGTTCAATATCTCTATACCACGCGTGACTCAGTGTTTAGCCATGATAGTCGTCCTGTAAGTTGGTATGTAGAACATTAGTATAGATGTATAGAACAGTGTGGTGATGGGTTTGCTATCAATTTTGAATATCTCGTGATCAGAAAAAGACTGGAATATCAAAAACTAGCATTTCTTTGAACAATAATTTTGTACAAAAAGATTTTTTACCATAGGATGTTTCTTTGTAGGTGTACCGCGTCAGAGCAGAAATGTTAAGCGAAGAAATAATAAGTGTTTGATTTGCAAAAGGTATTCTTTTTCTTCTGCTGTTGAATTAACTTCCTGTTACGTCGAAAAAAAAAACAATGCCGCTATGTTGAAAATTGTGTCGTTGAATTGCTATTTAAATAATAACGTTTCATAAAGAAATGTCGGATATTTAATATCCCCCCCAAAACCACTTTTTTTAGTATGAACGTATAAATATGAAAAATATCCAATTTACACTTTACCAGTATTGAAATAGTTAAAAAAAGACGACATTATTTTGGATGGATCTTTGTGGATTTTTTTTTTTAGCTGAAATGCTATGACATACATATTTAACTGACATGATTTTTAGCTGAAATGTTATGACATACATATTTAACTGACATGATTTTTAGCTGAAATGTTATGACATACATATTTAACTGACATGATTTTTAGCTGAAATGCTATGACATACGTATTTAACTGACATGATTTTTAGCTGAAATGCTATGACATACATATTTAACTGACATAATTTTTAGCTGAAATGCTATGACATACATATTTAACTGACATGATTTTTTCACATATTACGAATTAATTAATACATTCATTCGTGTGGTACCTGTATACGAACTTGGATTGCGGATATAATGAAAATTGTATCCTGGAGACAACATTTTCCTCGGTCTTATTAATCAAACGTTTGTATTTGAGAACTACTGGAGTAAACATGGAACATATGTATTTGTTCGTCATCGTATGTATTTGCAGTACTATCACACGTTAAGTAACTCGCACACACAATTATTGTTAGCACGTAAAATATTTTTATTTACATATATGATATCACCATTTCCCTGTCAGGATAGGCAGTTAAGACAGAGCGCCTTACTTTACTAATTCGATACACATCTTTACCCTCTTTCATATCCATACACCTCCTCGTATAAGCCCTACGATTTATCTGACTATTTACGTTTCCTTCTTTCAGAATATCATTCACTTGATCCAACCATACTTTCCTTGGTCTTCCTATCACACGTCTTTAACTCCCATTTGCACTGTATATCTGTTTTGTTATTCTTCTTCATTAATTTGTTCTACATGCCCCTAGCATCTCAATGTACTCTTCTTCATCTAACTTGAGATGGTTTGAGCATGTGGAACGAATGCATAAAGAAAGACTAACAAAATATATATATATACAATGCAAATGTATGTGAAAGGCGTGTGAGACGAGGATCAAGAAAAGTATGGTTGGATCAAGTGAATGACATTCTGAAAGAAGGAAACGTAGAAAGTCAGATAAATATTAGAAGTTGTATGAGGTGTATGGATATACAAGATGTTAAGGATGTCTGTCGAGATAGGAAAGTCTAGCGCTCTGTCTTATCTGCCTACCCCGACAGGGAAATTACGTGATGGCATGTATGTATCAACTATTTATACATTAATTCATTTATACATGGTCGATTTCGAGTATTTACAAATTCTACTTAACATAATGAGAGTGCGAGTGAAAATAGAAATACAAGACGTTTCGATTATATACACAAAGCACAAACATGATTCATAAAATCTGATGTCAAAAATAAATATAGACGTAAAATCTGCTGTCAAAAATAAATACATACATAACATCGACTGTCGAAAATGAATACACCACGCAAACAGGTCTTGGCTCAGAAGACCCAAGGCCGTATTTGAGTATAAAGGAACATATTTTGTATCAGATGAGATGTCAGTAATGAATAAAAAATACTAGAATTCATTTGATTGTTATATCATGATTGTAACACTCTTTTGTCTGGACGGACCAAAAATATCAAATTGAAAAAAATACAATGAAACCAGCCCGGGGAATAAAAATTAATTGCTCAATCGTTTAAATATTCCTTACCGATGGTTATCATCCATTCGTATGGTACCCTTCAATACATCTGAATAGTGATGCGGGCATATTGAAGAGCTTGTTCGGGAGATAATATTGTCATCGGCCGTATTAATATACTTACTGACAATATTACTCCGCATGAAGAAACAACAAAGATATTCGCAATATTAATAAAAATAATAAAAAGACAATTTATATTGCGACATTCACAGCAGTTTATCCTCAACGGTGCTTTAAGTCGGAATTTACACCAACTTTTATTGGCATAACAAAATAATAAAAAAAATATATTAAGATAGGAAAGTAAGTGAAAGAAAGGAAAGTGGTGGCTGCGGCCATAATATTGAGAATTTCCCCGTGACTGACAATGTTTATGAAACCTATTTAGTAAGAGAGCTGCAGAAAACTTAACCTTTTGAGATCACAATACCCCGCCCTATCGGTAAAAACTCACCCTATCGGAAAAAAGGTCTATAATAATATCCCGCCCTATCGGCAAAAGCTCTATCATAATACCCTGCCTTGTCAACAAAAACTATATCATAATACACCGCCCTATTGGCAAAAGCTCTTTCATAATACCCCACCCTACTCGTATGAGCAAAAGCTCTATTATAATACCCCGCCTATATGGGCTATCTCCTATAGACCCCGCTATATGGGCTATCCCGCCCTATCTGCAAACGATCAATCATAATACCCCGTCCTATCAGCAAAAGCTCGATCAGATTACCCCCTTGAATCGATTCATAATTATCAATTTATTATACTCGTATAAAGACGCAATCGACCAAAGTTTTTTTATAACACTTTCGTTATGTAAAGTGCAATACAATTTCGCGGGATTATTGCAATGGAGCAATCTCTTCTCCTCTCCAGAAGAACATCTCTCAGACACATATTCGAAAGTTACAATCGAGACATCCCATAAATGAACTTTGGTACAAATACGTCTTACACGGGAGTTTTATTTCCAGGCGAACTATTTGTCGGACTGTTACACTTTTTTATTTCTTTTGGGTACCATTAGGAGTCAAACACAATCCCCCGAGTGTAATGTAGTCATTTTACCTTTGTGTCACGGAGGACGAGGGATAAAATGGACAAATAACAAATCACATACAAAAATGTTGTAATAAAGAAACCAACACTCCTATACAAGTTCCTAAAATAATTATATAGATAATTATAAATTTTATATTAACAGATAAATAAATTAATTGAAAAGAATCAAAAATTAAATTTCTCAACATTTTACCTCCAAAAATTCTAAGTGGCAATGTTTTAATAATATAAATTTAGTTATAAAGTTGACGCAATTCTTTTTACAATTAAATATTATGTCTTTAATATCAAACGCTAGGAACCAAAGTCAATGGGACCCTAAAACATATACGAACGAGTGTATATACTCGAACCGGACAATATCAAAATCCATAAAGATGATAGTCCACAATAGTATTTTGGTGCCAACTTTGATGTATGGGAATGAAATGTGGAGTGGAAAAAGACTGAAGAAGGTATATGAATGTGGAAGAGGTTTAAGATGTGTGTCGAGTTTGGTTAGTATGACGTCCTGTCCTCTCTACCTATTCTGACAGGAAAATGGCGTGATGGTATGTAATGTAACGTGTTTCATTGCTGAATTTTTCCTCTGCACCATCTTCTCCTTTTTCGTGATATCTACTTTTATTTTAACTATGTGTATATTGTAAATGAATTTTGTAAATGTGAGTTATCATTTGAATATTATTTGTGACCATGCATCTTTCTTTATTTCCTTTTTCCGGTTGGTTGGAAGAGATTGACACCTGGAAATAAATTCAACAGATTGTTTTCCAATGAAGTGTAAAATAAATAAATAGATGATGAGTAGCATGTTTTCTTTCGAAACTGTTTTCTTTGGAAACGTCAGCATATATAAATTTCCTATAAAGTAAAAATGGCTTTCCCTGTTAATTAAACTCCGATTCTCGGTAGTTTCCACTTCATTTCACTTACAGACCATCTCGGGGTACTTACCCCCGGCAGAAATACAAAACATTCTTTCCTTTTCACTCCACTATGAAGTTAAGAGTCAGAAAAAAACCTTTCTCAATCTCACCCTTCAATTTCCAAGTTTTTTTTACAATTAAAACATTCCACTACTCAGAAATACCCAATTACACGGGAAATTGGTTATAAAAGGTTTGATTTATACCAAATATTTATAAATAGGACTGCCAAATGTATTGAAAAAATCTAATTTTAAGTTTCCGGAAATAAAAACATTAATTAAGATTCTAAACATTAAAGAAAAAAAAGAAAAAGAGCGAGAAATACATAAATACAGGTCTATTGATAGCAACAAAACATGAACAAACTCGCATATATGAAATTATACATAAAGGTAATTGAAATTAAATGTAATAAAAAATAAACATTGAAGAGAGAAGGTATCAAAAGGTCAGAGTTCATATCGTAACACCCTCCTCAGTCGAGATTCACTCCCACCGATAAGGCGTGAGCCCAACCGCGAGGACATTAAGCTTTCACTCTTGTAATGTAAGTTATAATACAAAAATATGACAAGCAGTCAATACAAATAGAAATTCAATAAATGTATACATACACAACCCCAGACTCACTGCATAGCAAAGAGAAAAAAAAGGGTCCAATTCATAACAAAACAGAGAAAAAAATCAGACGACATTTTTTTGCTGAGAGTTGTGAAATCACGCGAGTGGCTGCAGCTAAGATATCTTGAATTATCTGTGTGCGCTCATATGCGAATTTCGTGAGTGTTTCGTTTCGTGAGTAATTTGTCTCAGAACATGCAGTGAGCCTTGTGAGATGGCTGATTTATGAAATTAAAATAAATTAACGATAACTTTTTTTTATAACAAAACAGTATGCAGATAATTTACATCCTGTATTTATACTTGTATATACGAGTATGTTATGGCAATGGAAAAGAAAATACATTTAACAGTGAAGCAAACTAAAGGTCTAGTAAATTCATGCCATAAAATCCTTCCAGCTGAAATACAACTCAATCATTAGGAGGGCGAGCCTGGCCACAAGGATACCAGATGTTTTTCAGCCCACCTTTTCATATCTGCTGAAGCGTAACATGATCCGTGATCGCTAAGCTGTTGAACATGATGATAGTCATCTTCAATCGATTCTCTGCCTAAATAAAACTGTTTAGCTCAATATTTCACAGTGAAAAATAACGGAGAAGCTCGTCGTGTAAAGTATTAAAACTTAGTTTTATTTCTGACGGACTTTCACTTCTTTTGAAAGAAATTATATAAACACGCGATATTATTTTTTAACATTTCTAACACGAGAAGCGTTATTAGTAATAAACGTGCTACTGCAGAAATGCCGAGACCAACGGAAATATATTTTTGCCTGTTTCATCGATTACGAGAAGGCATTCGATAGAGTGAAACACACATACCTTGTTAACATGCTTCAGAAATAGGATAAACATGATAAGGATATATTATTAAAAACTTGTACTGGAACCAAGAAGCTGTCATTAAATTGGAAAATAACAAATCAAAAGGAATACCAATTCAACGTGGACTCCGATAAGGTTGTATTTTGTCACCTATGTTATTCAATCTGTACTCTGATATAGTTTTCAAGGAAGCACTATATAACTTGAATCTGGGGGATAAAGGGAATGGTGTATGCGTCAATAACATCAGGTACGCAGATGATACGGTTGTTCTGGCAGACAGTATTGACGACCTTCAAACGCTTATAGATAGAATTAATGAAGCCGGTGTGAGGCTGGGGCTGAACATGAACGTGAGTAAAACTAAGTGCATGGTGTTTGGCCGGCAGGATCACGCAGGAGCACGTCTTACATTGAACGGTGCTGATATAGAGAGAGTAAAACAATTTAAATACCTCGGAAGTATCCTAGTGGAAGACATCGACCCAGAAACTGAAGTTAAGTGCAGAATTGAATCATCTCGTGCGGATTTTAATAAAATGAGAAGCGTATTCTGCGATGATAATCTAAACTTGAAACTTCAACAACGGTTAGTCAAATGCTACGTTTGGTCTGTATTATTATATGGAGTGGAATCATGGACCCTTAAAGTTGGCAGTATGAACCGACTGAAAGCATTCGAAATATGGATACACCTGAGAATGCTACGGATACCATGGACGGAAATGGTCAGTAACACAAAGGTTCTTCAAAGAGCCAAAGTTGATAGAGAGTTGCTGACTAATATTCAAATCCGAAAGGTGTCCTACTTGGGTCATGTACTTAGAGGAGCAAAGCAAAAATTACTGCACCTAATCATCCAAGGCAAAATAGAAGGCCAAAGAGGTGTTGGCAGGAGGAAAATTTCATGGCTCCGCAACATATGTGATTGGACTGGCATAAGGGGCGTTGGAGATCTTTTTCGGGCTGCCGGGGACAAAGATGTCTGTTCTCAGGTGATATTCAACGTTGGGGGAACCTGACATGACACTGGGAAGAAGAAGAATATTTCTAAACATGACGAAACAACACGTCTTCTGTCGACTCTAGTAACTGAAAGATACTGACTAAGAAATATAACTGAGAATAGATATATCAAATTTTAACTGCAATTTTGCTTGATCATGAGGTAGGTGTGATCGGCAAGATATATCTTCCTCCACGCTCTAACGTTTAGGGAAGAAACTTTTGAACCTTAAGGGAACGTTGATTTGAAAGCATAACGTATTAAATTGCAAAATGGAAACACCCGTGAAATCGATCTGTTCATGCTTACTTCTTGTAAATATTATTGCCAAATTATATATTTTAAAGATATTTACGTATAAATAGAAAAAATATGCAAATTTTCAGGATTTCCTGGTTACATAACAAAAATATCATTTCATGTTTATTATTTAGTTTTTATTTACCAAGGTAAGGCGCTCTGAGACCAACTGTCGCCTAGCTTACTTGGCAACTTGAGACTATAAAAAAAGGAAATTTCACTGTGTCACATCTTGGGACGGAATTTCATGGAAATATTTGTTTTTATTAGATGAAGAAAAACTTGTTCATTATGAATAGTAATATTGAAAAAGAAAATTTTATTCAAGATTTCAAAAGCACATACATACATACTACTATCACGCAATTTCCCCGTAAAGCAAAACCCGCCAGACTTTCCTATCATGACACCTCTTTCTCATATAACTCCTGCGATTTTTCTGGCTGTTAACGTTTCCTTTTTTTTTCAAAATTCATTCCCTTTGTCCAACCAATTTTTTTGGTCTTTTTCTACCACGCCTTCCATTCATATATGTACTGAGTATTTGTTTTGTAAGAATTTCTTCGTTAATTTTTTCCACATATCCAAATCATCTCAGAGTGCTCTTTTTGTATCTTCCTTTACACATCAGCCTTAAGTTCATATAACTCCCTTATTACTTAACTATTTATTTTTCTAAATTTTACCTACTACACGGTTTTCTTCTGTCTGATTTTTTATTCATGTGGAACAATAATATGGAGGATTCTTCTCATAGTGATATGCGGTGCCAAGAATAAATTGAATACGTCAATTAATTGGTTGGTCTTTCAAATTTAAACCATATTAGAGTGCTATTTTTTAACTTGCTTAATAAATCAGCCCTAAGGTCAAAATCAAAGAATGATAAAAAATTAAATTTTTCTGTCCCTTGTCCTATGAGGGTCAGGATACCATCTTCTGGACAGACCCCCACACGCCCTTCTCCGCACCTTTTTAAGAACTTACACCTAATCTACTTGCATACTATCTTGTAAAGCTTTTTCATCTGATTTTTGACCCAATGTTTTCTATCTGGTTGAAAAAATTGAATCTGTTTTAGCATCCTTTGTGGTGACTACTTAAAATCATGTTCCAAAAAGCTCAATTGTGATTTATCCTTGTAGAGTATCAGGGTTTCGACTTTAATGGGTTTATAATTCATGTCTATTAATCAGGACTCCTTAAAAATATCTTAGAGGAGAGAAGAACTTTAAGTTCGACTTAGACTCCTAGCAAATTGATTGTTCTGAATCCAATGTGGCGAGGTATTATAATTAAGCTTTTGCCATTACTGGGGTGAAATAGCCTGCTTATTAGTTTTAGAGATATGTGTGGCATGTGCAGCTTTAGGAACCTATTAAGACAACCCTTTTTGGGAGATCTCATTAAAATGTATGATGGTATATGAACACTTCATAAAAACATTATACTACACCTAAATCCGAATGCGTTTTTATGACATATCGGAAGATAAACGAAGGTTTTTTTTTAGTTCATCTCTTTAGTTAAATTTAAGTGTTTGTTCTGAACATGTTCAGATGCAGAAAAGTGCCTAACCTAATGGTCACAGTCACTTCCTTCCTATTTTTACACATCTGTTAATAAAAGTGGGTTTAAATTCTGAGCTAGATTGCCCTTGAGGAGAGTTAGCTCTTTTAACGGTGCTATACAAGTTGTCCTTATATTATTATTATCATATCATCCTATTTCCAATTTTATCGTAATGATCTTGAGAAATTTTCGAATATCGAAGGCAGCATTACCTGTGGCAATGAAACTGTGGATAGGCGACTTGTTATTTATTCTTCATAAGCCACAATATATCATACTTCGCTTATTTTACAACCATATACCTACTCATAGAGTTAGTTACTTTGATTTTTCTGACATTTAACATTTTATTACAATACTTTAAATGGCATTTTCTTGGCCTTCCTCTATCATGCTTTCCACTCTTATTCGTAAAGCAAATTTGTTTTTTGTCGGTCTGAATACCAAAACCATCTAAGAGTGCTCTCCACCAGTATTACGTTCACATTCACCCTTAATCCTTATTCTATTATACATCACCACTCGAAGTATTTTTCTCACTGAAACCATTTCTACAATATTTATTTTGCACTTTTCAGTATTATTTCATGTCCACATTTCACGTTTATACGTTAAAGTTGGTTAAAAAATACTGTTATTAATTTACAAAATAGTTAGTTTAGTGAAATTATAAATTACTTTGTAGGTTAGCTCGGAGAAAATGGAACAGGCAGAATGTGTGTTGTTTGCACAAAAGAAAAAAATGTGAGTTGTCAATGTATGAAAAAATTCGGTGTTCATCAGACATCAGAAATAAATGTATGGATTTAATGGATATTGTTTGTAAGATAAAGAAAGGACAGTTTTGATGGATTCATAAAAAGAGAGGATAAATTACCAAAGTGTGACTAAGGGAAAATACAAAACCAGGAGACTTGGTGTGTGAGGAAAAAGCAGATCAAATGAAAAGTGGCTGGATCAAGTGAACCCAATTTTAAAAGACGTTAAAGTGAGACTCTTGAAAATATAAAATAGTGCGTGACGAGATTATAAATGTGGAGGAGGTGAAAGTTGTTAATTTGTACAGAAAAGCGGTGAGATTTGTTCTCCCTGTCTACCACGTGAGGAGCAAGGCGTGATAATTGCATTGTATTGTATTACACTTTCGATGTATACATCATAACCTGTCGTGTTTATGCCACAGAGCAATATCTTCCAAGTATCCAGAAAGATTTCGAAAAGACCTTGTGTGAAAATATGACTACAATATCTTTGTTTTAATCTGGATTTTAACAGGAACCTGCAGCCCACGTATTGCTAAACAGACGTCTTACCAACTCGGCTACGGAGGCTACTTATATACGAGTATTATGTATATTAAGGGGTATTCTAGAGGCGTGAATTTCGGGCGTTTTTTCAGACTAAATAAGAAAAACAAAAAATATTTTTAGTTAGCTTTTTTAAAGTTTGTTTGTTGATGATTTGAGAATGTACAAAAAAAAATAAATTGAAAATTCGAGATGTTATCAGGTGTTATATCGCGTCGTAAAAAAGGGTGTAAGCTGGTCGACATGATTGGAACCCTTTCGTAAATTTGAAACAAAAATCATACACAGTTTATTAATAAGAAATAATATCGTTTTATTGTTCGTACCAAAGAAAAAAAATCATAAAATGACGTCTGAAAAATATTTCAAATTTTTTATCTTTTCTTTCAAATTTTTATAAAATAGTAAAAAACAAGTTTTTAATTTTCCAAAGTAAAAACAATATAAAAGCATTTATCAAAGTTTCATACCAAATTTGAACACAATCGGTTGGATAGAACTTGAGATTTTAAGTCGACCAGATCGAAAAAAATAGTTTCGAGAAAAACGCGTTTAAAGTTTTGAGATTATTGTCTGAATCATTACGGTGCGGCGTAATTCCTGCTTCATTTATAGCTATAACTTCGTAAATATTGAGAATTTTAAAATTTCCTTTTGAGAGCATATTCTTAAAGATTTAAACTTTAAGAATATGCAAAAAACAAAATAACGATTTTTACAAATTTCTCGAGTAGAATACCCCCTTAGGTCAATAATTTACCTTTTTTTGGGCAAACCGTTGATCACGTAAATACATTGTTTATTAATTTTATCAAGCTTTGCTTTATTGAAATATGGTTTAGTGATTGGAAGGGAAATATTGAGGGCATAACCCACTTCAAAAAGAAAATGTCACATATTTATACATTATCTGGGAAGAAAATCACCAAGCATTCGGTGACTAACCAATTCATGAGTTTCTTTTATTGCAGGGGTATTCAGCAAGTATATTTATAAAACATCAAATTCAACCTGTTTTACAAGGCTATATTATACTACGAGTATATGTTGGGGTCTTAAGATATTGAGTTTAGTGGGGACGGTTTTAACTGTAGATTGTGCTTGTGGTATGCACATTTTGATTTTTGTTTGTTAACATATGTTCTTCTTTTTCACAATTATGTAAAGAATGACGTCTTCATTGGTGCAGTGCGGACTGCCCGTTTTTGGACACCTCCGTCATGTGTTGTTGACATATATTTTTATACTATTGAACACATTTGTTTGTACTTGTTTTGAATATTTTTTTGTGTATTATGTTTCTTTTTTTATGTATGAACTACTCACTGTTGTTTTTTTGGCTGAGGTGCATGGCCGTGAGGTATCGTACTGAACTTCTGTGCAAAAGGTCGATGGTTCATACCCCGCGCTGTGCTTCTCCCATCGAATGACACAAGCATTTTTTCCGACTAGTATTCGGGGGTAGTAGAATATCAATGACTTCAGTCATATATATTCTTTCAAAAGAGACATTCGAACCTCGCACTGTGCTACTTCCCATGAATGATACAGGGTTTAGTGCCTCATGTTTAAAATAAAATGGGGAAAAAACAACCCGGTGTGCTCCGATCGTGTCACTTCGGTTTGTCATCGTATCCAGTACAGGGGTGTGGCCGATGAGTACGCTAGTGTGCAACGGCTCACTAATTTAAGGAAGAGAAAAAAAAATAAACCAAAAACCCGACGGCACAGCTTTGCTTTGCAACTGAATTGATATTGGAATGGCGAGGTCATCCTAGACAACGAGGTCCAGCAACGGCGACAAACATTTATAAATAAATAAAATAGTTGATGAGATGCATGGCCGCGCGGTAACGAACTGGACTTCCGTGCGGAAGGTGCTACTCCTCTCGAACGACACAGGCACTTTTTCCGCCTAGTTTTCGAGGGTATAAGGATACCTATGATTTCGGTCATATATTTTCTTTTATAAATAAAAAAAAAATAAAAAAATAATATAGAGAAAAAGCGTACGATTAATTTTATTAAAAATAAATGTAATATTTGGTTGACTACCCCTGTCCCGTGGGAGTTAACCTTCAACCATTTTACAATCATTCAGTTTTGTCTCGTTGACAATACAATTTTTTATTAATTTTATTTATTTATTATTACACATGACAAGAAATATACACAATTTGAGAAAAACAACAGATAATTTGATTTGGACATACAATTTTAATGGATCTGGGTTTGTTGCCTTTCATTTGTCGTATCCCCAGTAAACTAGGCTTTTGCCTGTATCTCACTGAAGATATTTAGCATGAAAAAACAAATCGATACTTCTTTCCGAATTTTGATTACACAAAAACAAAACCCCGTTGCACGCTCTCATCAACCTGACAATACAAAAAAATACTTTTCATCTTTAATCTTAGAAGATATATTGCTAGTAGTTTTTTATTATGATTTCAATGAATATTTTTGAAAAACGACGTTGCAGGAAGAAAATATATTATTTTTGTAAAATATATCTCATACGGAAGTATTATATCTCTCTTTAATCTTTTGTTTGGCGTGTAATCTTCATGACGTTTTAGAATATGCGTATGCGACCAGAATACTCGTATATATTGCCGGTTCAGAATATTTATTGCTGGTTTTCGTAACCTAGTTGGTTAGACGCCAATCTTCTGATTCGGAGGATAGTTTCGATTTCTGCTGATCCCCATTTTTTTTATATGTCTTCCACTTTGGTTTTAACTTAAGGTCTTGGTAAGATTTTTCTACCTGGTTAAAATATATTTCCGTATGGCAATGAAAATTCCTACAAAGTGACGACCTCCGTGGACTGGTGGTAAGACGCTTATCTGCCTATCCGGAAGTTGCGAGTTCGAACCCCTCTGGAATCCAGATTTAAAAAAAAATAATTTCAGTTCTGGTTTTCACTTAGGGCCCATTAAAATATATTTCTGGATGGTTGGAAGAGATTGCCACATAGCAATAAACTCGCCAGGTTAAAAAAAAAAACTTACTAGGTAGCACTGTATAATCATTCTGTCCTGTATCTCATGACTGAGCATCGTGATACACTTGACTCTTCCATATTCATTCCTGCAATTCACGATTCGAAGAGCAATTGTTCAGGGTAGTGCTGTTGCGTCTCTCACCATCTAAATCCAACGCCACAGTCCACAGTTCCACAGTTTTAGTGACTACACGTCTCTCCAAACTATCTCATTGGCCACGAATAACGTGTACAAATAATCAGAAGACTCTTCTTACGCATATTGTTGACAATATGTCGGTAATTCTCACGCAGCCATTAGTACATCTCGCCGTCCATGGAATTCGCAATATCTTTTTCCAGCACCATATTCCAAATACATCGACTGTATTGTATAAAATCAATGTTAAATTTTTATTTATTTTTTTAAACGGTCAAATAACCTTTCCGACGCAAAAAAATAATAAAAATCAACAGAGACATGTAAGCAGTGTTATGCTATAGAAAAAAACACATACCTAGTATAAGACGTGCCATATTTATTCTTAAATAGTAAAAGCAATACGGATGTTACAAAATGCTCATACTGATTGCCAATCTTTGTAAAATCTACATTATTGATAAAAAAATATTTTAACTGATTTCTATGCCTACAAAGAACATAGTCTTACAAGCTAAATTAGTTCCGGATATGACCTGATTGTCTTATATAATGTTGTGAAGTAAATTATTTTTCTTTTATCCGAAAAAGTTGTAGGACTCATCTCTAACTCAGTTTTTGGGATTTGAAGTCTAGCGTTTGTAATATAATGCAAACTTTCTTTAAACACTATCATTATATCGATAGAGTTAAAACCTCTTTTGCACAAAGGCAATATGCTTATTTGGCTCCCATTACATACAATGGCGTGCCGACTTCAATAAAGGTAAAGGTAGGAAAACCATTTAGACAGTCGATCGGAGCGTGGTTGTTATTGCGACAGGATTTTGATTACTTTCAGGATGAATGACGAGTGGAAAATATTTGTGTGAGCTCGTGAGTGTGGGTTTCTTCTTGTTGTTTTAATTTTGGTTGTTTTTGTATTTGTGTTTCTGTGTATTTTTTGTTTTAATTTAAATTTTTATTCTTATGATTGTGTGCGGTATACTATATTGTGGGATGAATATTTTTGGTCTTTCTGGAGTGATGATGTGTGAGGAGTTGAATTTCGCAAAATGTTTTCAGTTGTAGTTGAGTGTCACTATTTGTCAGGTTGATGAGAGCGTGCAACGGGGTTTTGTTTTTGTGTAATCAAAAATCGGAAATAAGTATCGATTTATTTTTTCATGCTGAATATCCTCAGTGAGATACAGGCAAAAGCCTAGTTTACTGGGGATACGACAAATGAAAGGCAACAAATCCAGATCCATTAAAATTGTATGTCCAAATCAAATAACCTGTTGTTTTTTTCGCAAATTGTGTATATTTCTTGTCATGTGTAATAATAAATAAATAAATTATGAAACAGAGAACTAGAAGATTTTTTTCAATTAAAATGGTTGTTGTATAGTTGACCGTTGCATGTCATTTAACCCTGGGAGAGGGTTGTAGAAATACGACTGAGAAAATGAAAACTAATAATAAAAGTGTGACCTCACGAAGACCTTGACTTTCACAATGTCAAGTTCACATTTCATTAGGGAAAATGAATTCCCGTTCGCATGAACGCATTTCTTGCCTACATAATTTCAGAATATTTATCTATGCTTTTAGACTAATAATATTGTACTTTAGACGTAAGGTTCGAGTAAACTTTTTACAGTAGTGATGTCCCAAAAAAAAACATTTTTTTACAAACATAATACCATCACGCAGTTTCCCTGTTGGACATGCAGAGAGGACCTAACGTTTTACTTTCATATCTCGACATGCATATTTTCAATTTCTTTTAAAACAATTTTATTTTCGAAAGAAAAAAAGTAAAAGCACAACTCCTCATTCAATTTCAAACAATGTCGTGTCTGTTTGATCCAACTTTACTTCCGCTATTTTTCTATTTTTTTTTCATATTATGCCTTCAAAAAAGACATCTTGCGAATTTTAAATCTGTTTATCATGTCGAGCCTAGTCACTGGCGTTTTTTAAATCAAGAAGACATATATAGTCGGACACATTTTTGTTAAAGAGTATTAAACGCGAATAATGCCTCATGAATTTCTTAGTTATGAATTATTTAAATCGGCTTCGCATTTTAACCGTATTCAGGAATGAGTTATACATAAAAAGATTTAAAGGATGAGATTTATTAGCTTTTTAATCGCTAGTCGTTATAATTCTAAGGGTAAGATTTTTCGGAAAGCGTTCGTATTCTTTGGGGTATATTCTGATGTAATTTTTATTTTTAGAATGCCGATCTACTTGGTCTTGGCTTGGGTAATGCATTGGTCTTCCATCCAGGAGATACGGTTTGATTCCCGATGATACCCAAAAATAAAGAAAATAATAAAAAATATTCCAGTCTAGTTTAGAGTTCGCATGGTAGTGTAGGATACCTACCTAAATAAATAAATAAATAAATAATTGTCAAGATGGATAAGTGAATTGTTAAACATAATTAAATTGAATTAATTATTGTTGAAATAATAAACATACAGGGTCAATGACCGATGAAGTATTCATAGATTGCTACACGTTAAGAACAACAACAATGTTTACTATTTTTGTAGTACCTGCGATTTGTCTAGCCATCTCCAAATACAAATAAATAAGCTACCGCCATTTCACGCGCCAGAGTGAGACGGAGCATGTAGCACGAACTGGCTCACCCATTTGTATAAAATACCCGCGCGCCGAGAAATAAACATATTAGTATTGTTATACATTCAGCTGTCAAGACTTGTATTATTTACCCGCTGTCACTTTCATTTCTTATCCGCATTCCTGAGTATTTGTAAACAAACAAATATAAATCAAGATCATCATGACAAACTAAGATAAGCAACACACTATATTGGTGACCCCGACGTGATCTGAACATCGCCACATTGGTCATCGCCACATTGGTGAACCCGAACGAAAAACGAACATCGCCACAACGCTATATTGGTGAACCCGCACGAAAAATGGACACATACTCCGACTATATCGAACATCGCTACATTAGTGAACCCGCACGAAAACTGAACCCGCACGAAAACTGAGCCCGCACGAAAACTGAGCCCGCACGAAAACTGAACCCGCACGAAAACTGAATACGTATTCCGACTATATCGAATATCGCCGACACGATAGCAATGTCAAAAGAAGTGAAACTCGACACCGGCATCAGCAGCAACGCGATGAGCATCATGAGCAGTTCTGCCAACGAGATTTTCGAGCGCACCGCCGCCAACGCCAACCGCCTCGCCCACTACAACAAGATGAACATCATCACCAGCAGAGAGATCCGGACCACCGTCAAGATTCTACTCCCCGGCGAACTGGCCAAGCACGACGTCAGCAAGGACACCAGAGCCGTCACTCAGATACAACACAACATCTGATGTGGACGAGCCTGACGCCAGCTCACGTGAGGTCAGTCCTGGCGATCAGCCACACGATTTACAGGATTGCCTCCCTCGACGAACTACTGACCGACAAGATGCCGGAGCAGACAAGCACCGCTACAACATCGATACAACCACGGACATCGATACAACCACGCTGCAGCCACGAGCACCGCAGACTACACCATCATCAAGCACCTGCAGATCAACCGTCCACATCGGACGCCATCTGCAACTTGATCTCCACCATCATCAAGCACCTGCAGATCAACCTTCCACATCGGACGCCATCTGCAACTTGATCTCCACCATCATCATCATCATCAAGCCACCGCAGATCAACCTTCCTCATCGGACGCCATCTGCAGCTTGATCTACACCATCTCCACCATCATCAAGCAATTGCAGATCCACCTTCCACCGCAGACGCCATCTGCAACTTGATCCACACAACCAATCATCGACGATCAACGCAACGACCAACCAAGCATCGACGACAATCCGAATTTAGCGAGAGACGACCAAACCTACCCCCCGTTTCCGCATCACCCATCTGACCGACAGATCTGGGAAAAAACGCCACGCGCTGATGTTGTCCACGTACCTACTTCGACACGGGAAACGGATAACCAGCCCGACGTCAGATGCACCGGAACCTAACGTTCACGCAAGGCACGCGCCCTCTGCGTTCACTAGGAAGGGAGCTATGTAGGATACCTACCTAAATAAATAAATAAATAAATAATTGTCAAGATGGATAAGTGAATTGTTAAACATAATTAAATTGAATTAATTATTGTTGAAATAATAAACATACAGGGTCAATGACCGATGAAGTATTCATAGATTGCTACACGTTAAGAACAACAACAATGTTTACTATTTTTGTAGTACCTGCGATTTGTCTAGCCATCTCCAAAAACAAATAAATAAGCTACCGCCATTTCACGCGCCAGAGTGAGACGGAGCATGTAGCGCGAACTGGCTCACCCATTTGTATAAAATACCCGCGCGCCGAGAAATAAACATATTAGTATTGTCATTCATTCAGCTGTCAAGACTTGTATTATTTACCCGCTGTCACTTTCATTTCTTATCCGCATTCCTGAGTATTTGTAAACAAACAAATATAAATCAAGATCATCATGACATACTAAGATAAGCAACACACTATAGTAGCAATACTCGCACGCACTATCTATGTATAGTAATATGTTGTTTATAGTTAAGGCATTAACGTTGTGGAGGTTTAAAGACATTGTAATTTATTTTTATCAAACACTGTTTATTCCACTTTTTTGTGACGGTGTAACCCTACCGGTTTTAAGGCTTTCACCTCGTCTTCTGACGAGAGTGTTGTTTGCACTCCCCTGAAGATGAGGAGAAAGCCTTGAAACCGGTAGGGTTATACCGTCACAAAAAAGGTGGAATAAACAGTGCTTGATAAAAATAAATTACAATATGTATAGTAACTAACAGTGGGTTTACTTGACTGCTCTAGTAGTTCTTAACCAGCAGGCTCGATTACTAAGACTGAAAGGAGTGTTATTTCCTTATCAATTTGGGCATATCGAGCGGTACCTAACAAGTCAATGAACTTTAAGAACAATTGAAATAATAAATTATTTTTAAAGTATCTTTTTGTGACTATGTTTTGTTGTTAATTATGGTATAACAATATATTTTAGCATATCGGCTGACTCTGCATATTGTGTGAAGCGTGGTACTTTTATAACATTTGTGACATTTATTTTGGTAGATACTTGGTATCTTAGCAAATGTTATCTTTGGGCTATTTCAGATTTCATAGATTGCCACGTGGCAATCAGCTCGCTAAGTTGTACTGCTTACAACGAAAGTGTGATAAAACAACGAATTAATTTATCTTGATCAAGATTATACCTTAGGAAATTTGATCAAAATACAAAAGGTCCAGTGATATGCATTCTTTTGAAAGTAGACAAACAATTTTAAATAATTAGTTTTGAAATAATTAGTTGTAAGAACTGCTATCTAGTTATAAGTTGATATGTAGGTGTTTTTTACCTTTGTAAATCATCCGATATGCGATATTAACACATTCTGCTTAGTGTAGTGTAAGAGTATAGTGTTCTTATTACATCATAAATTTTGATAAGGCCTCCCAAAATGGATTTTCTTCAAATGATTCCTAAAGCTGTACATGCCACCCTATATTTTACACAAAGTAGATCATTCCAAGCCAATATAGCAGTTTGTTGTTCGTTTTGTCCATGAAGCATTCTGCAATTGACTCCAATATCACACCTCATAGTCTCTCTTTGATCTTTATTGTCCTTGTTTCATAGTCTTACAAGAATATTAAAAAAATATAGAGTTTTAACAAGACTTATTTTCATTCCTTGACAAAAAATAGAAAAGCATATTAACTATTTTGTCACACTCCCCTAAAGTATGAGAAACCTGACAGCTTTTCGACAGAGTCAGTGACTAGATAACAGTTAATGGATTTAAGTGTTATATATCTCGATAAAACAATGTTAAATTTGGAACCCACTAAAGTGAAACATTTAGAATTCGAAGGCAGAAATCTGAATTTCCATCACTGTAGACTTTTGAATTGTTTCCTATTGTTACTGTGAAAGCTGTAATAGAGAAATCGTAATCGATTTAAGTAATTCTTCAACGTCTCTAACTTGGAAAGCTTACAGCCATGATGTAATACTCTACGATAGTGGCAAGTATAAAATGGTCAGCTTAAAATACAACGGCACTCAATAGATTTAATGTGAATAATTCATGAATTTCTTTCAAAATTAGACGTTTTAAACTATTTTAATTACATTTCAAGATATTTTTACATTTTTACTAATTTTGTAAAGGGTATGAAATTTTTGTCTAATTTTTTTTTAACCCGAGAAAACACGATTACATCACTAAGAAGAAAGAGCTAAACGTAAAACTCACAAATATACGCAAAACTCACGTACTGTCACTGTTTTATAATATAATGCCCTTAACTTTTCCGTTCTCCCCATTTAACATATCTCGTCGAGAATATTCAGCGTCGTTTCGACGATGGACTTGCGCTATGCTCAAACAAGGATTGTTTATTGGCTTTCCCAGTTCACCGCTCTTTTTTATGTCATCCTTTACTGTCCATGCATTGAAACTTTGGAACCAATTATAAATGTTAGATTCCCTCCGTCATTGAAATATTTGAAAAAGAAACAGATTTGTTAAAATTTTTTGGTTAATAATATAATGTTTCATTCCTAATTTTTCTTTCCTCTCCACTATCTCTTCCTTTTCTTTTCATTAATATCTACTCGTAACTTTATTTTTACTCTGTATATATTTTATTCATGAATGTTGTAAATAATAATAGTTAATTCAATTTTTTAACAATCATGTAACTTCCTTTTTTAACTTTTGTCTGGTTAGTTGGTAGAGATTGCCACTTGACACTAAGCTCACCAGATATTACACAATGACGTATTAAATAAATAAATTAAGAATGAACTAGAGCACTGGACACACATTTTACAATAAATAAACAATATATTGATTTATAGCAGCACTGTATTTACATAAATATCCAGAAATTAAACATATATGTAAAAAAATACATTTGAGATAGAAGCTATCAAAAGATCAGAGCTAATTTCATAACATCTTCCTAATCAAAATATATCTCCACCAATATTTATTATATTTAATTGGTGGTTATATAATTGGTGAGTTTTTTGCGGTTTCCTCAGCAAATCTCACACGCATATGCAAATATGGCGAAGCTACAATTTATAAGGCCGCAACCGCTACCTTCCTATCCTCACACTCGACACGTTTACCGTATATTATATTTAATCTAAAAATACCCATCAGACACCATGTACATCTTCGCCGAGCTGTGCCTTCTTCTCTGTCGTCTTGCGCGGTGGACAGTACGTTGCTGTTCCTGGGAGCCGGGGTGGTGCCGTCGGGGAACTGTGGCGATCGGGAGGACGCTGGCACCTGACAATGCCGCCAGGGTCGATGACCAGTCGATTAATCCCTTTGGATACATTCGCCTATAACATCTCAGGCTGAATTCAGCGACTTATCGGGGATGGAGGGTGTACCCATAAACAACTAAAGTGAAGACAACTACTCCAATACTTCCTCAAAGCATACATAGATTAACACTCCGCACACAGATGACACAACAGTGGAAAAGGTAATCCTTTTCGCTGACACGTGGGTCACACGTAATTCTTACTTTCAGCACAATATAACTCTTTTTCGTTCGTTCGTTCGTTGCTGCAGATAACAATATTAAAAAAATGTTTTGCAGTGTTTTGCTAGAGCCAACCTTGATGTATGGAGCGAAGCCTGGGCACTGAAAGGGATGGATAGGAACAGAAAAAGTGTGGTAAAAGTGCGTGATTTCCGTAGAATATCTAGTATTATAATTTTTAAATAATCTTGTAAATTATTACTGTCCGTTAAAGGTGAATTTTATAAGTAGAATAAAAAAAGGAATCTTGAGATGGTTTGACCACGTTGTAAGAGGTTGATAAAGGAAAAAATGGAAGGAGATGGTTGAAGAAACTTTATGGGAAATAGGGACGAGAGAGCATGCATGACGAGATGCACGGGTGTGGACTAGGTGAGAGATGTTTGCATGGATAGAAAGGCGTGATTTGACCTCTTGGCTTAACTCAAATGGAATATGGTGTTCCGGTATGTATGAATGATTTAAAACAGGTGTATGACATTGCTTACCGGGGAAGTTTGGTTTTAAATAAAGGATATGACCGAAGTCATAGGTGTCCTTATAACCCCGAATACTATGCGGAAAAAATGCCTGTGTCATTCGAAGGGAAGAGCACAGCGCGGGTTTCGAACTGATGACCTAAGTTGTAACGTTGTAGGATCCAAAAGTTTCCGGTCCAATGATATATAAAAACTTTGTGATTCAATACGTTTTTAGAACGATGAATGAATGTTTCAATACCACTAAAGCCTCGTTCTCAAAATGGCGTGACATTGCGGATATTACTTCGTCACTTTAAAAAAAACATGCAAATGAGATTTCAGTTTTGATTAATCACTCGGAGTCAAGTCCGGACCATAGGGTGAATGATTCAATTCTTAGAAACCACCAATGTTAAATGGCAATCTTTGCTATAACAGAAGTGTGCACTGATGCATTGTCGTGCAATAAATACTTACTTTATGAAGACTTATCAAAATAAAGGTTATGAAACAAAATCGGCGAGAGTTAATTAATTGAAAGCAACTATTGAAAGAAAATACGCACAAATACCAAAACTAATGATTCATAATGTTTGCGATTCCACGTTCTTTGCAGTTCATAGACCAGAAAGGCCATCAATTTGAGTCCTTGTGATAACTAAAAAAAATAATAATTTGGAGTTTTAATCATAGATACTAAATTTATAATCGTTCAAAGTATGCATACATTTTTGGGACTATAATATTATACATGTTTCAACATAATAATTTTGGTTTAAAAATAAATTAATGAGATGTTCTGTGTGGGAGTACAGTTCATGCTCCAAGATATCTATTACGATGCTAATTTAAGTTAGGTTATATTTTCATTTTGTTCGCTTCATTTGAAGTTCAAATTTTTTTGCGAATTTACTTTTTTTAATTAACTTGTAAAAATATTTGTTTCTTTCGTAGACAATGTCATACGTTCTCAACCATTGGAAAGTGTAGAATTCTAACGAACTTTTAAATATGTTTTTGGCTCTTTGTTACTCAATCGGCGAATATGTCGGCTCTATACCTCCCATGTCTGCTCTTGAAAAGCTGAGAGATATTACTTTAAACAAAACTTTTTGCCTAGATACTGGATGTCTCAGATTAACCTTAAATTTATATACTTGAAGGGATATATCCTCCAGACATTCGCAACAACATTCCATGTAGGAGTAAGAAACACAAAACACCTTCTGATTCCAAATATCCCATGATGGCCAAAAACCAATACACTCAAGACTAAGGTATTGTAGGAGTTTTATGACCCCCTACAACCCTCTTGAAAGCTCTCCGGATAGTAAGCGTGTTGACTCTTGGAGAGCTGGAACTGAAAGCCTGTGAACATGGATGCTGCCACTGAAGCGCCTGCCCGTGAACACAACCTACCATTGACCAAATTGAGATCTATTAATCACCTACGCACCCATGCGAGTAGGCTTAAAGAAAATCTACTTAGATAGATGATTGTCACAGAGGATCCATCACTATACAGGTGTGGTGACATTCAATAAATGCTGCATATGTTCTGCTTGTCTATTGTGCCCCATTATCTGCTTTGAAGAATACCTATTAAAAGGGATCCCCAATATCAATTGGTTCAGTTACAATGACCTCAACGAAGAAATAAGAAGCCAAGTAAATAAAATCAGCTGCTGTTTCTGAATACCTAAAATATGTGGTCTAGAATAACAAAAAAAACATGGGTATTAACAGGGAGGTCAACATTTACAAAGCACACGTGAAGCCAAACAATTATGACTTATGGAATAAAGTCTAAAGCAGACATAACAAAAACAAAAATTATGCTTAGAACTAATGACGTAAAAGTATTCAGGGCTATTGCAGACAAAACACTTAGAAATTGAGTTCGAAACTCCCCTATTCGAAAAATATGTAAATAAGAGAAATTTGTGAGATGGGGTAGAAACCGCAGAAGATACTAGTGAGGCTATGTGGAAATGTTAGATAACACAAGGGTTAAGTGTCGCGAACGGATTGATTGAACTTTGTTTCTTTGTATCCAAGTCTCTTAATGGGGTGTCTTCATTATATCTTTCGAATCTGTGTTTAAGGGATGTTCCTCCGGAAGAACTTTGATAATTTTCTTCTTCATTTAATAAATTGGTTGTTCCAAATCAATCCAGCATGGTGGGGTATTATGATAGAGCATTTGTCGTTGCTGGTCCTGTGGTATGGAATGGTCTCCCTCCTAGTGTCAGAGATATATGGGTGGCATATGCAGCTTTAGGAAGCATTTAAAGACAACCTTTTTTCAGAGGTCTTATCAAAATTTAGGAGTAGGTTAGAATCCTGAGTTGGAGTGCCCTTGATGGGAATTAACTCTCCAAACGGCGCGGGCGTTATTATAAATTGTCCTTTTATTATTATTATTCCCTAGAATGAAATAACCACTGATAATCACCCCCCAGGAAGACCTTCAAAAAGAAAGAAGGATAACTGGGAGTCCAACATTTCGAGAGAGGCTGTCCTTATGATAACAGACCACAGGTCTAGCTTCAAAGAATGACGAAAAAGAAATTTATGTGATAATTTTGTTTACAATGAAATGAGAAAGGAGGCGCGTATTTTTAGGATTTTGAACTCAATCCTAAAAATCTCCTTTTTTAAAGATTCTGTTTACTATCGGTACACGGTAACCGGGCTACCATAATGTCAATCATTATTTTATTTTGTCACAAATGTGAAAGTGCTCGCACGTGTGGAGCCTGATTTAATTACCATAACGTACGGTTGAAGGTTTTGTTTGAGGGTACATAAATAGACGCATTCTCAAGATTTCTCAGAGGAATTGTGTTTCAAAAATACACTTTGTTTTATTAAACTCCTTTTTTTTTACATTTTATAAATTAAATTTATTTATGACAATGTGTTTACATGCCGGAGCATTTGAAAAGAAGCGAAGCTCACTGATCATAATGGAATCTTCGTTTATGTAAACGAAACTTGGATATAGGAAAATAAATGTGAAGGCGTTGCATAGAATGTGTGGAAAAACTGATATTAGTTTTTTTCATTGATTGACTTTCATAGATTGAACTAATAAGTTTTTTCATTGATGGAACTAAGTTTTTTTTAATTGATTGATTTTCATTGATTGAACTAATCAGTTTTTTTAATTCATTGATTTTCATTGATTGAACTAATATTTTTTTTTTCATTATTTGCAAAACAAACCGTCAAATAAGATGTATTACAATAATAATGATATAAGATTTATTAGTCAATGTATATTTTTTATGGATTTAATTTCGAGTGTTACCTTAAATCTTATATTTTAAAATAATGTAATCATTGTTGAAAAGTAACGTGGTATGGTAACAATGCAATGTAAACTAAAAAAAAACATAAATTCATACCATCACGGCATACCACTTTTGGTGTAAGCAAAGATAACAGATATCTACACTTTATTATTCACACACTCAGTTCTCGCCTCGTCCATATACATAAATGCTCAAACAAATAGTTATCGCTAATTCAATAAATTCTTACTCCATCAATATGTCCTCAGTGAGATACAGGCAAAAGCCTAGTTTACTGGGGACACGACAAATGAAAGGCAACAAACCCAGATCCATTAAAATTGTATATCCGAATTAAATTACCTGTTGTTTTTTTTTCACA
Source organism: Odontocerum albicorne (assembly GCA_949825065.1). Classification (NCBI taxonomy): domain Eukaryota; kingdom Metazoa; phylum Arthropoda; class Insecta; order Trichoptera; family Odontoceridae; genus Odontocerum; species Odontocerum albicorne. Next base: position 31,416,801 of record OX463849.1, on the reverse strand, counting down.
AATTATGTATATTTCTTGTCATGTGTAAAATAAATAAATAAATGAAAAACTATCATAATACCAGATATTCTATATAAGGCACGCATTTTTACCACATTTAATATGTTCTTATCACTTCCTTCCAATTCTTATACATTGCTTCGATACAACGAAGTTAGCACTAACACTCCACTATGTACAATAATTTTATTTATTTGACAATGGATAGGCAATCCCTCGTACTCGAGTTTGATTGTTAGTCATGCTGCAAATGGATGACACATGTGAATGTATGAGTGTATTGTGTGCAAGCTGTTACACTTCAGCAAACACATAGTCGTAACAGACCAAATCTAAAGTTTCGATTGCAAAGAGATCAAAGTTCTATGACAATCGGCATATTTAATCTGCTACAATCTTTCTTTAAAGCAGAGTTTTTTTATATAACGTTATTTTTGCATTGCTTAATAGTGCCATAAGAATTCATGAAAATCATCATATAAGCTACATAAACATAAAAACAGATGTTAAAATTATTTGAAATAAATCAATCTAGAATTTACTAGATTTATTTATTTATGGTCGATAACGACTAAATATATATTTTTTAAATACAGTTAAAATTCAGAATTTGAGTAAATCCAAGTTAATATAGAAATATTTAAAAATAACACGATTCATACATTTTACAAAAAAATACACAAGAATATATATTTCTGAACACAACAGACCAGGATTCAGAAGGCCCTGAACCGTATGCTATGCAATAAAAAAAACAATATTAAGTACTTCATTAACACTTTACATTGAATACTCTTACACACTCGTATATGAAGATTTTTCGATTTTATTTCTTAGAAAATAGAGTACTGAGTAAACCGATGATAAAAAAGCAGCGGTTACTTTTTTAGATTAAAAATAAACTGTAACCTTTTCAATGTGACTTTTCAAAACTGGAAATATTTAAAAACAGCTTTAATTTTGAATGCATCTTTTATCAGTAATTACATTCATAAAAAAAGATCAAGAACTCCTGGACAAGAGTAAGTGCCGAATTGAGGCATGGCCCAGGTGCCTCTCTTAGGCCGCCAAACTGGAGCGCTCATTTATGAAGGCGCCAAACATGAAGCTTGTGATAATTAACACACATTTTTCTAAATCTAAATTATTATTTTTCTATTGTTTATGAAACTCTTTCTATGATTTTATTCTCTCTTATTTTTTTTTCAAATATGTCAATATATCCACAATACGATGATAACATATGTGCTACTACTGTTCAAGCCAAAAATGTTATTTTCAGAGACTTAATATAATGAATGAAAGAATTATGAAAGAAATAAATTGAGATGATTTATGAAAAAAATAAATTGAGATGACATGCCTGTTTCGCTTTACAAAAGCGTTGAAAAAGTGTTTATGTAATGAGAATGACTTGTAAAGCGAGACAGACGTGTCACTTTAATTTAAATGTATAATTTAGAACTGGTTTTTTTTCACATTAAAGTGTAAAATAATTCTGTTTAAAAAAAAAGGAATTTTACAATGTAAATAATTGGCTAATTAATTACTAATATTTTTTTCCTTATGAATTTTCTGAATACCCATTTAAATGAAACTACAGATTATCTTAAATTATTTCCAAAATGCATAACTTGATACTGTCGTCGGCGTCATATCTTTGTGATAGGTATACTTTTTTTTGTCTGCCAGGCGTCCCACAATTGATTCTCTGCTTGCCCCTATTGCTTTTTATTTTAATTTATTGTTGTACTATAGCTAAGTAAATACTAAACCAAATCTTGGAACACAAATAGTGTTACAAGTGTAACGAAATAGATCCTGGCCAAAATTTTCAAATATAAATACTCAAAACCTACAAATTTTAAGTTATAAAGGTACGAAATAAAGGCAATCGAAGCTCATGAATCATTAACCATTTCATTTAGTATAAACAATAGATTGGATAAACACACCGGGCAACGTCGTCCGTTATTTTCGAGTGGTGGCTCTATAAAATGAACTAGACGATTCGATTTTTAATGAAACGTTAAAAAAAGCCTTCCAGTCTGTATTTTTCATATAAGACGTTTAATCGACTTTTTATTCCACTAATTACGTTAATCACTAGTCAGAAAGATGTTTCAGAGTCATTAAGTGAAATCAAACTGCAATCCCATGGAAAAAAACTCTGGATTCCAACAGGTATTGAATCCGCAACCCCCGGGTTTGGAGACATGTGTCTTATCAACTATGCCACCGAGGTCATTATGTTTTGGTATCATGGTGTCATGTTACTATGGACCATAAACATAATATAATGGAGTTCCATCAAGTTGGCTTCGAAATCTTTAATATAAATTTAAACGTATTTCTAGTTAGTTGGAAGAAATTTTCAAATGACAATAAGTCGGTTGTTCTGTATACAATAGAAGTGTAAAACAAATCATATTTGAGATAAGCTAAATAATGTGTTTTATGAGATGGATAATTTTTCAAATATTTAAGGATGACTTGTATAGTATAGTGTACCACTTTAGGAGCATCGCGATTCAGACATAGGCGCTCCTACACCTTTCACGGGACCTGTTGAGTGTAATCACTCAGCTTAAAAAGACTTTCCGAGACCATTTTAGATGGTATAATTGGACAATTTTAAGCTCAGAAGAGTAAAAAGGATCTCAAGTGTAACTCAATTAAGAAATGTCAAAAGACAATTCTAATAACTTTGCGCCTCAACCGAACTTTCAGTAATTTTGACTTCTGAAGGTAAATGTTCAGTGGTAACAGTTATGGAGGCAGTTTTCAGTTGGAAAGGAGTTGATGAACTGTGTTTGTAGGGTCAAGAACCTTGGAATATATTTATTAGTCTCTATTTTGTGTATTAAAAAAATAAATTATAAACAGAAATATGACAAGACGATTTTTTTAATTTTGATGCTCCCAGCTAGTGAGCAATGATAAGTTGATTACAATAATTGAAAATACAGGATGTTATAAATATAGAAAATACATTAATTGAAAATACTGAAATCATATATGTAGAAGGGCAGTCGCTATAAGCTCAAACTGTCAAAATTTTAAATAATATCACGTTTATCAGATTTAAAATAAAAAAAATATCGCTTCCTAATTTTAAGGCTTTGGTAAGGGACGAATAATTTAATTTATATTTGCTTTTTTTTTAATGGTAGAACTCATATTTGTTTGAAGGAACTCATATTAGTTATGGAGCATTATAGAAAATCTTATTTTATATTAGAACTCATATTTGTTTGATAGAGTTGATATATCTTATGAAATATTAGTATAGTCAATATATTTAAAAAAATATATAAATCTAATATTTGTTCGATGGAATTAATGATGCATTATAGAAATTTATATTTGTTCCTTTTTTAATGATAGAAAATGCGAAGGGCCTTTGAACACTCACATTTCGTACCAATTACCTAAACAATTTAATGAATTACCTAAAGCCATTAAAATATATTGAAATAAACGCTGAATATTTAACTGAAATTTAAAAATGGCTTATAGAAAATACATCATATTTAGTGAAAGGTAACATCAATACTAGCTGAAAATACCAATGGATCGAAATTATTCAATGGAAAAATATTTCACGTGCAGTTAGTTCTTTTATCTTTGATTTCTGTGAATTGATGAGTATTTTTGTACGTCTACAAATCACTGAATGATCATTTGCAAATAGAATACTTCGACAACGGTTAGTCAAATGCTACGTTTGGTCAGTGGTATTGCATGGAGTGGAATCATGAACCCTCAAAGTTGGTAGTATGAACCGACTGGAAGCATTCGAAATGTGGATGCACCGGAGAATACTAGGATACTCTGGACGGATATGGTTAGCAACACAAGGATTCTTCAAAGAGCCAAAGTTGATAGAGAGTTTCTGACTAATATTAAAATCCGAAAGGTGTCCTACTTGGGTCATGTACTTAGATGAGCAAAGTACAAATTACTGCACCTGTAGAGGGTCGAAGAGGGGTTGGCAGGAGGCAAATCTCCTGGTTCTGCAATATACGTGATTGGACTGGCATAAGAGATCTTTTTCGGGCTGCCGGGGACAAAGATATCTACTCTCAAGTGATATTCAACTTTAGGGGGACCTGACATGACACTGAGAAGAAGAAAATTTAAAATATCTTTGATTTAAATGGTCTTTCTTTGTGTAATTATTGTGGGATTTCGCTTGTCTTCTGTTTAAGTGGGATTTTTCTTCATATGACTTTTTTATGTATGTTTTTATTTATTTTTTTGTTTTGTGAAACCTACCTGCCTTAGGACAGGCATACGCCTAGTTAGGCAGGGTAGTGCTTTGTTTGTTTAAATAGTCAAAAGTATAAATAAATAAAAAAACAACTGTTTGAAAATGTATATTAGAAATTTAGATTCAAGAATTGCATGTTTCTTGCTAATTATATTTCTATTTCATCTTGTGGAATCACGGACTGCATTCACCATTCACATTCCTAAGACCCGGCCCAAGCGCCAAGATTTTCCTCGAGAAAATCTAGCGCCAAGATTTTCCTCGAGTACCACATTGCGAGGAGTTCGAATATGTTTTTTAAACAATTCAAACATATGTTTTTTAATCCTCGAACATTTTTGATATCTTTGAACTTTTTCGATATTCCACAGGTGTGATTTAATTACGATAATTTAAGTTTTTATAAAGTAAAAGGTATTTTTGACCTTTTGAAAATTTATTTCAATGTATTCGATCTAATTTATTTAATTTTTGAAAAATGAGCATACATTTTTTTACATTTCAAAACTTTCAGAAAGGTCCGTGCACTGAAACGTCCTTTAAAACTTTCCTGGCTTAGTAACTTTCTAACGCAGAAAAGTCCAGCGGAAAAACGTCTGACGCAGAAACGATGATTCTGAATTGACAGCACTGAACTGTCGGAGCAGAAACGTCCTGGACTCAAATGTGAAATCAAAGAATGGGATGTGCGTGCATCAACAGAGATAAGAAAATTATCATAGTTACTGTTGTTTATACTCAGTGCCACTAAAAGTGTGCATGAACATGAAAAATTAAAGGCATTGAAATTATAAGTAACAATTTATAATTTCCCATAAGTTTAATTATTTAATAACTCATAGCTAAAAGAAAGGCTTTCATAGGAAATAATGAGATATACTTACAACATGATGATGGTGTGTTGTTACTGGGATGGAGGCTATGATTCATAGGAAATAATGAGCTATACTTACAACATGATGATGGTGTGTTGTTACTGGGATGGAGGCTATGATTCATAGGAAATAATGAGCTATACTTACAACATGATGATGGTGTGTTGTTACTGGGATAGAGGCTTTGATCCATAGGAAATAATAAGCTATACTTACAACATGATGATGGTGTGTTGTTACTGGGATGGAGGCTCTGATTCATAGCCATAAAGATAATCTTCATGTGAGGAAACAGCATCAGTTTGCTGCCGTGGGTCGCTCCTGGAAAAATGAATTCATAATTATAAGAAATAATTATAAAAATACAATTCATATAACGTCGTTCAGAGAACAAACTCTCGGCAAGGGCGCTCCAAGTCTAGATTCGAATCCACCATTATTGACAGATTAAAAATATATATACGAGTATAAGTTGAGCATGAAGTTAGAAAGGTAGTGACTGCGGTCATTTAATTATAGGGAAGCGAGGAAAAAGGGAAATGGTATAGTTCGAGAAATTTCAACTGTGGAAAAGGTAAGAAGGTTGTGAAAAAGAGAGCATGTACGATGAGATTGTATTATGTTACACTTCTTTAATACAGTAAAACATGTCGGGATAATTGCTATATGGTCTCTAACTGTAGTCTTCAATTAACTAGAAAGCCGTTGAGCACCTTAATTGGAAACGAGGCTGGCAAGCATTTAACATTTTACGTCCTGTGCTAAAAAAAACCAAGCGTTCCGGTGATGTGTATTCAATACACATCAATGCACATGGAAAAATTAACGATTTAAAAACGACAAAATGAGAATATTCATAGCCAATCGCTTAAATTAATTAAATTTGAAGTCAAAAGTGATAATAATTGAAATTTAATTGCTGAAACATGAAAACAATATCGGCCGACGGAAGAGACCACCTCAAATGGATGCCCCAGATCTACTGAGAACTGAGACGGGATTCAGTCTGGGACTGTTATACCTCGAAGGAAGAAACACAATTGCGAACTGAGATTCTATATCTTGCGTTCCCATATACCGAAGTAGAGTGAGAGTGAGACGTGAATAGCATCGCTTCCTCAACCATAGTGGTTTTTTAAATCAATTAACCTACGTCACACACTGGCACACGTTAAATTGTATTGGTGAATTTATTCCCAATTTTCACAAATATCTCTAATGTGGCCGATAAGTGCTAATTATTATTAATATTATTTTTTCATTCAGTGCGTAAATGTATTACGGAGGAATGCCTAAAATTTGAACCCAGTATTTATTGTACGAGTATTTATAGATATATTAAAGTTTTTTTAGAAGCAATGTGTACTAGTTACACATCACAGGGAGGGAAGGGTTAAAATAATCTGAGTACCGACGGAAATTGAACCTGTAACCGTCACTTTGGAAACAGGCGTCTCACGATGTCACGGAGGTTGTCAATGTATTGTGTTATGTAAATAAACAAACACTAAAAGGTTTAAAAAATAATTTGATGGTGTTTTTAAACATAAAACGCCAAAGGAATATAATACATGAATATTTTCTTTCTAGTTTACTGAGGAAAACATTTAATCGCTTACAACAGGCATGGCCAATCCGCGGCCAGCCATTCATTTTGAATAAATCATGAAAAATTAACAAAAAAATATAGTTGTCAAATACGCAACTCTACATGTCTTATGATATAAAAATTGTATTTAAATGGACACAAAATGATTAATGTTATACTTTATATGGATATAATTAAAATAAAATACAACATAGGTACATATTTATTTTTTGGTGTGAAATATTTACTCGAAATAATTCTTATATTTAGGTATTTATGTAATATGACACTCATATAATGCGAATTGTATTTATATTCAATATAAAACATTGAATGTAAGAATTTCACTTCGTGGTTCAGTGGTTCAGTTGTTCGACTCACAATCTAGAGGTCCCGGGTTGTCACAAATGTTTCTACTATGAGTTGGTAAGATCGAGTATAATATATCTAAAACATACTTTGGTGACGCTTTGTAGCAGCCTATTATCAAGTGAAGGGTATACTTCACATAGTGCTAATAGGATGATATTGCATATTATAATGCCTATTGATTAAAAAAAATACACTTGCGGCCTGCGATTCTTTACCCTATACCGGCTATATTGAGAAAATGCTCGATATGATAATTTTAAATGGAGCTGGAGTTTTATAATACGATTTTTTCAAATATTTAATATAATATTGACTTTATAACGATAGTCATTTTTATTGTTGCAGCCAAAGTGTCAATGCCTTTTTTCCATTTTTGCAATTCTCAGCATTTTATCTGCTGTTTGTGTAATTCGTGTAAGAAATCCTGCCGGGTTTGGCACACGCACTAAAAATATTGGCTACCTCTGGCTTACAATATTAAACATTGAAACACAATTTCACGATTATTTTCAGTACATTACCTCTGAATGGATCTTCCTTCGGGGTTCCTTAGGTAATTAAGGACCTTCGAATGCTGGAACATATTATTATAAATCCTGAAATTCTGGAACATCGTAAAGAACGATCATACCTTTCAGAGCGAGGATATTTGTTCCAGATTTGAGCCAGAAATCTGATTGCAGCTTAAATGAGCATATAATTTCATAAAGTTTTGCTCGACATACTCGTATGTTACGAGGATTACGAGTGAAGACGAGAATTCTGGGATAATAATACGATCTTAGATCATATACATATACTGTGTACTATATACTCGTATAGTCTTATTATTATAATGTATTATACTCTCGTTGTATACCGTACACTCTGGTGGGCTTATTGTCATGTGACAATCTCTTTCAACCAATCAGAACGTTGTTAAAAATACCTTAAATGAAAACCAGACAGAAACCCTGTTTAAAAATATCTGGGTTCCAGCGGAATTTGAATCCGCAACCTCGAGAGTGATTGAAAGACAGGCGTTTTTACCGGCTAGGTCACGGAGGTCGTATTGTTATACGTTGAGGTGCATGGCCGCGCGGTAATGCACTGGACTTCCGTGCGGAAGGTCTTCGGTTCGAACCCCTCGAATAACGCAGGCATTTTTTCCGCCTAGTATTTGGGGATATAAGGGTACCTTTGACTACGGTCATAGGTATCTATTCTTTCAAAATAAGGAAAAAAAACATGCCGTTGTGCTCCGATCGTTTCACTTCAGTATGCCATCAGATCCAGTACAGCGGAATAACCGGTGAGTTTGCTGGTGTGCAACGGCTCATTCCCTTAAAAAAACTCCACGGCGCAACTTCGCTTTACAATTGTATTGGCGTTGAAATAGCGAGGGGATTCCCCGATTACGAGGCCCAGCAATGATGATGATGATGATTGTTATACATCTCATCACGCCATTTCCTTGTCGGTATTAAGTATTAAAATAATTAGTTGTAAGAATTGTATCTTATTATACGTTAATATATAGGTTTAACTATTTCTAAGATATGGGTAATAAGAAATTAAAATATAGTTGTTATTTATAGTTAATGCATTAGCACTGTGGAAGTTTAAAGATATTGTTATATGTTTAGTCCAACACTATTTATTCCACTTTATATAACGGTATAATCCTACCGGTTTCAAGGTTTTCTCCTCATCATCAGGAGAGCACAAAAAAGGCTCTTGTTTGTGTTCCCCTGATGATGAGGTGAAAACCTTGAAACCGGTAGGGTTATTCCGTTATATAAAATGAAATAAACATTGTTGCCCTGTCTGCAGTTTGTATTTTATGTGTGGTAGGTGATATGCATATGCGTACTGCTTTTTGATTTTTTTTATATGATTAATATAAATGTTTATAATTCTTGTAATAAGTTGTATTTATATTCATGCGAACTCAAAATTCTATTTTTAATAATACTCGTACTTTGTAACTTTTTTTACTGGTCAACCTTTTTTATTGACACTCCATTTATTATCCTTAATGCACGAATCTCATACATACCATCACGCTATTTCCCTGTCGGAGAAGGCAGATATGACATAACGCCATACACTTTCCTAACTCATCTTCTTCAATCATTCGTTCTACATACCCAAATTATCTCAACGTACTCTTCTTCATCTTAGTTAACATATCAGTCTTCACCTTCATCTTTTATCACTTCATTCCGTATTCTATCGATGTTTCCAAATTGACAACTGGGCCTCTGCCCAGGCTTTAAGAGTGACGCAAGAAGTCATTCCTGACAAGTGGCGAAGACGTACACCACCCCTCCTCGCGGATTGACCCATACCGATAAGAATAATTGCAGCGTGACGCTGAACCTCAAGATCCGAGAGAATTAGCCCTTAAAATATCTGAATTATGAATGATTCTCCTTTGTTTCCTTACCACATTCGATGACATCCTCGTCCTTCCTGTCGTGGCAATCATAGTTATCATCGCACATGCGCCGCTGGGGAACACACACAGTGCCTCCATCACAGGGGAAGGAACCACTGGGACAGGAATCTGGAAAGAGAACAATACATTCATGTTATTATCATTTGATATTTTTATTAAGTTGTTTAAAATAAGAAAAAAAATTACAAGACGAGCCCAATGCAATAAAAAAGCAAACCCATACAATTTATTTATTCATCTCGGAAAGACTAACTTCTACATTTAACTTCTGTAAGTGGTCAAATTCACATCACTTCCAACAGTGCACCTTAACCCATATTAGTTCTTGAGATTTGCAGGTTCAAGTTTATAAAATGTTAAGACTTCCGCTATATGCGTTCATTTTTTTCAACACTAACATAGCAGTGGGATGACCATTTTACCGAATCCAAAATTATTCTTTCTGAAGAATAAGTAGTGTGGAATATTTTAAATAATTCCAGCTTAGAAAATTCTGTTCCAAAAATGTATTCCAATCTCGTTTTAAGTTAAAGACTCTCGAATATATTCCTGATTAGTTGAATATTAGTTTTACCGTATATAGCGATCGGAATTATTATACAATACCCATATTGATTGCTCACTCTGAGAGATGAACTGGAATTGCCAAAATATACACATATTAAATAATATTTTATTCACCTAATTTAGTTTATTACAACATTTATTTTATTTCAACAGTCCAATGGTCTTTTTGATACAAAATATTAAAAAGCAACAACAATTTAAAGTTAACATTGACATGGCAGAAGTGTTCTATAATAAAAATTAAAAACTATTTAAGGAACGTGTATCATGACAAGTTGAGGTAGTTCCGGACTATTGAAATATGAGGGGACAATCTAAAGTAATGCCGTGAGGTCAAATATTTATTTCCTATTTTACAAGATGTATCGGACGTATGTGTCAGCTAAAATATATTATTTATTTGTAATAGCTGTGTACCTATTGTAATGAAATGTTCCTTATGCGTGGCCTTCGCAATATTCACTATAAAAAAATGATCGGCCTATGCAAGTGAGGAACGCGCGATATACACAGTATCTAGTAAACCATGACGACATACACGGTTGAATTAAGGGGCTTACGATGAGCGATGGGATGCACATAAGGAACGAAAAATGACAAAAATATAGACTAGTGCAAATCATCGCCTCCTTTCTAGAAAATCGCTCCTTCTCCGTCAAAATAGACGGAATAAACTCCTGCCCGCGCCCCATTCTGGCAGGTGTGCCCCAAGGTGCACTCCTGTCCCCCATCCTGTACAATATATATACGAGCGATATGCCCTAATTTTCTAACGCACACTGTATCACCGCGCAATACGCCGACGACACAGCATTCCTCTCATCATCCAAATACGAGTCCGATTCCCACAACCGACTGCAAGACTTCATTCCCATTCTGGAGCAATGGTGCACAGAATGGAAGATCAAAATAAATCCCTCCAAAAGCACCGCAGTCCGCTTCGCCCGCAAATACATCGAACCCGTCAGAACTCTTAAACTCTTCTGCCAGAGCGTCCCATGGACCGACCACGTGAAATACTTAGGCCTCACCTTAGACAGTAGACTCACGTGGCGCAAACACGCCCTCATTGTAAAAGCAAAAGCTCTCGGAACTTTAAAATCATTATTCCCATTGGTCGGTAAATTCAGTAAATTAAATCCGCGCACTAAACTCCATCTTTATAAAGCGATCATCAGACCGCAATTGACATACGCCCTTCCGGTATGGGGCTACGCGCCGGTAACCACGATAAATCACATTCAAATCGTCCAAAACAAAGCCCTCCGCATGATATTAAACGCGCCCTACATAGTTCGTAACTCTAGACTCCACGCGGACACCGCACTCGAAACTATCCCCGATCACATGCGCGCTCTGGCCGAAAGGTTTTACAGTTCAATATCAAAACATCCCAACCCCGTCATACAAAATCTCGGAAACTACAACGCGAACACCAATTACAAGCACCCACGTCCAAAATCTATTCTGGGCACCCGCCCACCCGCAAACGCCCCCCCAACTGCAAATGACCCTGTCACTCCGAATGCCCCCCCGTCTTCTACACCATTTTCTTCACCATTTTCTACACCATTTTCTACACCATTTTCTACACCATTTTCTACACCTATTTATACACCGACACCGACACCTCAAGCGGCAGACGACAGCCTCCCACCATAGGCAATCGCGTATCTCCCATATTTATGTATTAATATATTTTTAAAAGTCACACACGTCTCCCCAAATACCCATATTTATATACAACATCCTATGATTTACTCACCATCATCTCACCTCCATTTCTTTCTCACCACCCATCTAATATATATAAGCGTGTGTGACATCGCACATCCACAAATATATGTATATTCGTATGTAATATCATTTATATAACATCACATGTATACAAGTATTTAACGTCTTATTATTTCTCATAATCATTCATCAAAAATTACATAAAAACTATCCCTCCCCGTCTCCTAAAACAGGAACCAAAATATCCAATTAAATATCATATCAGTCAGAACTTATCCGATGAAGGAGTAAGGCGTCCTACCATTGGACCGAGACTCCGAACGAGATATCCATCACTTGGCACAAAAATATATTCTCCGTTTCTGGAACGTCTACTGTGTTTTTATTTTCCACCAACTTCTGCTAAAGAGGAATCTCTTCACCCTGCTACTTTTTACCGGAAAAGCAAGAAGTAAACCGAAATCTCCAATATTGAGCGGCAGCCATCCACCTATTTTACAGTATTTGTACCGGTGCTGTACACAAGGTATATCTTCTATTCTCTCCAGCAGTTCACCATAGTCCATCTCAGTTCCTAGGATTTGCAGATTGAAGTTTACAAAACGTAAAGACTTTTTTTTCGGGCATCATAGTGAGTTGACCATAGTGTCAGGACTTGGTTGTTGTTGTTTCTGGTGTAATCAACCATTAACATTTATTACAATCATAAATAGCTATTAAAATTCCATTCACGGTATATATCGTGAGAATGATATGTATTTTAATATAAACAAATTTTAAAAGGACCGTGTGAGACTGATAAGACTAACGTTTTCCCATCGCTTTCAAGAGATTACAGTTCGTCTTATATAAACAAATTTTGGAATATATAACTCTGATATAGTTAATAAATTTCGGCCGTGTTTGTTGATGTTGTCACAGCTGCATGGTAGAGTATGGGATTGTTTTGATTTAAGTTTTCCCAACGCATTCACACAGTTGTGTGACCGTAAATCTTACCCCCGCTCTAATTCTCCCTTCAAGTGATTACACGTATTCGATAGTAAACTACGACCGTGATTACCCATTAAGACTTCATTAAACGACCGTAAAACTTAATTGTCAGAATCTCGAAAGTATATATAAGGGCCGCAAGCAGGCTCACTGGTCTCTTTTTGGGTCCGACGTCGTCCAGCTAAAAGCTCTTATACTTATCACTGGTCGTTGTAACTTAATTCCAAGTATTCGAAAAGCATTTCTATAAACTAAGTGTTCACTTTATTTCCATAAAATTCTGGATAGTTTATCCAAACGAGGATTTTGTTATTTACGTCCGTCTTTTATTGAGTGAATTCTAATAATTTATCCAAGTGGCAATCTTGAGATCGACGTAGAACTTTATCTCTGGTCAAAATCAGCTGATTCTCACAGAACGTCGAGTGCACTAAATGTCCTGAAGTCTTCAGGACCGGGACGAATCTCAAAGAGTCCACTCGAGATTGCGTTTCTTCATGTGTGACTTGTATACGGCACGAGTGGACGCCCACCAATCATACTGTGGCGACTTCTTCGTTTCAACGGTCCTGCAATAGCGGTATAAGGTCTGAAAGCCCTATAAAGTCAACATGTGGTCATACATCTGATACTGTACATTGGAAATACATTGTGTCAACTGTATTGAAGTAAGGTAAAATTTATTTATTTTCTTTGTTTGTCATTTTATGGTGATATCTGAGTAAATTTAGAGATTGGTGATATCTAATTATTGAGAATTGGCACAACTCCGCAACGAACTGTTGTGAAATTACCCCTCAAATAAAAAAATACTTCGACTGTCTGTCCATCTGAAAGGATAGCGGAGTATCAGAAAGTAATCTGCCCAATTTAAGCTTTCTGACGGGCTATCAGCTCGTCAAGATCAAATATATAACTATTTAACAGCAAATATGTGTTTCATTGTATATTTCTATCTATCCAAGCACTGACGACTGACTACTTCGTCCCACTATACCTTGAGATCTAATAGAGGCTTGCGTTATAACCACTGACTGAGCTATCGGATTAAAATACATATATTGTTACATCTAGGGTTCTAGTAATGTAATAGAAATAATTAAATAAGGGAGGACCTTATTAATATAACTCCTACGATATCTCTGACTTTCTATGAGTACGTTTCATTCCTTCAAGATATCATTCCCTTGATTAAATCACACGTTCCTTGGTCTTCCTCTCATATGCCTTTAACTCACACGTAGCATTGGTTTTTTTAGACTTTCTTCATTCTTTCGTTTCACATGCCCAGACATGATTATACATAGTCCCTCCATGTATTCTTTTACGTGCGCGCATTTCTACAGCACTACTTCTTTGGCTGTTTTCAATCTTGTTCTGCGTCCATGTATCCCTCCCATATATCCCAAGATTTAAATTTTATTTACACATGATAAGAAATCTTTATATAAACAATTTTCGAAAAAAAACACAGGTTATTTAATTTGAACACTCAGTTTTAATGAATCTGAGTTTATTGCATTTCATTTGTCGTGTCCTCAGTAAACTGGGCCTGTTTCTCACTGAGTTGGTACTAAAATATTGTTTGGACTATCATCATATGAGACTGTCTGATTTGAGTATGCATACGAGTATATGTTTTAGTGCCTCATTGGACTATCATCATATGAGACTGTCTGATTTGAGTTTGCATACGAGTATATGTTTTAGCGCCTTATTGATTTTATTTTCTTTCGCTATAAGTCATTCAATGCCCCTCGTAACTTTTCAATCATCTGAGAAAATACGACCTAAAAAGTAAAATTCTTCAACTTCCGTGTTCTATCATACATTGTTATCCCATGTATTCTTCTCAATGTACGCATTTCTGCAGAATTTTTTCAGCTCCTATCAGTATTTTTCCACACTTTATATTTAATAACCTTAATTGAATGTTTCGCACGACTTTGTCAAATATATTTTTTTGCAAATTGCGTAGTTCGTAATTATCGAAATACGGAGTAGTGTAACATGATATATTTATTTCATTAATTTATCGGTTAATAGCTGAAAAACTCATCCAAGGACGTGCGAAAACAATATCTCATTACTAGCTAATTGTTATACTAATAGAATTTTGAGTTTATTTCTTATGAAACAAAACTGGACTTTATGTTATTCTTTCTCATAAACTTCTTGTATCACGCGATGTACCACTTGCATCATGCGAATACAATTTTGAAAAAGGGAATAGTAAGAAGTAAGAGAAACAACAGGAGCTGTATTAGAAGATTTTTGAATATGGAGGAAGCGAAAGAAGCATGTCGTGGAAGAAAAGTTTGGCGCTCTGCCCTCTCTACCTACCCCATAAAAGTAATACTCACTCAGGAGAAAATCGAAAAAAATTAACAATAATTTTCCTTTGTTTCCCTTCCTTATCCTCGAAAGAATTCCTTTCATCTAGTTCTACCATGATTGTTTAGACATTAGTCAAAGCTTCATTGCTGAGCGTTGTGGTCCTCTTATATGTGTCAAATTCAGTGCACAACCTGTCTCCATCCTTCTTAGTTATGTGCCACGTTAATTGCTGCACATAAAGAGTTTCTTCAACCAGCTTCTTCAAGTTCTCATAATTATTTCTAGCAACATGTACAAAATACGTGATTCATTTTCTGCATGTTATCGAAAGTCTTCCGGTCATCTCCAATTCTTGGATGACAGAAACGTAAAATCTGTCATGGATTGAAAAAAACTTAAAGTATCCAAGACAAGTTAATTGGTTGGAAGAAAATTTTACACAGCAATAAGCTCGTTAAATGTATCCTGTATAACCATGTACGCAGAAGAATAGTGATGGTATAAAATACGTGCTTTTCGAATTATCTCTTATTTTTTTTTGAAATGGATAATTAAGGAGTTAAAATGTGGATATGTGAACTTTGGTTATTCGAAATCGATAATAATTTATTTAAGAGATTATTTTGTTGTCTTTTTTAGAGTTAATGATGGATTTGACTTTTATTTCTCCCCAACAAGGAAACGACGTGATGGCGTATATGTGTATAATAAATGTGTTATAATTTATGAAGTAAATTATAATCTTAGTTATATTTCCTGTATTCATATTTAACAAATATGATTATTACGCAGTTCGCGTTATGTGAATGCAAAAAAAGTGCAATAAGATTAAAAAAAGGTCATTTGTCGACGATACCATTAATTTGCTGATATGTGTCATACTATGTGAGTGGATGGAATAGTTTTTCTCATATTATTACTGTTTTATGGGCTCGAATTACAAAGGTCACGTTATCTCCATTACTAGTGCGTTGTATTCGTTGAAATTCCCACCCGACATTCCATGTTGAGATTCAACGCATTAAAACTCATCAGTGATAATATAATTCCCAACAGCTGATATAATGGCAAACAAAATGACAACAATTCAATTCAATTTGAAGATTCTCCAAAAAATCATCAACAGTTGTTGTAAAATCGAGACTAAAAATAAACGATTTAGAACAGTTCTAAATCGTTTATTTTTAGTCTCGATTTTACAAGATTTTGTAAATCCATTGTTTTCTATCGAGATATTTTGGGATTCACTCTTCAAAATCACTACCGTACAAATAAAAGTCAGGTTTAATTCGGCGATGCTCTAAAATGCTTTGCCATTGTATTAATGTTTTGTCTCTGATTTGATTTTATCTTCAAAATCACTACTAGACAAATAAATGTCAGGTATAATTCAGTCAAGTTTTATATGCTTTGTTAATGGACAAACGATTTTTTTAACGTTTGCTAAAAAAAAATTCTTCTATCAGGAGATTTTCTGGTTCCATTCATTACTGGAAAAATAAATGTCAGGTATAATTCGGCAAAGTTCTACAATGAACTGTTAAAGGACAAACGGATTTTTTTTCGATTTGTAAAACACGACTTATATCAGCAAATGAATGCGTGAATTAAAATAGGCACTAAGTACCAAAAAAAAAACAAAAAAAAAAAGTATGCAGTTTCATCATATATGACATATAGAACGAAACTGCGTCCTTAGTTTTTTTGTTTTTTTGGTACTTAGTGCCTATTTTAATTCAACCATTCAAATGTTCTGGTTGGATTCCCTTTTCAAAGTCGCTACTGAAAAAAATATATGTCAGGTATAATTCGGCGAAGCCCTACAACGAATTGTTAATGAACATACGGATTTTACTAAGATTGATAAAACACCAATTCTATCTGGAAATTTTCTGGTTTGATATCGTCTTCAAAGACACTACTGAAAAAATACATGTCAGGTATAATTCGGCTAAAATAAAAAATAGTTTGTTATTTAACAACATTTCTTTGCCAATTGGTAAAACGCTCGAATTGTTCTAGGATTTTTTTTTGGTTCGATTCCCTCTTCAAAATCCTTACTTATGAAATACTCGTAAATATCAGGTATAATTCAGCGAACCTCTTTAATACTTTGTTTATTCTCAAGTATTTTTATACTTCATATCCGTTGTGTACAATTCAATGTGGTAGGCTTATTACTATATGGCAATAAATTCCATCCATTAAGAATGACATCAAAAGGTCGAATATGTAAAACAACAATGAGGCCTTTTTTGGATTCCGAACATGAATTCCTTCGGACTAAAAGTCAGGCTTTCTAGGCAACAGAAGTCCCGTAGTAGCACCTATTTAGAACAATTTGAGATTGAGAAAATAATGAAAAGGTTTGACTAGACCCAAAAAAAGTCTTTGCAAAACCCTGCTTGGGTTGAATGGGGAGAAAAAGAGACAAAGGACGGCCAAAGAAAAGATAGATTGATGGGCCTCAAAAAGATTTCGGGCGCAGAGATAAGTCAAAATTAGAAAAATTTATCCCATATTATGAAAAAGAGAAGTCATAAGATAAAAAAATATATAAGATAAAAGATGAATAATACGAGTACCGTATTCAAGAAGTAAATAAAGAGATTATTTAATAACACGAATAAGGAATTAAATATTAGATTTTTCTTGTCGTTTCAATGAGTTCTCTCTTAAATATATTTTCCTTTGCATTGTTTTAATATAACATGCCATATATGTGTAATTTCAGGATATATATTTATATATTGGGTGTTAACATAAGTTGTGTCCGTTTTTTTTTTTCAAATTTAAAAATGAGCACCAAAAATAAAACAAGAAAATTTTCTGCTGTACAAGATATTGTGTTTGCTTTTACGTTACATATTTAATTTTATTTGATTACAAGCCTTCAAAATGGAATGCCAAGTAGACGAAAGTGAGCATTTTCAATTGTCGAAGGTTGATTTTTGTTGTTTTCACTCAAAACATGTGGAACCCAAGTGCCGAACTTCTGGACTTTTCCCATTGATTTAAGATGGCGGTATATAGTCATGTGACTACAATTCACCTGCTCAGCCAATTCTACAGTGGTTTGAAGGGGATCTTCATGAATAATAAGGTTTAAGCGGTCCTAATCGAAGTCCACTGGTCGTCCGGAACGCTCCATGTCTTTCAGGTCGAAATTACCGTCTTTGAAACGCAAAAACCATCGACGAGTTGCCCTTTCATTTATTGCATCTTCACAGTACACTTCGCAAATATCGCGAGCAGCTTTACTCCCTCGATTGAACGCGAACAGAAGGAGGTGTCGAAAATGCTCACTTTCGTCTTTTTGACATTCCATTTTGAAGGCTTGTAATCAAATAAAATAATATATGTAACGTAAAAGCAAATTTTCTTTCGAATGACGTATAACTTTTACCATTTTGTTTTACTTTTGGTGCTCATTATTAAATTTGAAAAAAAAACGAACACAACTTATGTTAACACCTAATACTTTATTGTCATCAATAAATCTGTTATTCATTTATTTTTATTTTACAAGGCTCACTGTATGTTCTGAGACAGTTGACTTACACCCACCAAATTCACATATAAACAAACATAAATAGTTCAACAGATTCGAGCTGCAACCACTTGCGTGATTTGGCAGCTCTCAGGAAAAAAATGTCACGTAGTATGTTTCTTTGTTTTGTCAAAATTTGGACTGTTATTTCATTTTCTATCTTTACGTTGACTATGAATCAGGGATTGTATTGTATGTGTATGTTCATTTTATATTTTTCACAATTGTCGTACAAATTTATTGAGTTAAGAATCGTTTTAAATGCATATGTATTAAATATATTTAAAAAATTTAATTTACGTATCAAATTTATTATTATATAATAGCACCATGTTGAAAAGTTTGTGCAAGTGGTATTTTTCTGAGCACTGAAATTAATTGAGGAACTTTAAATGAAATAAGCGATAAGAACTTTTTCAAATGAAGTAAATATATGATACATTTTTCTAGTATTCACGCTCTTTTTGTACGAGTCATGCAGCATCCAGCATTCTAATCTGCAGAGCTGGCAAATTGTATATATTGTTAAATTTTTAATTTTTGTAATAATTTTTACTAGTGTACTAACTTACTTGTGTATTATTTTAAATGTTTTGTTGTTTTTTTTTTTTTTTATTTTTATTTTTATTTTTATTTAACAAGTAAATTATTATACAAACATTTGTCGAGGCTATACCTATGTACAAATTTATTACTTAACTAATCTTAATTATATGTTATAATTTATGAACTTATTTAATCTTATTTTCCTACATATCATTTTATTTTATTTATTCAATCTTAATATATGAGATCTTAGAAATAATTAACACCTACATACTACTTTGTTGTGTTAACGTGTCTTTACTTTTACTACTAAATGTTTTGTTGTGTTAACGTGTCTTTTTATTTGTTTTTTTTTTCGAATTGTTATAAATTATGTTTTTCCTTATTTTATTTTGAAAATTATTTCGTATAATACGAGTATTTTAAATAAAATACAACCATTTTTTTGAAAATTATTTTGTAATGTACATGTGTTATATTATACCGTCGATGACAAATAAAATGGAAATAACATAATATACTTGTACTATTGCATAACCAAGTAAACGCATCGTTAACATGTATGTCAAAAAACTCTGTTAAGAACTTTGATCCATTATCTCAACAAATAAATGAGGGGAGATGAAAGGAGAGATGAAACAAATTGGATATAACTAGTTTTATAGCAATTTTTAATAGTGCGGTTGCATTGTATGTATAGACTAGCATTATTTTTCATTTTTATGATGCGTAATAAAATATTTACAGCTTCACAGAGCTGCTTAAAGTGAAGTTGAGATTTAAGATAATCTCATCCCTAAGAAAATATCATTTTATTGTTAGTTGTTATTTGTATGTACCCTTTAAAACATCCGAATTGATGCGGGCATGTTGAAATCGAGTATTTATAATACTAGGTGCGTCCAGAAAGTAAAGAATGATTGTGCATCACGCCCTGCACCAATTCCCCACCACCGCAATCGTATGTGCGCCAGTTAGGTCCTTCCTCCGCTTCAGTGCAAACCGAGTTTTGTTGTTGAATGGTCTTGCATCTTTGTTCTATAACCCTTCAAAATGGCTGCGCCCATCGAAAATCCCGCCAAATGTGAAGTGCGTAGTGTCATTCGTTTTCTGAATGCACAAAATGTTCGGCCTATCGAAATTTATAGGCAACTTTTAAGCACAGTACATGAATCTTTTTTCACAAATTTCACGATCGCCCCTACAAGAAATAGTGACAGCACCTTGGCTACAAAAAAATGTGTGTTCGGAAAAGAAAAACTGAACCTCAACACCAGAAAAGTGATGGCAACAGTTTTTTTGGGACCGAAAGGGTTTGATCCACGTGGAGTTTATGCCAAGAGGACACACAATAAACTCAGAGGCCTATTGTGAAACTCTTCAACGACTTAGACGCGCCATCTAAAACTAGAGAAGTAGAATGTTGTCGGGAAAGATAGTTTTGATTAATGACAATGCGCGGCCTCATGCATCGGCACGAACACAGCGAGAACTTCAACATCTTCAGTGAGAAATTTTTGGACATCCTCCTTACAGCCCTCATTTGTCACCAAGTGATTTTCACTTATTCCCGAAACTAAAGAAATTTTTGGGTGGAAAACAGTTCGCAAACGACGAAGACCTCAAACAAAAAGAGACATCCTGGCTCAAATCTTTGGCGGTAGAAGAGTATAACATCGGACTTGAAAAATTGGTCCCACGTTACAGTGCGTGCCTTGACAGCTATGGCGATTACATTTAAAAATAGAGTAAGATACTGTGACTTTGTAAATAAAGTTTTGTGTTGATACTTTTCGTTTTTATTTAGTTATGCCAAAACGTTCTTTACTTTCTGGATGACCTACGTAATAATAAAATTATAACTTATATAGCCACGTTTAGAGAGCCGTTGGCATTGTAACTTGGAAACGCATTAACTCTTTTTAAAATATTTAAAAAATCGCAAAAAAACTAATAAATTGAGTGTAAGGATAAGAAGCTGACGGGTGAGATTATTAGATTGGGTAATTCCATGCATCTGCATATGCTTAGAAAAACATATTTGGTAAGAAAACCGCAAACTACTTCCAACGGAAGAACGAACTACTGGTAGATCTTCTGATAAGTTATAGTAGTAAATGAAGCTTTTGGTCGAGTGTGTATTTTTTTCTATTTACGATATAATGTACCTTACAAAATTATTCAAAAATAATAGTTTGTGTTTCATTTGCAATATTTACAAAATGTCTTAAAATTAAAAAAAGATTTTTTTTTCTTCTTCATAAGTAAAAAGTAAAAAGTACACGAGTCAAAATGATAACAAAAATATAAAAAATTAACAATATACACAGTTGATCACACGACACAGGGCCGTCCCTAGTCAACTGCCCACACTTCAATTTATCAATTTGACATTAATGCGAAAAGAATAAATAGAACAGTACAAAATCAATACGTCATAAACTCAGAAATCAGCCTATTTTTATAGCTGACAAACATACCTAACACTCGCCCACGAACATCCCTAAATGCCTGATAAGCTGCGCTTAATCGATTCTGAATTTCGTCATCTATGATTGCTTCGTCATTCGTGTAAAATCAAAAGTCATTAAAAGAATCAAAAATTGAACATACAACCAAAATATTTTCTAATTGAATTTTAATATTTGCTGACCAAAATTTGAATGTGAGCTGGGCTGGGCTTTTTATATATAAATGTTTATGAATCCGAGAAGCTTAAATATGATTATTATTGAAAATAAATAGCTTGCATAGCGACGTAAATTGTAATTGGCTAAATAAGTGATGTTAGAACCAATCAGTGTTATTATTTTTAAGAACTGTTATTTTATTGATTGATCGCATACTAAAATAGTATAAAATTAGAAAAAAAATACAAAATTAGAAAATTATTTATTTATTAATCTTTAGCAGCTGGTGCCTTTACATATACAATACATTCAGTAATAACTACACAAAAAAGCAACGAAATTCATGAAATTCAAAATAGCAATGAATCGAATTTATAAATACATAAATATTATAACACAGCAATATTAAAACACAGCAGACAATAAAAATAGAGTTATTTATTTAAAAAAGATCACTAACTTTTGAACATCAACATTAAAAGATAAATCCATTACGTGTAAATTAAAATAAACAAACAACACAAGGCACGGAAAAAATATACATAAAGAGAAAATAATACTGATTCAAATAACAATTTAAAATAATAAAATTAACAAAAGGGTAGAAATCGTGAACAAAAAAAACCGATGAAAATAATAATAAAAGAAAGATTTATCTAGCGCCGTTTAGAGAGCAAATTCTTTTCAAGGACACTCACAACCGTCATCAAGACATAATTACATTTACATTCGTTGTATACAGTACAATTTGGCGATATTATTACTATATGACTTCACTTCTAATCAACCACCTATTTGTTGAAGAGGATTTATATGGACATAAGACAGCTCGAAACAGCTTTAAAATATTTGGTATCACTAGGAATCGAACTCGCAACTTCATATTTAGAAAACGGTCTGACTAACTAGAGCATGGAGGTTGTAGTAAGGATCATGAAAGCATTGCGAAAAATTTATTTGTATATAAGAGGTGTTGAGTAGGGTTTTTACTCGTTTCCTTAAAACAGTCACTTATCTTTCCAGTCGGAGATTATGAGCTTGATTTCATGAAACATCTTTCTGGTTGGTGGAAAAGGATTGCATAATGTCAATAAATTTGCCAGGTTGAACTGTATGATAGCTTAATACAATACAAGTGTTAAGTAGAACTTCACGTTTGATTGGTGCCATCAAGAATTCAATATTAAGTTTTACAGTACAATATGTCGGGCTTATTTACATGTTACAATCCCTTCAAATAAACCGGAAAGATGTTCAAGATTCCTTAAGTGAAAACTTAACTGGAATCCTTTTGAAAAAAACAGGTTCCGGCGGAATTTAAACCCGCAACCTCTGCCCTGGGAGACAGAAAAGTTTACCAATTAGATCACGGAGTTAATTATCTTTAATTGCTAAACAAAAATCTCCACCAATCAAACATTACAAAATCAATTTAAATTGATTCGAGATCACCAATGAACTGTGTAATGACCTCTCTGGGAATAAATCATTCAATGACTGTTTATTTGCAGAGATTATTACGGAAATGTGTGAAATTGAATCAGCATAATTAAATTAAGCGGTTATTGTGTCAATGGGTCACGGGTACTAAATCTGTTATTCACATCGTTTATGACGCTGCATATATTGCATACTCAGCAGTTGCACATCCTTACAAATATTCAAAGGAATAATTGAATCTAACAACAAAGAAACAAAACAAAATGTGTAGGTATTGTTATATTCATTACATGTTTATATAAGACAAAACAAAATGTGTAGGTATTGTTATATTCATTACATGTTTATATAAGACAAAACACAATGTGTAGGTATTGTTATATTCATTACATGTTTATATAAGACAAAACAAAATGTGTAGGTATTGTTATATTCATTACATGTTTATATAAGACAAAACAAAATTTGTAGGTATTGTTATATTCATTACATGTTTATATAAGACAAAACACAATGTGTAGGTATTGTTATATTCATTACATGTTTATACAAGACAAAACAAAATATGTAGGTATTGTTATATGCATTACATGTTTGTGTACTCATTTATTTTAACGATAAAATGTCCTTTTTGGTACGAAGACTAAAAAATAACAACGAATATCATTTAACATTGACATACTCGTATAAGCAGTGTTATGCAATAGGAAAAGAAAAAACACGTAAGTCGAATAACATAAGAAACCAAATATGCTATACAATTCAATCAATCCATCTCGGCTAGAATAACTTCTGTAAGTAGTTAACACCATATGAAAATCCATATTGACTACCCAACTGTGCAGTAACTATTGTCATGCAAGAGCTGAAAAAAATCATTAACATATTTGTAACCACTTCTCTGTGGAATATTACATTTTGCATTAATCAATTATTCAAAGGAATCATTGAATCTAACAACAAAGTGTAAACACAAAATAAGTTAGATTTTTTTACTTTGTTTAATATATTATGTATTAAGCAAGCATACAAAGGAATAATTTAATCTAACAATAAAGTGTCAAAACTAAATATATTTGTATTATTTTATTTATTACATATTATTTCAAACAAATTTCCATAGGAATTATTGAATCTAACAACAAAGTGTCAAGTAAAATATGGTAGAGTTATTTAATTTTATTTAATACATAATATGATATACTCGTATATTAAACAAATATTCAACGAAATCATTGAATCTAAAAACAAAGAAACAAAATAAAACGTGTTTGTATTGTTCAATTTTATTCATTACATGTTTATATATTTATTTATTTTAACGCTGAAATGTCCTTTTTGATGCAAAGACTAAAAAATAACAACGAATGGAATTTAACATTGACATATAAGCAGTGTTACGCAAAAGGAAAAGAAAAATACGTAAGTCGAATAAATAAATATAGGTTTATTGACAGCAACATAGTATGTACAAAATATATTTAAATAATACTTCTAAAACACATAAATTGCAGATAATACATTAAATACAGAAACTATCAAAAGGTCTGGGCTCATCTAATAATATCCCGTCGGCAAGATACACCCCACCAATATAGGGCGAACACCCCACCAATATAGGAGAAACCCATTAACCACCCAAAATATAACACTTTAAAGCATCTCTGAAGGTACAACTATTCACCCGCTCCTTCAAGGCCTGGGGCAACTCATTCCAGCATTTGCTGGCTGAGTATGAGAAGGATCCCTTGAATAGTGTTAGATTATGTTTTGGGATAAGTAAAAGAGTATCTCTGCTTCTCGTTTCGTAGTTTTTCGAAGAGATACAGTGGTATTTTTGTATTGGTAATTTTATGCATGAGTACGCTTAAGTGAAGAAACCGTCTTTGTTTCATGTCAATAATTTTAAAAGCTCTCAAAAAAGGGATGATGTGTCCTCTGGGGGGAATGTTGAAACAATACCTATAGCAAGATTTTGTAATCTTTGCAATTTCCTTTCGGTTCTCTTTAGAAGGCACGGTCCATAGATGCAATCACCTACTCGACTATTGGGATAATGAGCGCGTCGATTATTCTACGTTTAGCCTCAATCAACAGGCTTTGACGCATGCGATAAATATTTTTAAGCCGCGAAAAAGCCCATTGTAATTTAGTTTTAACGTGAGCCTCGAATCTTTAGTCATATACACACCTAAATTGCGCATCCCGCTCTCTGTAGGCACAGTCGCATTACCAATATTTATTTCCAAAGGCTCGTTCAACTTTTCGACTTGTTGTCTTGCACCCATAACAATCATAACTGATTTCGTAGAGTTCAAGAGAAGCGCATGCCTCTTAGACCATATCATCAGCCGCTCGAGATCATCATTTATGTGTTGAGTGGCAGACTGAACCTCATCACTTCCAAATGAATAATAAAGTTGAGTATCGTCCGCATACATGTGGTAGCTACAGTTCCTTATCACATCTGGAAGATCGGATGTATATAGGCTAAAGAGTAGGGGACTCAGTATTGACCCTTGGGGGCATCCATTTTTAAGGCTCGTGGGGTGGGACAACACCCGTAGTCCAGCCTGGTTTCTAGTGGTAACTTCTTGACTCCTACCAGTTAGGACATTTTTTAGCCACTGGCATGCACTGAATAACACAAGAAACCAAATATGCTATACAATTCAATCAATTCATCTCGGCTAGAATAACTTATCCACTTAACTTCTGTAAATACTCGTAGTTAACACCATATGAACATTTATACAATACCCATATTGATTACTCAAACTGTGCAGTATTGCTACGCAAAAAAGAAATTGAATCTAACAACAAAGCGTAAAAACAAAATAAGTTAGATTTTTTAAATTTTGTTTAACATATAGTATAATATATTATGTATTAAGCAAGCATACAAAAGCAACAATATAGGGTCAAAACTAAATATAGTTGTATTATTCTATTTTATTTAAAGCATATTGTATCAAACAAATATTCGTAGAAATTATTGAATCTAACAACAAAGTGTCAAAGTAAAATATGGTAGTCTTATTAAATTTTATTTAATACATATTATATATTAAACAAATATTCAATTAAATCATTGAATCTAACAACAAAGTGACAAAACAAAATATGTTTGTTTTATTTAATTTTATTGAATACACATTAATATATATTAATTAGGTGGTTATTTAATTAAGAGTACATTTGTTACTCAATTATAACATAAGCAAGGTTTACGTTCATACAAAAATACTACGAAGCCGTCTCCCTATCGGGGTGGGCGGAAAGGAGAGAGCGTCAGACTTTCGTATGGTGACACACATATTTCGCCTCTTCTGCATCCATACACCTTCTTATACAGCTCCTATGATTCATCTGACTTTTTACATGGCCTTCTTCCAAAATATCATACACTTGATCCAACCATACATTTGTTGGTATTCCTCTGCACTACAAATGTAAGTGAAAGACGTGTGAAAAGAAGACCAAGAAAGTATGATTTGATCTAGTGAATGATATTCTGAAAGAAACAAATGTAGGAAGTCAGAGAAATTATAGAAGGTATATGGATGTGGAGGAGGCTAAGGATATGTATGCCTAGATAAGAAAGTCTGACGCTCTTTATCTCTATTTACCCCGCCAGGCAAATTGTGTGACAACATGTACGAGGGTTGATAAAAAATCGAGAGTTTTTTTTTATTTCGCGGGCTGTTTGTTATTCATTGAATCCATCTTTTTTTCTCATGGCGACAATGTATGTGATGTACATGTCAATTTTCAAGACAGGCAAGTATTTACAATGCATTTTGGTAGGTTAATGATTTTTCCTTTTAACATTTCTGGACAAAGATTTTTTTTAAAGTTTTATGCCGTTTGCGGGAGGCAATTCGTAGAAAACGGTTAAAATTGTGGGATGCCTGAATTTTGCACCACGATAATGCACCGGCTTATACTTTACTACTAATTCGTGATTTTTTTTGCCAAAATCAACACCGTCGTAATGCCGCAGTCACCGCATTCATCAGATATGCCCCCAGCGACTTTTTCCTGTTTCCGGAAATGAAGAGGACATTGAAAGGACAACGCTTTGCGACCATAGAGGAAATAAAGACAAAATCTCTGGGTGAACTAAAGGCAATCCGAAAAAGAGCGTTCCACAAGGACATGATAATGAAGTGATTAAAATTACATGACAGTGAATTTTACTATATTTTATACATAATTCTTATAAAATTCTAATAAAGGATTCATTTTGAACTTTTGAACGTCAGAATCTTATGGAAAAATATTTATAAAAAAAAACAGCACGCGGGTCGCACAAAACACCATAACGGCCCACATGCAAATTGACCATGCTTGCTGTAAGTTTTTTTATTATAACATACGTCAAACTAGAAAAAAACAAATATAATTGACGTCTATGAGATGAGACATTTGTGACGCCTGCTGAGAATTCCAGGGTCAACCAAGGAAGCGATTGACTTCACACAATCACACACAATCAACGAGATGTTATGAAGAACAAGACGAGAAATCGATTTTATTATCTTTCCGTTGGAAATAAATATAATTGACGAAGTTTCACTAAACCAGCGTTAGGCAACCTTTTTAGATCGTATGCCAACACCGGTATTGGGTAAAGGATCACGGGCTACACATGTATATTTTTTAAATTAATAAGCATATTAAAATTTTAATGCCTGAAAACTAGATAACGTGCTCTAGTTTGTCCTAATTAATACAGCGCTGTTTTTTTTCGTGACCCTATCACTATCTCAATAGCACTGTATCAAATATACCCTCGGCTTGCTAATAGGCTACTATAAAGTACCATTAAAGGATAGCTTAAACATACTGGAATTTACCAGCCCAAAAGTATAACGGAAAAAAGTCTGACACTATCGAAAATCTAACCGGTAACCCTTGATTTGTGAGCCAAACAAGTTAAACACTGAACATTGAGTGTCGACAAAAATAAGTATAATTCACACTATGTGAGAGTCATATTATATAAATATGAGTATTACATTTGTTTTACTATATTTTATTACACGTAAAATATAGATATGTATCTACGTTGTGTTTTATTTTTATTTTTTGTCCATATAATATTAAATTACCCCCATTTTAGGTCACACTTAAACAAGATTTTTATATTTTGATATAAATTTTCTACGTGTCGGAAATATAATGTGTTACTGTTATTTCTTTCATGGTCTATAAAAAAATCATATTAAAAAAACACACTGGCGGGCCGCGGGTTGGCAATGCCTGGTCAAGACTATTCAAAGGGCTGAGAAAAAAATATAGCCAAGAATTATTTAAATGTCACCAATAATTGTAAAAAGAGAAGGGAGATTTAAGAAAATGAAGAAAATTTAAAAAAAACAAGCTACATCGTTAAAAAGAAATTCAACGCTGTTCAAGTCCCTATCTGAAACAAGTCAAGGCAAGTGCAAGCCTAACGGTAACTGGAAGAGTCTAACGTCATAGATCATGGGTCGGCAACCTTTTGTTGTGAGAGGGCCAAATATTTTACGTGGGGATTAATGCGGGCCGCACTTGGGCCATATGTCATTACAGCATACCTACAATATTTGTGTACAAATATTTTAGTTTTAAAAATAAAACGCTAAATATATATTTTTACGACATTTATTGTAGTTACTAAAATCAATGAGATGTTTGTGGCTGCATTTGATTTGCAAGTTTTCTTATATAAGCTTGCATTTTTGAAGTAGAGACGCGTTGTATTGCGTCTAAATATGAATGTGATAACCGAGAACAGTGTTTGTTTTTTCGGTAATTCAGAACTGAAAAAGTTTGCTCACAAATATATGTACTACAAAACATAGTAATTATTTGCTGAGCAAACTTTTGTCAGGACTGTATTTGATAAATTACATAGTTCACGTCCCCAAGACTAAATTCCCACTATTTTCATGCTCCTGAAACAGGCTTCTCGAAACAAAATAATTTAGTATATTTTTAATACTGTCGCTAGGATTAAACCAATAAAAGAAAAGGTTATTTTAAGTGCTCACCGCCTTGCAGTACAAGATTATATCCTGGATTCTAAAGAATCCCATGGTTATTGTTTGTTTAGGAAAAGGGGCCTATAATAAAATTCAATTCTGTTTTCGATAGATGGAAATTGTAAGGCCAGCGGTAAACGACTGAAAAGAACAAAAGCAGGGTCATAAAAAAAGAAATCCATTGCTCAAGGAAGCAATAAATTCTGTCTAGACGAAATACCCTTTTGATGAATTTTAAGAGACACCGATCTCAATTGTCTTTTAAAAAGATAAAGTACAGTCTAGACATGGACCCTTTTTTCTTTTGCTTTGCTGAATTGTATAGAAATGCCGAAGTCAATTGTCCTTCCTTATAATCTCGGGCCTACCAGGCGGCCATAGTATTTTTTTAGTGAGAAGGAAGTCATGTAGCATCTCTTTCTCGCAAGTGGCTATAAAAGGCCCGAACTTCCACGAGGAGCTTTTTTCTGCCCTCAGATACGACACGGTTAGCACGTCTGTCCAGGAATAGAGTTTGTACCGAGGATAGCCAGACTAGTTTTCTTCGTGTATCGCAGAAGCCCAGGACGCCATCTTAATTACGGGTGAATATTATTCCTTCTATTTTAATGTGGATTTCGTCGCCACGCGAAAAACCCACCGAGTAAAGTAATTTCTAATTGTTATTGAAATCTCCCTTGCTAAATACAACACAGTCTTTTTTTTGCCAATTTTAAACTTTTTTCTCTCGACATTCGCTCGAGTTTTTTTTATTTATTTTTTTCTTTTTTTTTTCTTTTTTTTGCATAATATAATAAACAGTTTCATTTAAAATTATACTTGTCCTGCTGAAAGTGAGAGAGAGTTATTCAGAGTTAAGTGAACCCAACAAATCCCAGAGATCTAAAGAGTTCCTGTCTCTTTAAAAAACCGGCTGACCTGAACGGGAGTGTCACACCCCATTTGATGGTAATGTTTTATAACTACTTTATGTATTGAAATGTGTACAACCTAATATTGTTTTTAAATAGGAAAGAGGTGTGACACTTTTTTAACTCCTTGTAGTTTTCAGAAGGCAAACTCCCATAGAAATCCACCAAGTTAGTTTTTTCCTTAAAAGACATTTTAAGAGTGGAATCACTTTGCAAATCGCTTGGAACATTATCGATATCCATTGCGAAGGGGTTTTCGAAAATCTCCATTTTAAGTGAGATATTTTTGAAATCTTCAAACCGGTTTTCAAACTCAGTTTGAAGTTGTATTAATGCACTTTTCATTTTAATATTTTGCCAAACAAAATTTACTCCAGCTTTTTCTACCGTTTTTTTGCAATTTGGAAAATGATCGAGTTTTCTTTCATAGCGGCGAGGATCTTGCGGGCCGCACCAAGACGCCTCGCGGGTCGCTGGTTGCCGACCGCTATCATAGACAGTAAAATATCATGTGAAAGAGAAATATTTAACCAGTTTAAAATTGTTGTTGTTTTCAGTTAGCTTAAATGGTCACTGGTGTTTCGAAGGCGTTGCAGTCCTTATACTCAAGATGATGTCAATAAACATTGACAAATAATGTCTTAAAAATAGGCAGTGTTCTTTTTATAACACTCTGAGGGTGAAGGCTACAATGCCTTCGAAAAGTTGACTACGTTTAAAGCCAAATCATCATGACAACTCGGAAAAACTTTTTAAACTAGTGAAAAACACCCGAGAAAATTTTCGACTATATCTGATAAATATTTTGTTACCATACGACCAAACATGAATAATTTTGGCAATACCTTTGCAACTAAAGCGGTTCTTCGGAAAGTATAAGCTATATACATACATCCATACCATCACGCTGTTTCCATTGACTTTTTCCTTTCACTACACGCCGTACAATATCGCTCAAAATTCTCACCTAAGAAAATTCTCAGTTCTTCAAAATCATTTAATACAGTCGATACTAAATTTTATTATACGTTTTGTATTTTTTTTTAATATCAAAATATCAAGCTACGGTTATGGACCGTGAAGTTCTCATATTCGAGTTTATTTGATTTTTTATATCTTAAAATACAACCACCCGGGATTCAATATTTTCTCGAGTGAAATATCTAGGATATGCCATATACAGCGTGGTCTAAAAAAACAGTTACAAATTAAACTATCTTGAAAATTTCCACAGTGAATACCGTATGTACTGTAGAACCATTTTCTTGGAACCTTTTGTTCACTGTGGCTTTTATTTATTTTGTTTATACAAATATACACGTAGGCAGAGAAAACTAATTTTCTATATAAATACAAAACTCTCGCTACGTCCACGGCCATACAGCTCGTCAGGCATAATCATCTATTAATATTACTTCTCACCTTAACTCCTTTCAAGCCTAATTGGTTCGATGCCTGACTTCCAGCCGGGGGTTGCGGATTCGATTCCCGATGAAATCCTTATTTTATTATATTTATAGTAATTCTTGATTGGTTTTAATCGATACTTGAGTATTTTGACTTGTTTATTTTGTTATTGCAAAATTTGTATTATTGCGTATTATTTGATGAATCGATACTATTTATTTTTGGTTAATGTTTGTTTTCTTGAGTAATATTTAAATTAAATCGATTCATTATTGTTGTAAAATGTCAAGTAGAATATAATAAACAAAATTGAATTCATTATTTAATTTAACATTTTGTATGCCTCAAAGTGCTGGAGAAATTGATGGGGTGTGCGGTTTTCGGAAGCATTTAAAAGCAACGTTTTGGCAAGTCTTTTCAACATGCGCAATCATGATGTACTTGTAAAATGATAAAAGCAGAGGAACCAACTGTTCAAATGGAAGACATTTTTATAGACTTGTGCCCTAAGAAGTCTATAAAATGTTCTACTTGAAAAAGTAAGCTTCCTTATCTGTTCTTTGCTAATGGATTCTCCGCATTTGTGCGTTTATGGAAACTTGAAAGCCCTGCAAACTATCAGCATTGATTTAAATATCTGAACTTATATTATGACTTTATTAAAATTTATATTATTGTGAAAGTTAAGGTTAATGTGTTGAGTAAGATAACAATAACTTTGAGATGGTTTGGGCATATGGAACGAATGATTGAAGAAAGACTAACATAACAAGTATATTGTGCATTGGGATTAAAATACGTGGGGCAAAAAGACTATGGTTAAATATGAACACTACACACGTACACTACACTCCACCTAAATCCAAATGCGTTTTTCTCACATATCGGAAGATTTACAAAGGTTTCTTTGTAGTTCATGTTCCCTTCATAAGTTTTCTGCGAAGTTTCTATTAATGGGCCCTACCATTACTTTCCTATACTTATACTTAATTATTTTATTTTTAATTTGTCAATAATAATGGGTTCGAATCCCGAGTCGAGGAGAGTCTGCTTTCGAAACGGCCTTTCAAAAATTGTTGTTTTATTATTTTCTACATAACTGTGCTTTTAAAATGTTCACTAATTGACAGAAATCCACCAAATCATAAATAATGACTATATTTTTTTAAACTTTTTTTAGATCACTCTGTAAAGATGCGATCAAAGACGATTTACAGAAATACTTCATCTCAATTCAAACACAACGTACAATATATACGCCCCAATTTATTTGCTTTCCCCTTTCACTCTTCTTTGTCCCGTGTCTTTTTAAAAAAGGTTTTTGTTTTTTCTTGTATTTGACTTACTTTGATTTAAACCCCTTATATTCTGCTTATGAGACTGTTCAATCCAGAATATAATATGGCTGATAGTAGAACATCGTTTTTTTTCAATTCTTTTCAAAATCTAAATCTTCCTCATAAAAAAATTAATTGATCCAGGAATTTATATAGAGATATTACTATATGTCAATTATAGTGGACGTGGTCAAACGGTTAGCATTCACGCCAAGCAAATTGGTGTTCCAGGTTCGGTTTCTGGCGGTTTCACTTTTGAACTGGATTTACTCTTAGACATTTTTCTATGGTTTATTTATATGTTGCTTGTAGTTATTGAGCTACACATAATATGCGTTGGTTTAGTAGAACTTTGATAAAAAATAATGTAGATGTGTGGATGTGTTTAACAATATTTTTTTTTAATTAGCGGTCTTATACATTCGTTGTTTACAAAACAACTTAGTACAACATCTTCCAAAGAATCAGAAATATATAAGAGTAGCCTTAAGTCATTAATTCATTCATGTGGTACCCATCAACATTTCTCAATTAGTTAAAAAGTGTGGCCGGAAGACAATATTGTATTCAGTCCCAATGTCAAAGCACTCAACTTACGACCACTAGAATGGGCACAAAACTTATAGATTGCAATCGTACTTATCGGTCGTAATACAACAGATACAACAATGCTCGTACACCCCTATCTCCAGCAAATATTGTTAACAAACGAACTTTAAACCAGATTGGTTCGATTTTCTTAAGTACCATCGAGAGTTAATTTATTTTCATGAAGCTTACAAACACAGGTTAAAACCACTACATACGAAACTTAAGGGGGTATTCTTATTTCATGGGCCGAAAAATCGACGATTTTTAAGATATTTTTTATCAGTAAACGAATATTTTTTTAAATTGTTGTTTTTTTAGACGTATTTATTTATCTTTTAAGAATATTTTCATAAAATTTCATGATAAAAGAAATAAAATGGTGGCTTATTGAAATTAAAAATATTTTTTTTTTGTCTTCAGATGAGGGAAAAAATCTAGAAAATGAATCGATTGAAATTATTCTAGTACGTGCTATAGAGAGAGGTATAACAAAGAGAATAAGTACTTATTCATTAAAATTGGTTAAGTAGTTTTGGAGTTATTATGAGGAATAGTTTAAAAAAAGGAATTTTTCAGGAAACGCGTTAAAAGTTTCAAGTGCAATTGGTTATATAAACTTATTTAAAAATCCCGACAAACTAAATATCAATTCATCATTCCAAGAAATCCTATTGGACGAGAATACTTGGAAAATAAGGCTATAAACTCTCATCACTTATCGAATTTTCAAGAATTTTTAACATTTCTTAATTGAAATTATTCAGAAAGGGGTATAAAAAAATAAAATGAACAAAAAACGACTTTTTGAAAATTCCAAATGAAAATACCTCTTAAGATAAATGATATACAGCAAAAATTCCAAATGAAAATACCCCTTAAGATAAATGATATACAGCAAAAATTCCAAATGAAAATACCCTTTAAGATAAATGATATACAGCAAAAATTCCAAATGAAAATACCCCTTAAGATAAATGATATACAGCAAAAAAAAATACAAACAAAGCTTAAAGATACATTACATACAGCAGCAAAGAAATAAAAATTAGTAAAAAATAAATATTAGTTTAACCGAAACAACTAAGTCCCATTACTAAGAAAGCTCAAAATGCTTTCACAAAAATCATTCTTGGAAATGTTGATGTCATTATCCGAGGCCGCATTCAAAAATGAAAGCTGCAGTGATACAGAGGAAGAGCACTCAGCATGTTAGTTCTATTTTTGGCAGTTTAAATAGGTCAATATTTGTGTACGTCCAATTACCTTTTCCAGCATTAGGTTTAGATCAACTTAAAAATATAATACAAGAAGAAATCCTCACGCCAAAAATGTAGTATCCCAATAAACTAAGAAGATACCTTATAAAATAGATCCACATATAGTAACCGCACTCTCGTAAGTAAATCTCGTTTTTAAATCTCGAGAATGATTTCATTTAAGTTTAATAATATATTGCCTGTGTAAAAAATCTGTGAAAATAGGCACGATAAAAAGATGGTAAACAGTTTTACAATTCATTTTTTATGGTGATTAGAATCTTGCTTACATTAAAGCCAGCTTAACTTAAAAAAACATTGCATAATTATCCTTCGAATAACTTTACAGCAAAGACCCTTAAGCTCATTTCACATAATACAATATAAAACATATCCAAGACATATGAGGTTTATTGGATAAAACGTCTATTTTCCAGCCCAGGGCTCTAGATTCGGTTCACGTTGAAAACTATAATTGAAAAAAATGGATCCCATTTCCATAAAAAATAAACATATATTTCACTTGTGGCTTGTTAACACATTTCGTATTGAAACATACTGCCACATGAAGATAAACCTAACATGTACAGTACCCGTCGGTAAATAATACACATCATACATACATACAAAAGACTGTCGGCCATAATTGGCTATCTTCGTATGTATGTATTTACTCTAGATTGGTTACCTTTAAACAAGGTAATCAATGTAGAATAAATACATACATACGAAGTTAGCCGATTATGGCCGACAGTCTCTTGTATGTATGTATGATGTATATTATTTACCGCCGAGTACTTGTACTGTCTATAATAAAACAAGTCTGATTTACCTCAACTTGATGACTATCCCTCTTGACGTCGACGATACTGGAATTCGTAGTCTCCTCGACACGACATCAATCGTACTTAACATACTATACATCAATAAAGCTGATGAATTAGTTGTGTGAATGTTGCATTCGGAGTGAAATTGATTCGAATACATATTCGATTCGATACATTCGCGTGCCGTTTGTAACTTTAATGTGAAAATGTTTTGATTTAGTTTTACGTTTTCAGAACTCGTGACAAAAACCTTACATATCTTCCTAAAAATATAGGTTAGTCCATGAATGGTCTAACTCTCACGTTCTTAATGGTGATAAAAATAGTACAAAACAATAAAAGCCGCGACTGTTAAGACTACCCACAACCTTAAAAAAGGAATTCTGGTAAATGTTTTCTATCCCACGCAAGATGTAAAATGAACTTTTATGGTACGAAAGAAAGCCTTAAAAAGTTTTCAGAATTCAGTGCAACATTAACTGTTCAATTTATTTTTCTAAAATTTACAATTGTAAACGTCGTTAGTGAATTAAACATTTAAAATAATTTATGATAAAAATGGCTGTTGGAATATAAAAAACAGAGCGAACATTGACGAAATCTGGCAAGAGGTCTTATTTAGCTCCGTTGGTTTTTTTCTCTTCGAGCTATTTTTTCTCTTTTTGCCTCTTCTATCATCTGAGAAAAACTACACAAACAACAGAACTGTTCAACTTGTTCAAATATTTCATTGTTCATCCATATATCGCATATATTTTTGTTTTCACACTATTCTATTACCATTACTTTGGGTTTCGCAAAGTTCCTCAGGTGTTTCTCTTGTCATCTCTAATACAATTTACTTATTAAACTCAATTCAATTGCAATTCATGATCACTCTCTAGCATATAATCAGCATACAGCAATCCGCAAACATTCCTATACGATATTTATATGCCACCCATGGACCTCTGTAGCTCTTTTACACATGAATCTAGTTAAACACAGAAATATTGATATACTCGTATTTATACTGGTAATAAGTAGAACTAACTTACCCGAGTGCTCTTATTTTGTTACGAAGGCTGTCTCTTTCGAATAGAGCCTCGGATATCAAATACAAAATATTTTTGTAAATGTTTTTAAAGAAAGCATTTTGAGCTTTATTTTTAGTAATCGGAGTTTGTTAATTCGGTTTAAACATTATTTCTCATTGGTAAATTTTTATTTCTTGTTACTGTTCCCAAACGAAAATACTCCTCAGTTTAAAAAATAGACGTTGAGGAAAATAGTTGACAAGTGACGGTTACGTAACAACTAATACGGTTTATTTTTTAATGCAGAAGCAGCCTGAAAACACAACGAAATGGGTGAGGCAGTGAGGGTGGTTGGGCCGCAGATTGGAAGTGCCAAAAGGTGGCTTACCATGAATTCTTCCGTTTCGCCTCTCGAAACTTGACGAATCTGACTTCCAGTTTATAACAGTTCACCTGTGTTACAGTTGAAAGATTCGCGGCCAAGGGTTGAAGTGAGGTAACATATAAAGCCGGACTGTGGACCGATCCGGATAAAGGTGTTTCATGTTTACTTATTTAGACACTTAATTATACAATATACACATTCATTGCAATCGCTTCGAATTGACTAGACAAGAGTTACACATACAAGTGACAACTGTTAGGTGAAGGGCTACAACATTATTTCCAAATAGAGTGTATGAGTGCGGGGAATTTTGAACGGTATTATTTAAAAAAAAAACGTTTTGTCAAAAAATAACGAATTATAGAATGTAGTAAAAAAAAAGCACTGTTAATTTTAATTTAAAAAAGTTATTTTAATTTTAATAGCAAGAATTGTGCTCCACCCTGTGCTTTAAAGATAAAAAAATATAATACTTACAAATGTCACTAGACTAGGAATACAGAAGGAAAACGGCAAAGCGCAAGAAAATTGGGACTAGAAAAAAAAACGCATTTTGTAATTGAAGAGTTTATACAATATTTTTTTATGTCGCTGTTTGAAGCAACCTAATGAGGGTGAGATTCTTACGGTAGCGGACATTTGTTTCAGAGAATGTATATTACATTTGTACGAGGGATACTGCTTCACTGCATAATATATTAATATAAATATTTTTCTTAATCGTTGAAAATTAATTCTACAGAAAAAAAACTGTAGTATGCGTACATTGTTGAAGTTTAACTGAAAATTACTGAAATAAAATTCAGTTAATAATTAAATATGTAATATTTTATTTACTTTGTTTTCAGTTGTACACAAAATTCATATTTTTTAATTACAGTTTGGGAGTGAGTTGTGAAATCCCGTTTATCAAGTTGCGTTACGAAGGTTTTATAGCATAAAGTTCACATTTTATTACACACAAAAAAAAGGATTTAGGACAAAAGCTATTTTTAAACCGAACGTGTATATAATGTGTCCAATGTGTCCGAAAGTGTATATAATATAACCAGAACACGTATATAATGTGTTCAATGAGGGAAAATTTCTGGAATAACTGGGAATGAGAGTGTTTTTATATTTTTCAGGACAATATTATAAAGACGTTCTTAGCTTAAGATGTTTAGTGTTTCGCCGTTAAGAGCACCCAAGACATTTATAATTTATTTTCATGCTATATTTTTTATTACTTCACTCAAAAATACAGGAGAATTTAGTGCAGGATCAAACCTTTGAAGTGTCATAAAACTATCATACATACCATCACCCCATTTTTCGTCCAGGGTAGAGAGAGAAAATAAAGCGCCAGATTTTTCGAGTGTAAACGCGAATTCTTCGCCTATTTTTCATTCATATACCTTCTCATACAATTCCTACGGTTTATCTGATTTAGGTGTCCCTTTTATAAAAATATTATCCTCGTAATATTTTCTTTGGTTTTCCACTACCACGCCTTCCACTTACATACTCGTATGTGCGCTATATGTTTGTTTAGATTATCTTTATCTATTTATTCTACAAGCCCAAACCATCTTAGAGTGGTTTTCTTCATCTTATTCAGCACACCATTCTGAAATTCATATTGATGTCTAATCACTTAATTCCGTATAAAACTATAATTTTTAATAATTATTTTTTTACAACAAAAAACTTCGTTGAATTATTATAACCTTATTGGCGTTTAAAATTGAATAAAAGTTATACTAAAGTACTCTTCCATAAATCCGAAACGGTGATTTCAAATTATTAAAGAGCGTGACCGGGAAACAACGTTGATTTCGGGCTCATAAGTGGAGCATTCGGATTTAGAACCACTTGAATATGCAGTGAACTCACGGATCGTTGCAGCAATATATGCCATGCGGGCTGAAAATAATTTGATGTCCTCGCGACCGGGCTTGCCCCCTATTGGGGGGAGTTCAGAAATATAACTCGACTGGGGGCATATTATGAGATAAGCCCAGACCTTTCGATAGTTTCTCTCTTAAATGTATTTTCTACGATAGTATCTTGAAATATGTATGAAATTTCAGGATATATGCACATGTTTTGTTGCTATCAATATCATCATCATCATCATCATCAATGGCGCTACAGCCCATTGTGGGCCCCAGCCTCCTCCAGCAGTCGCTGCCATTCCCCCCTATCCTGGGATGCACTCCTCCAGCCCCTGATGCCAATCACGTTTGCATCATTCTGCACCCCATCCATCCACCTAAGCCTCGGTCTACCCACGCTACGTCTTCCTTGGGGCTTGGAGAAGAGTACTTTGTTAGGCATTTCCTCTTCTCCCATTCTTGCTACATGCCCCGCCCAACGTAGTCTCCCAATTTTGATGTTTTTTATGATGTTGGGCTCTTTGTATATGCTGTATAACTCCTCATTATATCTCACTCTCCAAGATCCATTTTCCTGTATGGGTCCGAATATTTTTCTGAGTATTTTTCTTTCAAATATTAGAAGGGAAGATTCGAATATTGAAGAATATTAAATATTAAATATTGAAGAATATTAAAGAACACAAATATTGCTATCAATATACCTATATTTATTTATTTATAAATATCCAGCATAGGAAGAGGCAAAAACACTCGTACACGTCTAGCGCGTGTAAGTTTTGCGTTAACAATTTATAAATGACACTTTAGAAATCCGTGTGCAATTATGTCTAAAATTACAAAAACCAGGATATCAATAATGAATAATACATTTTCAATCTCCTTGACCACCATTGGACTGACAAGCTACTCGTACATCTGATGTTTGGACACTTAAGATTATTACGATTCATAAATTGAGGGGGATGAAAAGTCGAACAGGGCTAATTCAGAAAACCTCGATATATTATTACAACCCCTCTCTCAAGTTAGTTTCCGAAATTTCTTTTGATTGATTTGACAATTTATGTAGCTTGAGTGAACAATGAAATTGTGTCTTCTTATTTGAGAATCCAAAGGGCCCAATTTGTAAAGTTTCTTTCAGCGGGAATAATTTACGCGCTTCTCTGAACTTTCTTCTCATTTACATTTGATATTATTTTGACAAACTTTGAAGCAATGCCTATAAATAGAATATAATATCACTGATGGCTTTAAACAGGGATGTCGTAAATATATAGAGGGGGTCACTTGACACTCAATTGAGGAGGTAATATTAAAAAAAGAACATGTCCACCAAATCAGAATGTTGAAAATCGCAAAAAACTGTTTGCATTAAAAATATATGACATAATAATTCATTATAAAAATATCTGAAATCCTTAAAATCGCTTAAGGTGATTGATTTGTGGTTTAAAATTGAATCATAGTTATTAAAATAGTTATTCTAGTTTAAACTATGGACATGATCCTTTTTGAGTGAACAATTTTACTTTAATCTTTTTTGATTGAACAGGTCTGGGACATGATGTTTTTTGTTCGATTTCAAAAATATTATACAGGTATTGCAAAAAATAATCAAAGAATAATTGGATACAGTAATTTATTTTAATTTTAATCAAATAAAATAAGTAGTGTTACAAAATAACAAGAAATATTACAATAAAACTTTAGGAGCTAGTCCTTAAG
Source organism: Odontocerum albicorne (assembly GCA_949825065.1). Lineage (NCBI taxonomy): Eukaryota > Metazoa > Arthropoda > Insecta > Trichoptera > Odontoceridae > Odontocerum > Odontocerum albicorne. The sequence continues at coordinate 31,376,089 of OX463849.1, read as the reverse complement.
GGAGAGATGATGATGATTTGTTGGTAAATAAAACTCGTTAGATCACAATGCGGAAAGAGAGAGGAATTTTATTAGTAACGTAGGTATTTATATCATTTTAGAATGTGCGTGGGAATGCGCTCGCGATATCCCTACGTCTCGTTTCTGTGAATGCAAAAACGATTAATGTTGTATGTAGGTATCATTCAAATACGGAACTGGCAATACCAGTGTGGTGCGTTCTCGCTCTAGTATGGAATGCGGTCCGCTCCCGGCTATGGGTTGAAGGCCGGTGCGTGGACTTTGTAATTGTTTGTTTTGCATTGCTAAGGAATGCAAAGGTCACTTCATCGGTCATTGACCATGTGTATGGACGCCCACAGTGTTCCGAGTGTGTGACCGCCACAAAACTATAAATATATGTATGTTAGGTAGATAAAGCTGTATAATGATTTACACTGCACGTAAGATTTAAAACTGACAGTTGCTGGTGAACTGGTATGAAGTTAGACACAATCGGAAAGCTATGATTGATCAATTCGGACATAAATTTTTTTGATTGGTCTGAAGCCTGGACAATATTATTTTTGAAAAAATACTATTTTTTTATTATGATTGTGCTTTTTTCATTAAAATGAAAATGTTAAACGGCTCCGTACCATCAATAAGAAAAAATCTGCTTTATTATCAAATTTTTGTATCCGATGGACACGATCTTTTTTTAATGTTACTTCCTCAATTTGGAAAAGTTAACGTGTGAAGAAGGCTTATAGGCATACAACTTATTAAAGTGGTTATGGAAAGGATTCTATCAACCTTCTTTGGAGTGTTCAAGAATCCAAAATATTTGCGTGAAAATTTAAATTTTCTTTCTCAGCATGGACTGTCCCTTCGATCTAGTGATAGTTTTTAACCTTTTGTTCGATCGTTGCTGGGCACCGTAGTCGATGATCCCCTCGTCTTCCTGCTGCAATTCAATTGCAAAGCGAAGCTGTGCAGTTCAGTTTGTTTTTTAAGGCAGTGAGCCGACAAACTCACCAGTCTCACAGTTGTACTGGATCCGACGGCACACCGAAATCAGATTATCGAAGTACACTGGCATGTTTTTTTTTCACTCTTTTTGAAAGAATATATATGACCAAAGTCAATAGTATCTTTTTGTTCCCAAATACTACGCGGAAAAATGGCTGCGTCATTGGAGGGGAATAGCACAGCACGGGGTTCGAACCGACGACTTCCACAGTCCAGTGCGTTACCGCGCGGCCTTGTACCTCATTTGTTTATATCCCAACGCACTATAATATACATCATTATATACTTCATCTTATACGGTTGACTCGCCACGATTTTATAACAATATTTTTACCTCGAATAGATGTTATTAGTACTTTTAATTTTTTTAAGAAAAAACCTAAAAACGCGTTAGGTCAAAATATTACTCATTCTTAACTTTTACATACAATACAATTCCCATCCATATCTACAATTTCGTCGAATTTGTTTTACTAATTTTCAAAAACACTTAAATTGTTGGATTATTTGTATGATATTTTGAAAGAAGGAAATGTTAAATGTCAAAAACGATAGTTGTATGAGAAGATCTATTCAAGGGACAATTTTATAAAGCGCCGTTTAGACAACAAATTCTCCTCAAGGGCGTTCTTACTCGGGACTCACTAATATTACACAATTCACTTCTGCTAGTTATACTTTATGAGGTCTAAAGTAAAAACAAGATTGAATTTTTTTTAAACTTCGGTTCTAGCGGGATCGAACCCGTTAACTCCGGGTCGGAAGACAGGCTCCTTACTGTGTGGCGCTTTTTCTTCTCTGCCTAACCCGATACGGAGACGACGTGATGGTATGTATGTGTGTTTGTACATGTACATATGTGTGTATGTTAACTCAAATATTATTTAACCAAGCTTAAGAGACGGTCACAGATATGAATATTATTTGGAAACAAACGCTGGTTGATTGGAAGAAATTGCTTCAAAGCAATAAAATCACTCGATGTCGCCAGTAAAAAAACAAAGAAATAAATAAACGCGTGTAATGGATTACCCTATTTATTTATAAATTAATGTACACGAATATTTATGAATAATTTATTTTGTTATTCCACTAAAAACATTAATCGCCTTTACACGTGTGTCTACCTCCTACTCAAAGCTTTCCTCAGACGGGCTGATCTAGATTTGAGCAGTGCTATTGTCAGACTGGTGTCATGTTACTATAGATAATCCATAATCAGTGGAATGAAAAGTTATTTAGTGTTAAATATTCGAATATGGAGATCCACAAAGCTGAAACATTTGATAAATCAGTGTACTCGAGTTTACATAAACGCGAAAGGAAATGTATCACATTACACTAAATTACCATTTATGAATACTAAAATCTATGGTATCGCATTTAAGGAGATAACATTAACAGACTTAAAACCGTTTTTGTAGACATATTATACTTTGGAAAAAAATAACTTATGAGATAGTTAATGTTCCATAAAAATATTTATAACATCTTTTCGCCATAACATATATTCAAATTTGGAGAAAATTTTAAAAACGTTTTTCTTTAATGTCACATAAACTGAGATGAACTATAAAATGTGTCTTCTCGGATTTACATTGCGGAAATCCAAAGTGAGAAATACTGAATACTTACTCGTACACCAGAAACACGTACCACCTCCCATTCTTCACACTATACTAGGGAAATTCAGTTAAGTATTAATCTGTGAGAAGCCGAATGAATGCTATGGAAATGCGTGCATTTTTTTCTGCGTTTGACCCTCATACGAGTACACAGTCAATCTTCTCCAAACAGGACACAGCGTTCAGTGTTAGCTCTTGCACGCTTCCAAAATACTCACAATGGCCAACTGTGTACGACGCGGTTCATTGTCTAGATCTCCCCGCACTCGCAGAAAGACAACACCACTAGAGCCTATTTGTGCATATTATTTATAGTACGGCCCACTTCGCATCTGATCATATTTAGAGTAGATCATTCTTTCCGAGGTATACAAACCAGGCAACCCCATACTGGGGTCGCCTACAAGATACCTGTATTTTAATTCATTTTCTGTCCCACATTCATCAGCGATCGGCCGGTTGTCTATTTGTTTCAGAGTTTTCCAGATTGGACGACGGGATATTAGATGGAGTAGCGGTGGTTCTCTGATTTTCGTTATAACAGGCAGTTATTCGATTAGCAACAAGTAGAATACATGAGGTGATAATGTATGACAGAATATGGAATGAATGTGAACTTAAGGCTGATGTATTATGTAAGATGAAGAAGAGCATGCTGATATTGATTTAGCATGTGGGACGAATGAATCAAGAAAGAGTAAAACAACAAACATATTGTGCTCATGTGAGTGAAAAGCATGTGTGTGGAAGACCAAGGAAAGTGTGATTAGATCAAGTGATTTACATTCTGAAAGAAGGCAAGAAAGAAAGTCAGAGGAATTGTAGAAGTTGTATGATAAACTAAAGGGTATTTCAAATGGGCAGGTTTTTTAATTCTTGGATAAAACACAGATGGTGCCACGAACTTGCCAGGGTCTTATGGCATTTGAGAAATGTGAATGACATTTGTAAAAATGGAGTCGTATACAATACGACAACGCGTTCAAATTGAGAATTATTTTATGTATTGTAATCTCCGGAAACGGTGATGTTAATTGGCCACCAAGATCATGTGAACTGACACCGTTGGACTATTTTCTCTGGGGTTACGTGAAAAGCCAGGTCCATAAAATGACCCCGAATTCATTCCTGAGCTGAAGGACGAAATTATTCGCGTTATTGGTGAGTTAGAACCGCAATTATGCCCAAATGTCATAGAAAATTTTGACAAAAGTGTGACACATCTGTGGAGCTGCAAGAGGTGGGCATTTGGTAGTTGTTGTTTTTTGTGTTTAAATTTCGTACATTATACTTCAATGACCAATAAAAAAATTGTAATCAAAGAAAATTGTGTATTTTATTCAAGAATTTTAAATTTTTTTATTAAAAAACCGCTCAATTTCAAAGACCATTTATATGGGTATATGTATTATTCTGTTTTTTTATGTATATGTATTATTATTTTGTTGTTTTCCTACAGAAAATCTTGAAGAAGGATCTAAAAATTTGATTCACGATGATAACTGGAATTGACCTTACACTTATTATGAGAAATCCTAGTTTCTTATTTGCATGACGGAGTGGCGACTGGGTGTGGGAACTGAGGGTTATGGAGATCAGACCAGATCAGATCCAGACTATATTTGACGACTTTTTGATTGTATACAGTACAACCTGGCAGGTTTGTATATGAACTACACACAAACAGTACAATACACCTAAAGCCGGATGTGGTACTATCACATATAGGAGAATCGATAAATGTTTCTTTGTAGTTCATCTTTCCTTGAAAATTTTCTGCGGTTTTCTTACGATATATATTTTTCTTGGCTTCAGCCACTATCTTCTTTCCTCACATTCAACTTATAAATAATTCTTTTGAAACACTTTCGATCTGTCAATAATATTGAGATCGAATCTCGATTTTGAGCGCTCTTGAAGTGTGTCTGCTCTCTAAATGTCACTTGATAAATTGTCCTTTTTTATGTTCATTTGATTTTGTGTAGCAATTTATTCCATCTAATCAGAATGATGTTAAAGAGATATATATATTTTTTTTTTTTAATCCACTTTGCACGGATTTCTCCTGTTACACAAAGAGGGTTTGCTTCTAGCGTTAGCTTATTCGTTAGGAATAATATCAGCCAGGATTCTTCTCATACTGCTAGACGGTACCGAGAATATATCAACCGTGTCATTCAGTTGGTTCAATATCTCTATACCACGCGTGACTGAGTGTTTAGCCATGATATTCATCCTATAAGTTGGTATATAGAACAGAGGGTGATTCCTTGCACGGATATATTTATTGGGTACATATAAACTTAGTGCTTCTAGAATCGTGGGACAGTTAAAGGAACCTTGGAAAACCTTTATTAGGAATATCGCAATGGATTCTTGCCTTCTTGTTTCAAGGCTTCTATAGTTACACACAGTGAGAAGTTCGGTATGGTGAGCATATTTTGGGTAATCGCCCTTTGTTCTGTACCATAGATATCTGAGGAATTTTTTTTGTATTTGTTCTATATTGTTTTTGTATTTGAGCTGGTGAGGAGCCCAAACCGTAGATGCATATTCTAATTTGGTTCTAATTAGATAATTATATAAGTTTCGGAGGATATCGGTGCTGTTAAATTCTCTTGATATTCTCATTACAAAACCGAGTAGTTTGTAACAGTCCGATATCAAACGTGAGACATGGTTAACGAACGTGAGTCCGACATCGAAGGTTACGCCCAAATCCTTGAATTCAGAAACTCTGTTTAGTGCCACTCCCTGTATAGTATACTGGTGGTGGATTGGTGAAAACGATCGACTACAAGATACACAGACAAATTTATTAATGTTGAACAGAAGATGATTTTGCTCACTCCAGGAGACTAGGGAGTCTAGGTCCTGTTGTAACTGTGCACAGTCGTGAGGTGAATTGATCTTTTTGAATATTTTCAAGTCGTCAGCGAATAATAAACATGTCGAGTGACTTATGGAATTTTGAATGTCGTCTATTAATATGAGGAATAGTAGGGGACCTAAATTGGATCCTTGTGGTGTACCAGATCTTGCGATAAATTCCACAGAAGACTTGTTACGGATTGATACGTATTGTTAGTTACATATTAAGTAAGGCCTGTACTGGGCTCTCTTGTTTGAAAATTGGGTGCCCAATTTTACTAAATAACGTTATAGTCTGATTTTTATATAAGTCCTCTTGAACATCTTTCTTGTTGGTTGGAAGAGATGGTCACATGGCAATAAATCCGCAATGTCGTACTTTATACAATGAAAAAGTAATACAATACAATACAATTCAAAATAAATATACAGAAGTGTATTAAAAAAAATATGAACAACATTAAAACAAAATAGACTTGAACAATAAAAACCTTCTAATCTGTATTCATATTTATTAACATTTTACGCTTTTCCCATTCTTTATGTGTATACGAATTAAAACAGTTGATTTAACCGCATTAGTCAGAATTTTGGAAAATTTTATAACCGGGTTTTATTAGACAAATTTCACAAACTGAATATATTTTTATGGCTGAAAAATATTTATGTATGTTTATATATTGAAATCCACATCAGAATAATAAGATTTAAATAAAAAATCTGAGGATTACAAGAACATCTGACACTGGAACCACCTGTCACCCTGAAAACACCTGTTATCTAACTACGAGTATCTGACTCTGGATCCACCTGTCACCTAACTATCTGACTCTGGATCCACATGTCACCTAACTACCTGACTCTGGATTCACACGTCACCTAACTACCTGACTCTGGATCCACCTGTCACCTAACTATTTGACTCTGGATCCCCCTGTCACCTAACTTTCTGACTCTGGATCCCCCTGTCACCTAACTATCTGACTCTGGATTCACCTGCAACCTAATAATAAACTCGCTTAATCGTCGGCGTGTTTCAAACAGCGGCTCAAAAAACATTATAATTTCCTTCACAGACATAGCGTGTTTTCTTGTTCTCTATTATTCTTCTTCCCAATATACCCTCCTTAAGATGTGCAATCCTTAATCTCATTAAGAGAATTTAATACAAAAAGACGAAGTTTGAAATCAATCCCTTCGCAACACTTAAAGACAGTGTAGACTTTTAATATGATAATATTTATTTATGACTACCATATATCAACTAAGCAGCTATATTGAAAACAGACTGAAGTTTAGAAATTTGTGTGATATAATTTTTTTTTAGCTTGTTTATCCACAACACTTGTACGTCAATGGTTTTAATCATATACCCTTAACGCGTATAGAAGACTGTTTAATATAGCTAAAATGTTTGTATAAGGTATATAGAGTGTGGCCTTGGTAGACTGCCAGAAAACATATTCGTGGAAATAGCAAAGGGCAGGAACCCAATCGCCCATTAACGTGTAGATTAATTATCTAGAGTGAACTCTTGATTATCAAGTCTAGTAAATGTTCCAGTGAAAGTAAACACACCTACCTGTCAGATATTTCCAAGTGAGTATAGATGTTCAATTTTTACGTCATCCATTTTTATACTAACTGAGGGAATCTATCACCAGTTCCCAAGAAATGTTTGTTTTGTAAACCAAACTAAAAAAAACACACCAAAAAGCTTAAGAAGAAACCTTGAGGAACATTGCATTTGATATTTCAATTCGACATCTAACTTCTTTTTCTGAGTCGTGAGTTATTAGGCTTCTTATATATTTGAAACTGTCAACTTTTGGAGGGTTTGTTGCGAGTGATAATTTTTTCAAGACAATCAGACAAGAGTATCGACGAAACATGTCCAGTATCGGTTAAGTTTCAATTTATACTTTTAAATGGAAAAAAATCTTGACTGTTACTTTTCTAATAATAATAATATGAAAAATACATTAATTAAAAAAAAAATCAAAGTTTCAGGTGCATTTGTCCATCAGATGTGAAATCCTTATTATTTAATTAAAAACATATTTTTAAACTTTTATTTCATAAGGTAATCTATAAGAAATTTGCCAAATTTTATACGTATATACAAATTTATATATTAAGAACTAATCTAAGTTATACGAGTATATTGTAACTATAAACTAACTTTATTTTAATTTCCTACATGTTATTTTTTTTAATAATGTTAATGTTTAATCCCTTAGATATGTATGTAGTTAACACCCATATATTAACTTATAACTAGGTAACAATTCTTACAACTAATTATTTAGCACATAGATGTCCACTCGTAGAGACTAATTGCATTTCATCACATTCACTCAGACTTTGGTCCACCCTGCTAATACTGCAGGTGGACTACGCAGGCAACCGACGATGCTTCGGAAGCCTTTGTTTATAACGGAAAGGTAGGTCGGACTTACTCTCGCAAGCCCCCAGGGTAGAAATTAGAGGATTGCTGTAGTCCTGTTGGCTTTTATTGAACTTCATGGTCCAAGTGAGGATGTAGTGATGGAGGAACGAATCAACCTAGATCATTCAAGGTTTAGGCTTTAACCTTTTGAAACTACATGTTAAAATATTTGATAATAAGTATTATATGGAAACATTATTCAGAGCAACTGCAGATAATCTTAAAAAAGCCATAATGATGCAAGCCTCCAGCGTTGAAAGAACATTAAGAAGAAGAAGAATTATAAAATATCTTTGTTGTTCCACTAATAACATGACTTCTCGCAACACGTGTTTTCACTTGCTTACTCAAAGCGTTCCACCTGAAAAGAGCTTAGAGATAGAATAAGTAGACATGTGTCGAGGGGATTAATATAATGAATGGAAGAATATAGTAGTTTTATTTTGAAACACTTTAATTGAGTTCAGTTGAGTTTGCATTACCGCCAACGCTAGCATGGGAAACAAATAAGTTTCCATGCAACACTAACATGTTGAAATCTTCTTTATTCATTATGAGTGTGAATTCACTCATTGACGGAGAAGGAACTGGCAAAAATGGAGTATTTCTTTGTCGATGACATACCTGCGTGTACATAGAATAGTAGCAACGACGGACTTAAAGTCCGACGTCACAAGATAAGAAAAAAAATCCCAACTCAGTACATATACTTATTAACTGGCTTATTGCCTGGAGTTTTAAAGGCCCAAATCAACACAGCAATCGATCCTCTATAGCAGTGCTCCGCAACCGGTGTGCCGTGGCACACTGGTGTGCCGTGAGCCGGATACAGGTGTGCCGCGGTCAAATTCAATATATTTAACATTTTACAATTTTCATTATGTATTCAATACACAATGACAAATTAATTTTCATAATATTGTCTATTTTTCAAAATGTAGTATAGAATAATTATTATAACTAAATAATTTTTCAATGGTCCCCCAGCGCCTGGTGCCAACTGTTGAAAACTGCGTAGTGTGCTTTGTACACACCATGGCCGCACCAAATTAGTCATAGAGAAAGAAAAATTACCCTTATGCGCGTCGCTTAAGACTCATGCGCATGCGTTATACTATATATTTTAGCTTTTGGTGTGCCGCGGAATTCTAGGAAGAATTTTGGTGTGTCGCAGGTGAGAAAAGGTTGCGGAGCACTGCTCTATAGAAAGAATGAACCGGACAACCAGCGTGGCATAGTTTGTAAGATACCAACTTTCCAGCCCAGGAGGTAGGGGTTCAATTCCCGTTGGGATTTTTTTTTTAAGAGCTTAGCCTAGTTATCACTTATGACCTCCTTTACAAGTTACTGGTTAATATTTATAGAGTTTTAGCTTTAACACTGGAAAATTATGTATTATTAAAAATTGAAACATTGTTTAATCTACTTGAAAATATATATTTAAATCTTAATATTTTCAAGTCACACATGAGCCATCTTCAGGGGTATTAGTTAGTACGGAATATCCCTAAAGATGAGTCGCGTATGACTTAAAACTAGTTAGGTTTAAATATATTTTTTCAAGTGGATTTAACAGTGTTTCAATTTTTTGTTATATTTTGATAAACTTGCAGGCTGGCTGGAAGAATTTGACAATAAATCTGCTAGATTATACCGTTTACAATGAAAGCGTAATATAATATATAAGATGGAGGTGTTAATCTCGTGTCGGTTACGGATAGACTTCTACGTGGTATTTAGTCACCTTTACAAAATTAATATTGTGGAAGATCCCTACTGGCCTGGATAATAAAACAATAAAGCAAGTGTTTCCAGCTATCCTTTACGTGACAGATTAAATTTACTTAATGTCATACCTTTGCCCCTTCTAATAAATATTGCCTTTTTTTCTACGAAAAACTTCGTCACCCTATTGATCAATTGTTGATTTTTTTTTTAAGTTTGATGATTCGAAGCTTTACATTGTCTATAAATAAATTTTATCACATTATTTTCTCTCTTCAAATTACATTTTTGGCCTTAACAGGGATGGCACAAATAATACTAGGATGGGGAGAAAAAAAATCCGTAAACCTTCATAATCCCTTAGTCTGCTTATCGTCTTACCTTTGTTACAGATAAAAATAGAACCAGAATCATCCCCAATTTAGCTTTCAGTCTATTTTAGTTCACAGTTTTTTCTTATATTTTACTACGTATTTCTTTAAGCTCTGGAGCGTACAACAAACGCTCATTCATTGGTATGCTACCCCTCAACATATCCTGATCGTTGATGTAGACATGTTTAAATGCGTAGTCGGGAGACAACATTGTCTTTGAACCTAATAATTATTTTTATTTGCAGCCATACTTTCCTTGATCTTCCTTTACCACATCTCTCACTCGCATTTGCACTGTACTCGTACATTTGTTTTATTAGACTTTCTTTGTTCATTCGTTCTACCATCTCACTGTAGTCTTCTTCATCTTGCTTAAACATCAACCTTAAGTTCACACTCATCCCTAATAATTTTATTCCTTATTACGTCATACACAGTCACCCCTTAACTGAAAAATGCTGAAATCCATGCACTTAAATAAAACGGAGTACGTCCATTCCTTTCATACACAGACAAAATATATATATTTTTAAAGCCAATGCTGAAAGACATTTTATTTTTCTTCAGGAACTTAACAGTGCAATACAGTTCAAGTGTAAATTATAATATTTAACAACAAAGTTTCACGTGATAGTCAGACACATTAAAAATCGGCCAAATGGAAAAAACATAAAAACATTATAGATAAAATCAACTCATACCCTAATGCACAGCGTGTGACATATAAAGTTGGGGAGGAGGGAGAGAAAAACGAAGATACTCGTAATAGATATTTTTCTTTGTAAGTTTTAAATAAAATAATTATGAGATATTCATTTTGTATTTCAACGACACGAAAATCAACGTGATTTTTTTATCATTATTATTTAAGTAAATGGATTATTGCGGATATACCGAAAACAAATAACAATATTCTATCATTTAGTGTATACACTTGCGGTTTGTACATAAAATAAGGAAGGTCAACTCTTCAAGTTATCTCAGTTGACCTAGCAGAACCTCCACATAATGCGAATGATTCTTTTGTTGCAAAAAATATTAATATTATAATAATTTACTGATGCACTTTGAATCGATCCACTAGCGTAGTATATTTTTGAAATGGTCTCTTCATAGAATATAAAATATAATTATAAATAATAATAACAAAAGAACACTGAGTATAATGCTGTTTCAAAGGCAGTTCCTCCTCAACAGTGCTCAAACTCGGGGTTTGAACACACTTTTACAGACAAAATAAATCAATATAAGGATAGAAAGATAGTGGTTACTGCCATTAGATTAAGTACTTCCCTACAATTGTATACTCGTGTATGTTTAGACAAACATCTTTGGTAAGAAAACACGGAAAACTTCATAAGCGAAGAAAAACCACAAAGCAACCTTTTTTGGTATTCCGATATGAGATAGTAACACAATTAGTTTTATGTGTAGCGTAGTGTACTATATGTGTGTAGTGTTCATATCACATCATGTTTTTTTTATAAAAACCTCCTAAAAAAGGTTGTCTACGAATCCTAACTAAAGCTGCGAACGTCTCTCATATTTTGAACACTAAGGGACAGACTATAATTGTAAAATAATATATGGATTTAGTTTTTTTATTAAAAAAAACCTCAACCTTCATGGTCTGGTTGGTAAAATGCCAGTCTTCTATCCGAGGGTCGCGGCTTGCATACCCGTTAGTATAAAAACAATATAAAAAAGGGTTACGGTCTGAAATTTACTAAAAACTATGTGAACAGACTCTGGATTTCACTTAAAACTGTTTCGACAGTTTCCGACAGGTTGTATTATAAAACAACAAAATTGTTTTTCAATAAACATTTAAAAAAATTTAATTCTTGTGTCAATTTGTTTGCCAGATTACATATTTTACCTGGGATATCGATTCTCGACTATTGTTTGGTTTCCTCCTCTAATGTGAATTTCTCTTACTCGTAAATCGGTTTCTAACGGGCTTGCAATGCTGAACAAAATAGGCCACTCTACGGCACGCCATTATAGTTTACCTTGTCTTTTCCATCTTACCTTGTCTTTCCTTTCCTCAATTTTACATATTTCATAGATGCCAGTATTTGTGGTATGTTCTGTTCCGTGCTTGGCATGCTTTAAGAAGCGGCTGAAAAATCTCATAATTGATGGTAAGTACATTCCTGATTTTTCTTTCCTCTCCACCATCCCTTTTTTCCTTTGATTGATGATATCTCACTTTTACTTTTATTGTGTATATGTCTTTTATTGTGTATATAAATTTCATAAAGATGAATAAACATTTGAATATTTTTTGCGACTATGTAACTTCCTTTATTTACTATTGTCTGGTTGGTTGGGAAAGATTGCCGCCTGGCAATATTTCTGCCAGATTATTTTTAGAACGAATTGTTCAATAATGACATTGATTAGGGATGAATGTAAACTTAAGCCTGATTGATGTGTTAAATCAGATGAAGAAGAGCACGCTGATATAGTTCGGACATATGGAGCGAATGAATGAAGAAAGACGAACAAAATAAATATATAGTGCAAATGTAAGTGATTCGTGTGAGAAAAAGACTAAAGAAAGTACGGTTGGATCAAGTGAATGATAATTTGAAAGAAGGAAATGTAGAAAGAAAGAGAAATTCTAGAAGGTTTTTAGAAGGTGCATCGATATAGAAGAGGCTTATGATATGTGTATCAAGATAGGAAAGTCGGGCACTATGTTCTTTCTGCCTTCCCCGATAGGGGAATAGCGTGATGGTATGTATGAGAATCTTTATTACTATAACCCTTATCTCTGGACTCCGCAACCTGCTCTTTCTTTTGTTTTTATTTGGCTTCTAAAAAAAGCTTTTAAATAAAAATAGTTAACAATATATATAAATATAAAATCAATATAAAACTAATGCTTCGGTAATTAAGAATGAAGCTCACCACCCACTAAAGCTAAAAACGTAGAAAAGTAATATAATTATTGTAATTTCACAGCTAAAATAAATAATAAACAAGACAGTGTTTTATAACGTCATTAATCAATGATATTGCATCAGTTGCTCGAATGCAATTAAAATTTCAAAGTTTTTACTTTACGTATTGTACATTATTTTCTGGAACGATATTTCTTGCGTAAGGAAAAGGGGTCAATGTAGATTAAGAATTAAGTTTGTATTACATCATCCAAAATAATCAAATGGGAATTCCAGTAAAATTGCTAAAACCCTTCTATTTTCTCAAAGCTTTATCTTTGCATTAAGGTCTGGTATTTAATACCCTAAACTCACACCTCGTCTCTCAGAATAATTCTATTAGGAGAGTGAAATGTTAGAAGAGGAAGAGGTCTTGAGCAAATAATTCCCCGTGACGAAGAAGCGGCCCAGAGATAGCCACAAATACCTCTTTGGATAATAGAACACATTACCATTTCTCTGTTTCTCTTCATTTCAACTACTACTTCAGAACATTTTGCATTTAGACTTTATTCTTACTTTGGGTATTAAAATACTAGAGACTGGTCAACAAAACTGTTTATTTCTTAGTGTTTTTCGAATTGTTTTCCTGTTTCCTTAAGCTAAGGCAGCGTTTCCTAATTAAATTTAGTCTCGATACCCTTCTGCTGTTTGTACAACACGATTGAACCCATAATATATTTGTATTTCTAAAATAAAGAAATAAATTCACCAAATGCGAAAATTTTCCTTGGTTTAGGGCCAAATGTCTTTAAATTGAAAAATACATTTTTCCTGCGGGAATGCACCTTTTAGCATTTATAATAATAATAATAAAATGACAATTTATATAGCGCTGTTTACAGAGTAGACTCCCCCAGTGCTCTTTAATTTGGGATTCGAGCCCACTTTTACTGACATATTGAAAATGTAACAAAAATAAATAAAACAAGTTGAGTATTAGGATAGTAAGGTGGTGGCTGCGGCCATTAGATTAGGAACTCCCTCGTATCTGCATATGTTTAAAAAAACATATTTGGTAACAAAAAAAACTTACCAAGGGAAGACGAACTACAAAGAAACCTTTCTAGATCTTCCGATGTATGATAGTAGCACGTTCGGCTTTTGGTGGAGTGTAGTGTATGTGTGTGCTGTTAATTTTTTTATTTTGTAATATTTCATGTCCCACAAATGTATACAGCCGCCCTGTAAACATACGCTTCAAGAAAAAAATGAAAAAGTTTTACTCATGATAAAATGATAATTATGATAAGAGTGGTTTCCCACTATGGAAAATATGAATCTAAACACGGAGCGCAACCAATCAGTCATTTCCTAATATTTACGTAGATAGGTGCGGTAGTATACAGTGGATGTAATGTGCAGGTTCTGGATAACATTTACAAAGGATGTTTAGTACACAAGCTATGCGGCGAAAGTGACTTGACCCAAATATTATCTCGTCTGCCAAATATCCACGTGTTTGTGTCTTAAATATTCTTACCTATTAATGTAGAGTATATTTTTTAGCGGAACCCTCAATTTTGCCACACGGAACCACATATGGGAAACTTTGGGCTAATGGAACCTAGCATATTCATTACTCTGACTATTTGGTAATTCTTCGTTTTCGTCGTGACCTCAATGCTGAGCAACGTGACCCACAAAGTGTTTAGCGTATTCATTTGTTTTAGTTGTGTAAAATAGTGATGTGGTTTCTCATTACCTTCCGCCTCGTAGTAAATTGTATAGGAATAAGTATACATGTTGTATATATTGTAAACCCTGCTGCAAATACACAATATTTTTTTATGTAGTAATATATCCCAGAGGAAATATCCATTTATGGATGTTAAGTGGGAGTATAAGTGTTGTAGAAATGTTTTAGGATATACTTATGTGGATAGGAGTCGGTAGGATTAGGAGAGAGAATAGGAATAACACAGAAGCAGAAAGACCAGCCCTGTGCCCCTCATTCAAGTTTACCCTGTGAGCTCACACAGTTTCAGGGGTGTGGCCATTATCCGTGCACTGACATTGATTTTGGTAATTAAGGCTAGCTTATAACTGTTTTTTGTCCTTTTATATATTGTCTACCTTTATAATGGTAAATAATTCAGAAAATAGGCAATACATCTTTTTTGTTTGTATTAATCCCGTCTTTCTTCTTTTAAAATATGTTGTATACAGAACAAATCAGCTTGTATCACAAACTCATTACAATTTCCTATATTATAGGATTCTTATTATAACGAACTTCATTATGTTTTTGATAAATATTTTTTTCTATCTTAAATAAATACATTGTAAAGTTTTGCTTATTGTGAAATTCAATATTTCTTAAGCATTTTCAGCCGTTACGCAGATTAGGATACAAAATAAAGATTAATAAAATAACAAATAAATTTTATATACGATAATTAAAATACATTATCTGTATTAGCAACAACAATAAATCTTATTTATTAGAACCTTAGTTTTGTATAAGTTTTACGATTCTATACAAAATATATTACTTATATTGGTAACAATATTGAATCTGTTTTACGATTCTATACAAAATATATTACTTATATTGGTAATTTAGGGACTTGTGTTTCGCATAGAAGGATGTTGGTTGTTTGAATAAAAGTCGTCGAGATCGGAATAATTAAAGAGAAAGTTTATTGTAAGCGTCTGTATTTATAATGTATAGAACGGCGCAGAACATGTCGCTGTCTCGCTTCCACTGGACACATGTTATTGTTGCACGTTCTATATACATTTCATACTACGTTATGCAGGAGAGGCAAGAGATATATCGAAGTCTCGCTCTTCGCTACTAGCGAGTTCAATGACCGCGCGGACAAGGGTCGCCTTGGTGGGTTCAGTGACCGCACGCACGGTCGCTACAGTAACAACATTGAATCTGACTAACGTAAACCTCGGTTTTTAAAGCACATCAAATCTTAGTGTTACTTTAAACAAGCTGCACCTAAGGGTATCTTTAGGCTACAGTATGTCTCGCAATTTTGTTTTGGTTATACTTGGATTTGAATACCATGGCGAATCTTAAAAAAACTCAGAACTTGATACTTTTGACGCACAGTGAGATTTTTAAAATACTTTTAAATATTTGTACATTTATAACGGATCACATTTTATTACATCATCCATACATCCTGTCATGTAGCTCATGACTTAGTATTGTGACTCTCATGACTGCCCTTGATGACTCCTCTCTATCTATCCTTACACTCCACAGTTTGAAGAGCTGTTGTTGACAGTTGTCCTGTTGCGTTTCTAACTTGGTCAGTCCAACGCATTGAGACTCCTCCTCTTGCGCATCGTCGTTCCACGCTTCCAGTAATTATACGCCTCTCTGGACTGCCTCCTTGGTCACGAGCAATGTGTCCAAAGCATTGAAGGACTCGTTGTATATTATTACACAAAAATATTGTTACTGTTAAAAATATTTCATAACCCATTCAAAATACCAACTGACTCAATTCTGATTGAGAAACTACAGTTTAATTAATAACATGATTACAGTGGGTATTTGAATAAATACGCGTGACAAATGACAATAAATAGTGACTAACAGCAACCATATATTTGTGGTTAAACAGCTCTCTCTTTGATCATAATTCTGTCTCAAACACAAAACTTTTAATAGCTGCCTATATATGTCAATTCATTAAACAAATAATGTATTTTTCTGTGACCAGATTACTGGTGTACTTTTTTAACAAATTGCGATGAAAATTGTCCTGTTTGTTTACCTACTACTAGCTGTAATGATTCTCAACATTTGTGTTTGTAGCAGCATGCTCTGCACATTAGCACCAAACTCATTGAAAACATATTAATTAAACAAAAAGATTTATTGATTTCTTAAAGTGTCATTTTTAAGCCTGTAAGATATATAATTTCTTTAAATTCGTTCATAACTTTGTAACACCGGTCAAATATTGATGTATAAAGCGATTTTTAAGTATTGAGTTATCATACCACAGCATGCCTTTCACAAGTTATTTAAATGTTTTATTACGTAATGTTCGGAATGGTGGATTTATTTTCATTTTACAATTTCTTCCCACTATTCATATGATCGTTCTTCAAATTTATTTTAAGAGCTGGACAAAAGATTTATATAACGATTTGTTAAACAAAAAAGAGACCGTTGTTAAACAAGACCAAAATCATATAAAGTAGAAAGAAAACCAAATAATTTTTTTTATTAAAAAAAAAACAAACCCTAAAATGTCATCCGTGGCTGGAAGACGTGAGAGTACGTCGGAAAAAAAGTAATGTGGTATATCAGAAAATAAATATTGATTATTGAAATGTGGCTTTTAAAGTATCCAACAATGGATCAATTCAAATAAAAGTTGTTATTATTTGATATTACATACTAGACGTGTGCGAGTACCACTGCCTTTTTGCATGTTGTATAATTTTCAATATTTACGATGACGAAGTGTAATTAACGACTCTAATCCAGTGGCTGTATCAAGTAAATGATATTTAGAAAGAAAAAAATGTAAGAGAAGTCGTAGAAGCCGTATGAGGTGTGCGGTTTTGGAAGAGGTGAAATATGTATATCGAGATAGGGAATTCTGACGTTCTATCATCTGCCTAGTCCAGCAGGGACACGGTATGATGTTTGTATGTAGGTGACTCAACTTGTTCTTCCCTTACGGTGCTAAAATTGAAACGCGCGCTCCGGTGTTGGGTAGTGAGTACGCGATCAAAAATTAGCGATTTAAAATCGGAAAAATAAGAAAATTCATAGATAATCCCCTTAATTAATCATAAATGAAGTTAAAAATTATGATAATTGAGATTTATTTGCTGAAAACATTAAAAAACCATGTGGTAACGCTCACGGAACGGGCGTAGGTCTAATCTATTTGCAAGTCCAGAAGATACTGCGGCGCGGAGCGGTACCCCGGCGTGGCTTACGCTTGCGACGATTGAGACAATTGAGCTCCTCGCAATTCAGTGGAGTATGCAAGAGTGAGATGCGAATATAGTGTCGGGCTTCCCGCATACTCTTCACCTATCGTCAAGACGAGGCACTCGCAGCGTTTAAATGCGAATTTGTTTTCGATCTTTACAAAACACCTACGATGTAGTCGATAAATTCTGATTATTATCAATATTATTTTTTAAATCAATGCGTAAATATATTATGGAGGAATACCTAAAATCTTAACCTTGTATTTATTATGTTTATAGAGATATTGATGGTTATTAGAAGCAACGTGTAGAAGATACCCAACACAGGGAAGGAAAGGTTAACACTGTAAAACATTTCTAAACGTTTAAAACATGTTTATCAATTAAAATGTTAATTACTGTTTATCAAGATATGATAATAATCTAGAAGACATGACAGAATGAGGTTGTTTGAGATACCAACACTTTGCGGAGCGTCTGTAGACTTAGAACGGGTGGCTCAAGATCGTGAAACGTCTCTAGTTGATGGCGCCTCAACATCTAGACATATGAGAAACTGTCAGCGTGATGTACCCTAAACGCGCGTCAGCATGATCAGGCAGATCAGCGGGATCAACATGTCTGTGACGTCTACAGGAGGTAGTGCGCGTCTAAGATCAGCCTATTCTCTCACAGAAGATTAATTCATCGACGTGGGTGAGCAGCTTAACATATGAATGGCTAAAAGACTTCATATCCCCGTATCAATAACGTCAAGAGTGTTAACTATAGAGTTGAGGTAAATCGAACGAATATACTCGTACTTAATTGCTTCGATCGATTTATTGGAATAGATAGCCGTTATCTAAATGTAAACCGGCTGATGGCATAAGGACATTCAAAACTTTGCTTTGTTATTTTGTTATACATTGTTTGAGAGATATTCAATTGAAGCAAGGATCAATGATCACTCAGTAACTTTAAAAAAAAAAACTATAAAAACCTGCGTATAAATACCACTAAGGTACAAAACTTTCCAGCCTGAGCTAGTTAGAGCGTTTATTGACAGATACAATGCCGATTACGTCCACCACCGCTCTTCCTTTTTAAACGCTGCATGAAACATGATCAAGGACAAGGTTTACATGTTTATCTTCGGATCTATTGGCTATTCCAAACTAGTGGCGTCAAAGGATAGTTATATTGCATTTGAAATTTTCTGTAAAAGTACTGGCAACTTCCTGAGCTGTTTGAGCTCCAGGTTTCAAACCACTTTGTAAGAAGAAAAAATCTTCACTATGAGTAATTTTCTTTCTCTTGTGATTTTGGACCTTATGCCCGTCGTAACTACTATTATTTTCACACTAAAGTAGGTCGCCACTGGAGTCCCTTTGGGCAGTTCCATCTTCGTCACTATGTGACGTCGCGCTCATATAAAAAAATAAAGAAGATTCCGATCCTCTAGTGTAAACTGCGCTGGATGGGGACTTATTTTATCTCCCATATAGCGCGGGCGGTGGTGAGATCGAACTGAACTGAACTCATCCAAGACCAGGAGAGATGGAGACAGACGGTTCGCCGAGTTTGAGACATAGTGAAGGACCACGGTGATCGCACTGAGCATGCGATGAAGATATTTGATTTAAATTGTTTTTCAAATCATTATTGTTTTTTCTTGTTTTATTACTATTGTTGTTTATATTTATGTATTTACTAAGCTCGATATTTTTTATTACTATATATTTTTGTATTGCTTGTGTTGTTTTGCACACGATTGCACACTTAGTAGAATATATAAAGTATTATTGTTATTTAAATACGACGTATGATGTAAACATACTGACATAAATAGTAAGCGGGAAGAGTTATAGCTGAGATGGTACGGGCACGTAAGACGGAGAACACCAGACCATATTGTAAATCAGGCAATGTCTGTGGATCTTCCTCGACAGCCGTTCAGAGGAAGACCAAAGAACTCCTGGATGACTCAATGCTCCAAAATCCTGCAGTAAAACGGCCTAGATGAAAGCGACACCCAGAATCGAAGAATATACAGCCTGATAACGAGAAGAGCCGACCCCAACAGCCTACCCAGGCAATGAGTTGGCTCAGTGCCAGGAAGAAGTGTGACGTAAAATTTAGAGCAGATACAACAAAACCCAAAAGTTCAGAACTCTTGAAATAAAACCCTTAGAGCTATTGTAGATAAAACATTTAGATATAGAGAGAAACCCGTAGAGCTATTGTAGATAAAACACTTAGATATAGAGATAGAAACTCTTAGAGCTATTTTAGATAAAACACTAAGATATAGAGATAGAAACCCTTAGAGCTATTGTAGATAAAATATTTAGATGTAGAGATAGAAACCCTTAACGCTATTGTAGATAAAACATTTAGATATAGAGATAGAAACCCTCAGAGCTATTGTAGATAAAACACTTACGAGTAGATATAGAGATAGAAACTTCTGTATCCGAGAAATATATGAGTTGAGAATATTGTAAGATGAGGTAGGAACTGCGGAAGAATCTGTCGATGCTACATGGAATTGAAAATACAAGGGTTCCCTATGTGGCAATGCATGAAATACCCACTCGCAGGGGCTTCACAGGAAGACCTAAAAAAGATGGAAGGATAGCTAAGAGTTGATATCTTAAGGGAGGCAGTCCTGATGATATTAGACTAACTTAAGAGAGGTAGTCCTGATGATGTCAGACTAACTTAAGAGATGAATATTATAATACATCTCATATCCAGAATATGAGCCAGTATCTTGGGTAGCCTTTGGGTCAACATTCGTATACAACAAAGCACCTTTATAAAATGATAAATTATATTTATATAACTTTTGTCGTACAAGATACTCACAAAAGCAATAAGCTTCTTAATTATCTAATTTAAGATTTAGTTTGTCATAAATCAACATTTACGATGATTTTAATTAACAAAATTAGTTTATTGCTCTATCGCATTTAACGTGAATTATTGCTTAAGTTATAAAACTATATCTAAAAGGGGTTGAAATTACGTTTACGGACTGAGTTTTATGTAAAATTTTCAATTACTTGATAATTTTTTATGATTAAATTTAAGTGCTTTGAATTAAATAATTAAAACTACACCGGCGTTCCCTTCGATCAAGCGACGAGAGACTTCTTTGTATGAGACATCTTTGCACACCAGTGGCGTGGCGTCCATGGATGTTATCGTCGTGCCCCATTTCCACACCCCATATTTCAGGCTTCTTGCGGTTCACTCAGAGCGAGTATCAGTGCTAAAGATAAACCAAATCAGTGACAATCATTGTTAAAAATTATAAAAACTTATATCATCATCGACACTAAAAACGTTAAGGCAATGATAACCCTTAAATGTGGAAAAATTCTACACAACAACTTAAATTAAATAGACACATCCGTTTCGCTTTACAAAAATTGTAAAGAAAGTTCGACAATGCTTTTGTAAGGCGACATATTCTCTATGGTATTTTTGTAAAGTAACTGTGGTTACGAAGCTACCCCAAAACGGGAATATTTGAAAAACAAGAAAAACGTGTAATTAATTGTAATATATAAAGATCAGCCATGAGCTCTATTTGTTTTCTTACTTTTAAAATACCACTAAATTTATCATGTAATATCACTAAATGTATTATATAACACCACTAAACATATCATATAACCCTCGTTTTGTTACTATTAAAGCAAGGCTGAAGATTTCTGCTCTGAAGAACTCTTTCATTTTCTACTTTCAATTCCCCTTAGCAACATTTTACGATTTTTGGTATACGTGTTGTCGGAGAGCCTGAGCGCGATAAGGATTTATTTGTTTGGTGTTAGATGTTGGTTTGTTCTCTTGAGGTTTTTCCAATTTCGATAGTTTTTTTTCTGATGAGGTTCATGTGGATTTTATGAATATTCTCGCGAATCGAATATGAAAATTCAGCAGCAACAGAAATTTGTGATGAGACTTTCATTTCTCACTTTTTTCCATGAGTTTCAACGTTTCCTCTGATAATTTAGATGTTTTTTGGAGTCCTCGAAAGTCTCCAACATTTCTTACCGAACTCAAAATCTTTCCGGTTACTTGTGCAGTTAGATAAGTGCAATTGGGGATATTTTCAAGGGCAGAAAACTGTTTTTGAGTTCATTTGAAACTCTAGGTTTTTGATTTTTAGGTTTGAGGTATTGATGAGCATTGGGCTTAATCATTTAACTTTGCATCTTACGAGTCGATGATCGCTATCTGTATTGAAACGGTACAAGGCAGTGCAATTATTTATCAAGTGTTTGGTGTTAGTTAGGATGTAGTCGATATCGTTGGTTGATCTGAAGGGACTCTTCCAGGTTCATTTTCTGGAAGTCTTTTTTAAGAAGAATGAGTTCATAATGAAAAGTTTATTTCTTTCGGCAGACTCCACCAATCAATTGTTTATGTCGTTAGTGCCCCAAAACTAAATGTTTCCACCGCAACATCATCGTGTACTCGGCTTCCAACTCTTGCATTAAAGTCACCCATTACGATTTGATTGTGAAATATACCTGCTTCTTGAAGATGTATTTCTTCGTGGAAACCTACTACTTCCTCGTTTGTGTAACTTTGAGTAAGTGCATAAACCTGAATAATCTGCAGTTAATATCGCCCGCTCAACTTCAAGGCAAGGAGATCTGCTCAATTGGATGAGCTTCTACAATCGATTTTTTTGTCTTTTTTTTTAACCTGGCGAGTTTATTGCCATGTGGCAATCTCTTCCAGCCAACCAGAAAGATGTTTTTATAGGTCCTAAGTGTTAACCAGATTGGAATCCTTTTTAAAAAAATCTGGGTTTCCATTTGTTGTGAATGAAAAACCCCATACCACTTGTTCTGCTAGTATCAGTACCTGAGTAGTAAATCATGTGCCTTCGCTGAGTCCAATAATGTCCTATCTGACGTTCTTATGTACATAAAATAAGCAGTCGATTCCAAATGGATAAGATAATGGCAAGGAAAAGAAAAAGCTTGGCAACAGCCTTAAGGCATATATTTCTAGATATCCTAGATACATTAAACATTAAATGGGACACTAAATTTGGTGTGAATTATGGGCTTACTGGGTCTTGCCACAGTGGTCTCCGATTGAGAGGCTTCCCACTTTCCGTTTCCCATTTCCCATTTCCTGCCACTGTGACCTCAGTATAGATACTGAACCGACCCTATGAATTGAAAAATAATATTTTTTTTCCCTTATTTTCTTTACTTTACAGATAAGGAAATAGCGTTTGGGTTATATAAGGGGAACCATAATTTAAAGTTCAATAAGGATTAGGAAAATCTAAGTTCGGAGAAACCACTGGAAAATTTTCAAATTGCATTTGAAGGTGTTTTGATGGTTTGGAAGAAATTGTCATTCTTCAATTAACCCACCCATTGTACCTTATAACAATGAAATTACCCTTAAATATATATTGTATACTCGAACCAAACAGTGCCAAAATCTGCTAAGACGATAGCTCACCGCCTTATTTTAGTAATAACTTTGATATATGACAGTGAAATGTAGACGTGAAAAAATACTAAAACGAGACGAATAAATGCTGTAGAAATGCGAGCACCTTTAAGAATAAAAAAAGATGACCATATTACATTATCGGCACATTCTTACTACTAGGTTTTAGAAGCCAATATTACTTCTAAATACATCTCGCCAAACAAATCATGTCTTAGAGATCGAGAAAGAACATTCAAATCAATACGACCCAAAGTGGCAGGCGAGCCCATAAAACCATTCAAGGCTTTATGAAGAAAATCAAAAGATCTAAGAGTCTCAAGCGATTGAAGATAAAAAAAAGACAACATATTACTGTACGATATACTCGCAATAACACTTAACAACCCCTCCCTATGAGAGATCATCATCCTGTAGCTCATGACTGAGCATCGCGATTCCCATGGTAGCTCTTAACGACACCTCTCCATCCATCTCTGCAATCCGCTGTACGAAAGGCAATTATTAAGGGTTGTCCTGTTTTCTCTCTTACTTGGTCAGTCTAACGCATTGGATCTTTTCTTTTTCTTCGTCATCCTTCTACGCTTCCAATGACTGCAAGTTTCTCCAAACTGTCTCAATGACCACGAACAATGTGCTCAAATAATCGGAGGACTCGACAATCTGTCGATAATTGTCAGTTCTTCGAGAATAGAGGCGTATTTCACCTTGCTGTCCATGGAGTTAATAACATCATTCTCCAGCCCATTTCAAATGCATAAATTCTACGCCTCTCGCTTGCTCTTCGAATCCAAGTCTCCACACCTTACATAAATATTGTGAAGGTAAGATATAACTAGGTTCATTTTTGTCATGATGGTTCTGCTCTTATATATGTTTACAGCTTTAACAACACTATGATATAAACACCTCGAAAATGTGTTAGGAAATTGTTGTATTCTTTTCGCTATTTAGTGATTGATATCACTTCAATCACAAAAAGCATTTGTCGAAAAATGATAACCTTGACTAAGCCTGAAAACAATAAGTCTTTTGGGATATCTTCACTCATTCCATTTGGTTACATTATATTTATAAAAATGACTTTTGATATTCCATAAAATATATTTATAAGTGCTTTTATCCACTTTAGATGAGCCGGCTAAAAATAATGGTATGTTTGTTAGTATTTATTATTTTCCCGATAAATCTATAAACATTTGTCACCGCACTAAACGCAAAAATACATTGATGTTAACATCGAAAAGGCAAAAATTATTTTTATTGCTTTATGTGTCGAAATTACATGTCGAGAGGATTTTTCGATTTCTCACGCATAAATATTTTATGGGGTTTATATTTAGATCGTTTCGTTACGATAGCGTTTGAACTTTTTTTGATGTTTTTAAAAACGTTTCGCAAGGATTCGATTTTGAATAAATAAATTTTGATAGATGTAATTTTTTTATCCTCAAAAAATAGTTATTATTATGTTTTGAAGCTTTCACGGTTCTTCTCATCTGTTGTATAAGGTATTTTGGAATGTTGTACGGCGTGGCTTGGGCTATGATGCCAACGTTTCAAAACATTTCATCACTTATGATGAAGAACATTACAAACAAGCCCTGAAGATGAAAACTGCAATGTTTTCGAAACCTGGGCATTGTGCGCTAAACCACGTGGTACAATACTGCGATAGAATTTATACGAGTATATCGAATAATTGTTCATCTTTCGTATGGAATCCTTCAACACATTGAATTGGAGACTTTGACATATTGAGGAGCGTGGCCAAGAAACAATATTATGTTCGGTCCTAGTAATGGACCTTTCGGGTTTAGAACAATTGAAGTAAGCACGGAACTCACGTTTGATCACTGTACGTGTTAGCAAAACTACCGCATATGACGAGGCAATTACACTCGTAGTATTGCTACCAGATAAGAATAGGACTAGGATGCCAATGACAGATTTTGTGACAAATTATTTTGACATCCAAGACCTATCATGGGTCGTAACACTGATAAGGAATCTATTACATAAATGAAAGTTCTTTATAGATATTGAGGTTAGAATGGGCAAATTTGAGTAGCGGTTTTAAAATGACATTCTTTGTTATTTTTTGACTCTTGTTTTCATATAATACAAGAAACCTAACTGAAACCATCCGCAAACGTTGCATCGTATGGCTTATACGTAATTTTAAATACATCGGCAAAATTTAATGTTTTACACCTTTCTGCACCACATATCCACTTCTTTACTTCAAACTTAGGTTCCACGAATAGCGAATTCACCATCTACTGTGGAATAGAAATACAAAGCTGGCAAGCTTCAATGATGGCAGATTTTCGTTCAATTTTGCGGGCGGAATCATCACATGTTTCAAACAAGCAGGAGGGAAAGAAACGTCGAGTGTAAACAAGGTAGGTTCTGTGTCTTTCTTCCAAACTATTAAGACACAATTATGTATGTAAAACAGAAATATCCGATTTATCATGTAAACCGAAGCCAATTCATAATATTTAATGTCGTTTCGTATAAAAATAATACAAGGACAATTAGAGATCAGATTTTTCTGCTTTATAGATCTGAACAAATAAAAAATAAATATATATGTTGAGTGTAAGGATCAGAAGATTGTGGCTGCAACCATTAGATTATGTATTTGTTTAGAAAACGTGTTTGGTAAGAAAACTGCAGAAAACTTACCAAGGAAAGACGAACTACGAAGAAAGTTTTGTAAATCTTCCGACATGTGATAGTAACATATTCAGCTTTAGGTGAAGTGTTCATATATAATCATGGTTTTCCAAAAAAGGGTAGTCTTTAAGTGCTTTCATATATCTAACACTAAAAGGCAGATCTTTAATCCCTCAGAGACAGCAACGGTAAAAGTTATACCATAAGACCTCTTCCTTTTGAATCGATTCAGAACAATACATTTATTCTATGAAGATGAAATCTCTCTACGGTGGAACATCCCTCAGACACAGATTCGAAAGATACAATGGAGACATCCTATTAAGGGGCTGGAATACCAAGAGACAAAGTTTGCAATCAGTTTTTTCGCGACACTTGAAACAATACGCTGTTTAATACTTTATAGATTATAAAATAATACATTTTACTTTTGTAAACAATAAAAATAAATTTTGTTGAAAATTGTAATTGATTGAACTATAAATGTTGAAGATCAACTGTCAATAATACAAAGATTCTAAATTAATTCAATTTCTATGCTCACCTGCAAAATATGAATTCGCTGTTCAATTTCAAATACTCGTAAGTTCGATATTTTTACATAAATATTTTTAAATTCGTGTTTTGTGTAAAAACAAACTTCCGTACAATTTACATATTAACCGTGCGAAGTACTGAATTAAACAGTTGGGATTTTTGAATAAAAAAACTTAATTACTCAGCCGTTCGTCCGAATACAAATATGTTTAATCTCCTGTTCTCCGAAAGGTTTAATTTATGGATGTCCACGCATCACTTTTCGTTACGTAAGATCCATTTTAATTGGGAAACACCCTGTATATAAATAACAATGCCATATTTAGACATGTGCTTCTCAACAGTGTGTGTAAATTATTTATTTAATTACAGAATGATTTGAAACTTAATCTGAAAACATTTTACATTAAAACTTAAATTAAAATGACAGATTTATTTATTTAACACTTTTATTCCAAATACAATCTGGCGGGCTTATGGCCAGGCGACAATCTCTTCCAACCAACCAGACAAAAGTAAATGAAGCAAGTTACGTGGTCGCATAAATCATTCAAATGACTATCCATCCTCACGAAATCCATAAACATATACGTGAGAACATGCCCACGAACCCTACAAAGACGGACAATCACCCGAACATTATTTTTCATATAAAGTGAGATATCTTCAATCAAAAGGAAAGGAAAGGATGGTGGAGAGGAAAGGAAAAGAAAAATCAGGAATGAAACACGTTATTTTACTGACTATAAATTAAGAGTTTTTTCAGTCGCTTCTTAAAGCATGCCAAGGACGGAGCGGGTCTTATATTGCTTTGTAACTGATTCCAGAGTCTCACTGCATGGACAGTAAAGGACGACGTAAAGAAAGAGGAGCGGTGAACTGGAAAGGCCAATAAACAATCAGATCCGTTTCGCTTTACAACAGCATTGTCAAAATGCACTCATTACATTGCTTTCCAAGCTTGTTTTACAAAATATTTTACAATCTATGACTTTAAACTAACATTTTTTATAGAAGTTGTCTATGGTGGTTCCCAACATGTCAGAATAGTCGGCTCCTATTTTAGTTTTAAGCCACGTATTGCAAAGTAGTTTCCGATGTACATTTCCTAAAATATGTTAGTTATAGCCATATATTGTAAAGTAGTTTCCTATACACTATAAAAGTTTGGTAAGCACGTGTATAAGTTTGACAAGCACGTGTGTACGTTTGGTAAGCACGTGCATAAGTTTGGTAAACACGTGTTTAACTTTGGTAAGCAATGTATGGAGTATAGTTTGACAATGCTTTTGTAAAGCGAAACGGGTGTGTCACTTGAATTTAAGTTGGTATGCAGATTTTTTTCACATTTAAGTGTCAAATAATTATTCAATAATACGGAGTTCTGAAATATAAATACCAAATCAATCATTATTTATTTATTTTTAAACTTTGTTGTAAATATGATACATTTGGCATATTTATTCCTTTAGAGTAACTTCTTCTAATCAAACAGCTTTTATTCTAAA
The DNA here is from genome assembly GCA_949825065.1 of Odontocerum albicorne. Taxonomy (NCBI): domain Eukaryota; kingdom Metazoa; phylum Arthropoda; class Insecta; order Trichoptera; family Odontoceridae; genus Odontocerum; species Odontocerum albicorne. The sequence goes on along the minus strand of OX463849.1, from coordinate 31,347,970 downwards.
AATATTATCATTATCCATGACAGTATCTTAAAGTTAGTAAATAATATATTATTAGAGTTAAAGTAATATTTTTTTAGTAAAACATAAAAATCAATAAGAATTGAAATTATATTGGACATTATTTATCGACATTTTAACCTTGTGACCCCTAAAATATATGAAAAAAATTATGACTTCGCTACCCCCCTGTAAATACTTAATATCTTGTCGCATATGCGCATAGCTGCACAATTATTGCAGTTGTACAAAGACGATAAGCCTTATCAGGTATGGGTATGTATTGTTTTGCGTCACTAATAGGGTATTTAAACAGACTGTCGCGAGTACGTACGCGAGCGTAATCATTGTACTCGTATTATGCTGTTTTTCTAATTAATTAAAGTTTTAATAAATATAAGAATGTTTTTCATTTATGTAGAAGCTTTTTTGTTCTATGAAGAGGAAGGCAGAATGTGTAAAGGTATATAAAGGTATCCATTAAATTTTATTAATGAACTACAATATATTATGATGTTTTTTTTGTTTTTTGCACAGCATACGGCCCTCGACCATCTGGAACGTAACTTGTTATGAGCGGTAGTACACACGTACTTTTTTTTAACAACAGATTGTATGAATCATGTTCACGTTTTGATAATTATGTATTTTTTATAGAACGTTTCTAAGCTATTGTGTTATAAAACGGTATTCGTATAATACCACTCTTGCAAACATTTGACAGCAAGACGCGCCGAAGTCTATATGACCTAAGAATTAAACATAAGCGAAAGACTTTCAACAAAATGCAGAAAAACAATCCTAACATACTTTGGGCACGTTGCCAGAAAAAATAACACATGTTTGGAAAAACTGGTGATCACATTCAATATGACTGGGAACGATGAAGACAGATAGTGCATCAAGTTTCAGACATGAACGAACTCTTTTTTGGGTGCCTTCGGGAGTCAAATCGAAATTGCCAAGAGGAAGACAGATGTCTTAGCAACTAGGCCACAAAGGACGCCAGTATAGTTTTTCAACTGTAAAAAAATATTGGACACAAGTGTTGAGTAAAGTTATATATTTTTTTTCAAATACATTATGTCGCAAGTCCTATCCTGAATAAATAAGATGCTTGTATTTGAATGGTAATTACTCAAGACCAAACTAAGAACAGATGAGAAGACGTCTTGAGAATAAATTCATCAGTATTACTCCTCCGGGTTTTCAATGAGGCAAATTTCGCAACGTCTTTAGAAACAGAAATGTTGTAGAGCCATTAATGGTTTCCAATACAAATAACGCAATTAAATGGAAAGTAAATACACGTGCTAGCTCCAACCCTACTCTTTACTTATTTTTATATATTGTAATATAAAGTATGTGTATATGATTGAAGTCTAAGGTATTTTTATACTACCAAATAGAAAAATTCCCTGTGTTATTCGAGGGAAAAATCACAGTGCTGAGTTCGATTCGGCAACCTTCCACATGAATATCCAGGGCACTACCACGCGGCCATGATCTTCATTAATTGTATGTTAATGAACCATAGTCCATGAAACAAAATGTGGAGGAAAGAGAAATGTATACATGGCTAATGAAAAAAGGTTAAAAATGGTTTGGACGTGTAAAGTGAATAAAAGAGGAAAGAGTAACTAAACTTATTGTATATACAAGTCAGAAGTGCACGGTGTGCGTGGAAGAGGTAGACCGAGCGAAACGTAGCTGGACCAAGTGGACCAGATTTTAAAATAAAGTAAAGTGAGATATATGAATAACAAAACATTTTGTGGGTCTGAGATATATTAATATGAAAGAGGCGAAAGTTATTTGAAGATCTGTTATTTTGACCTACCCCGTATGAGACATGGCATATGTTATTTTGGCCTACCCCGTATGGGACATGGCATATGTTATTTTGGCCTACCCCGTATGGGACATGGCATATGTAACATATGATATATACATATATATGTTCCTAAGTACAAGACAAAAGTTTATCAATATTAAAATAAACCTTCAAATCACTAATGATAATTTATATTTTTTCTCTCCCTCTATATCCCATGTAAAATGGACATGAAGTTCTTTATTTAAAGGATCATACGCCAGTGTCAAGTGACATTTTTTGTCATCATTTCTTATTTTACAGGAGCGAAAATCAAAATAAATTAAGATTGATGCTTGTCACGTTGGAGTCAGGTGCTGTTTTTTTAATTTTAATTTATGAACTTGATTGAAATCCAGAAATACGAAGGTTGACTAAAAGAAAAAAAATTAAGAGTGAATGACGTATGTGATTGATTCTCTGATACCATCACGCAATTTCCCTGTCGAGGTAGGCAGGCAGGACAGATCAATTGACATATTTTTTCTATCTTGACACACATCCTTCGCCTCTTCCACATCTCTACTCCTCATACAGCTCCTACGATTTCTTTTATTTATTACTTCATTGTTAAACAATCTAGCAGGCTTATTGACAGGTGGCAATCTCTTTCAACTAAATAAACAAAATTTCATAAAGGAAGTTACATAATCGCAAGAAAATATTTAAATAATACACTTTTACAAAATTCTCAAACAATGTACTTAGTAAAAACAAAAATGAGATATCATCAATCATAGGAAAACGAAAGGATATTAGAGAGGAATGGAAAACGTTAAACTCGTATTATTGACTTGAAGTTAAACGTTTTTTCAGTTGCTTTTTAAAAAATATTAGCGTATTAAGTGTTTCAAACTTATGAAGTATAACACAATGTCATTTGGTTCTTCCTCTTGAATTAATCGACTAATCGTTCTTATGTATTATTTGAACTGAATCCCGACAATAACGACTTCTCTGTGTTTCCCATCTTACAATGCCTTCTGTTATACAAATTCTACCAAATAATTTTTTACTCATTTCATCTCTCGAATGCTTTACTCGTCATTTTTCGAAAAACCTTTATATACTCGTATATTGTAAATAAATATAGGTTTATTGATAGCAACAAAATATGTACATAATATATTCAAATACACTACAAAAACACATAAATGGCAGAAAATACATTTAAGAGATAAGTTATCAAAAGATCTGGGATCATCTAATAGCATCCTCCGGCCAAGATACACCCCACCAATATAGGGCGATCCCAGTCACGAGGACGTCGGATGTTTTTCAGCCCACACCCTTGCACATGTAGAATAAGAAGAAGAAGAAGAAAAAAATAGATTACAGAAAAAAAAAGCAAATCCACAAATATCACCCCAGATTAATTCAAACAAATAAATAAACGTTTGTTGACAGCAACACAATGTGTACATATATATGGTATAATAAATTTATTCCGAAATCGCACATACGAGTATATCTCAAAATAAACTGCAGAAAATACATTTAAGAGAGAAGACATTAAAATATCCAGGCTCGTCCCACAATTCCCACAATCCGGGCTCATCCCACAACACATCCCACATTCCCCCGGCCGAGACACCCCAGTAATGTAGGGCGAGCTCGACCACAAGGACATCGGGGGGTCCCACAGTCTACACTATCTAACGTTCTAATGGCTGCATTCGTTTTACATGCTTAAACAACGTTCAACAATAATAAAAAAATACCCAACACTTTAAAACAAGTCCATAATACTCGTATTGAAAATTAAATGAACACTATAATAAAATATTCAGTTCAGTTAATTTCGTAACGACTGGGCTTAGGAAAGTAAAGAATTTCAAAAGCCTCGCATCCTTTCCACTAACTGAAATACTTTACAGCAATGTATAATAAGTACTCAACTGAGGGGCATTGTACTAAAAGTACTGTCTAATCTTGTTAAATCAACGTCCGCGCCTCCGTTTCCGACGGCAAAAAATACGCATAAAATCATGGTACTCGTATTTATTTTTATCAAACACTGTTCATTCCACTTTTTTGTAACGGTATAACCCTACCGGTTTCAAGGCTTTCACTTCATCTTCAGGGGAGCACAAACAAGACTTTTTTATGCTCCCCTGAAGATGAGGTGAAAGCCTTGAAACTGGTAGGGTTATACCGTTACAAAAAAGTGGAATAAACAGTGTTTGATAAAAATAAATTACAATGTCTGAACCTCCACAACGTTAATGCCTTAACTATAAACAACATGGTATTTATGTTTTTCAATTCAAATAAATTATTTTAAAGACAAAAAAATAGATGGAAAAATATATGATATATATAATATATTTTAGGAAATGTGATTTTTTTAATTTACATTAGGTAAAACCATAAACATCGCAATTCAACCTTGTTCCTATTATTTCGCCGTAATTTATTTACTTTTTTGGTATTCCTGAAGAACACAATATTACATTATACTCGTATTTAAAGTCTATTTCTTGATTGATTGTAGTCGATAACAGTTTACTATATTGTAATTTTGAGGTGTTGATTTTCGTATTGAAACAGTTTTATTATTATTTCGTTATTTTTAACCTCTAAAGGAGTATGGACGTACGGTGTACGGCGAGCGAATTTTTACCTCAAGAGAGTATGACGTACACGGTACGCCCGATGTTTTTTTCCCAAATACATGAATTTATCCATAAAACGGACAAGGCTCACATGTTTTTATCTATTCAATTATTTTGTATATGGCGGCCGCAATTACGTTTTTTATATTACTTACAAAATCAATTTTTTATTTTACTTACAAAATCTCACTCGCTTAAAGGGGATATTTATTTCTTGGGTAACAACGTTCGTTCTCTCGAGTAATATTTCAATTGAATCGATTTTATCTGCCTTAAAGTGTAAAGTATTGTAATTTGTTTTATCAAACACTGTTTATTCCACTAAAACGTGGAATAAATAGTGTTTGATAAAACAAATTACAATATCTTTAAACCTCCACAATTTTAATGCCTTAACTGTAAATAATATAGTGTAAAGTATATTATTGGCGTGTAACTTTAGGAATCAATCAAAGACATCTCTTTTTTGGAGGTCCTGTCAAAGTTTATGACTATAAATTATTATTATTATTATTATTATTACACACATGACAAGAAATATACACAATTTGAGAAAAAACAACAGGTAATTTGATTTGGACATATAATTTTAATGGATCTGGGTTTGTTGCCTTTCATTTGTCATATCCCCAGTAAACTAGGCTTTTGCCTGTATCTCACTGAGGATATTTAGCATGAAAAAATAAATCGATACTTCTTTCCGATTTTTGATAACACAAAAAAACCCCGTTGCACGCTCTTATCAACCTGACAAACAGTGACATTCAACTACAACTGGAAACATCTTGCGAAACTCAACTCCTCACACATTATCACTCCAGAAAGACCAAAAACATTCATCCCACAATATACCGCACACAATCATAAGAATAAAATCAAAACAAATTCAAAACAAAAAAAAAAAAAGAAGAAAAACACACAGAAACACAAATACAAAAACATCCAAAATTAAAATAAACACTAAACATAAACACTACACACCACCTAAAGCAGGGGTCCCAAAACTTTTTAAGAATAGGGTTATATAAGGATATTGAAATTGCTAAGTGGGCCGGATTAAAAAAAATATTCACATAGAAAACTATATAAGTTGAACAATAATTTAAACTCTAATAATTGCAACATATAACTAAACTAAAAAAATTTTCTTAATAATGACATAATAAATATTTTATAAACTATTCAAATAAAAATACTATTCAGTTATTTCAATTCCCCACCGGCATTGAAATAGGGCTGATGAGAACTATGGGATTGTTGCTTTGCCAGAACTACTTTATTAATATTAGGTGTTAAATTAGAAATTTAAATTATTTAAAAAAAAATCTTGCAAATGATTATCGAACAATTCCGAATAGTTGCTCTTTCTCGTCCCCGCTACCCTCCAGCATACTTTGTGGATACACGCATTCATCACAGTGAAGTCAGAAGGAACACGCGTATTGCTAATAGCACATCGCAGTCCGTCCATGCATCGTCCGTTCATCTAATCACATTTGGATGTATTTTATATGTGACATACATAGGTAATATTTTTAAAAGCATCCGCGGGCTAGATGAAAAGCCCTCGCGGGCCGTAGTTTGGGGTTCCCTGACCTAAAGCGCAATGTGTTATTATCACATATCGGAAGATCTGGAACGGTTTATTTACAGTTCGTTTTCCTTTGCTTAGTTTTTTAACCAAATATGTTTTTCTAAACATATGCAGATGCGGAAAATTACCTTATCTAATATTCATAACCACCCCCTACGAGTGTAACTCAACATTTATTTTTTTTATATTATTTTGATATCAATAATAGTGGGTTATAATTCTAAGTAAGAGCACACTTGAGGAGAGTCTGCTGTCTAAACGGCGCTTTATAAATTGTCCTTTTATTGTTATTTAGGAGGAACAGCTGTTCAAAATAACAGCTTCGAGGTTTTATACACTAGTCTGCCTCAGAACAACCTTATTGGAAAATATTTCCATACTTACTACGATACCTTCTCTAGATATCCGCTGCAATATTGTATGTAAATGGATTCCACGACCTTGTTGGTAAGACGTCTATCTTTCAATCCTGGATTTACATGTTTGAATCCCGTTGAGGCACAGATTTCAACTAAAAGGTTTCCAGTCTGGTTTCCGTTTCACCCTTATGTGATACATTTCTGTTTAGTGGGAAGATCGAGGGGAAATATGCCACCATGGTAAATATACCCGCCAGATTGTAGTGTTTACAACGCAAATGTAATACAAAAAATGACACTTTTCGCGTTAAATTTACTTCATCATATTCGCGTTAAATTTAATTTATTTGTGCATTGCCATTTTATAAATTATAATTTAAAGTTAAAAATAAACTAATACAAAGTTTTTTTTTGGATATTTTATTATCCTATCGTTCTAAAGAGTACTATTTGGCAGATTTATTGCCATGTAATCTTTTCCAACGATGTTTTATGGCCTGAAAAAAAAAACAAACTGATACCCTTTTTAAAAGTACATCAACGAGAATCGATCCCACAGCCTCCAGATCGGAAGACATTTGTTTTACCAACTTGGCCATAGAATATTTGTTTTTATACTTAACCAAAAATAGCTAACGAAAAAGCTAAAACTTTAACAAAAGCATTCAAGTTAAGCAAACGTTTCACATAATTTAAATTTTTGTCTTAACTTTTTTGTTAGTTATCTGTGTTGAAAATATTATATAAAGTTTTTTTAAATTTAATATTTATTTAATTTTAATTTAGTTTTTATTTTATTCTGTAACAAACGAGCAACTGAAAGTCTTTTACAACAAAAAATGAAATAAAACGCTTACTTGTAATAAAGTTGCATTAAAACTGAAAGAAAAGAAATGGGTGGTGTGAATAATAATGAAATTTTCTTTACCTTCATTAAACCTAATTGTTTTAAAAACCAAACGATTAACGGTGGTTTAAAAAAGAGATTTACAAAATAAAGAGATTATTAAAGTGCCGGAATAGAATATCGTTGAAAAAACTCGCCAAAATAAAAATGTCGACGTGTCGTCGTGTATAAAAAGGTATGAACATATTTGTTAATTATGCAATTTCAAAAATATACAGTTAAACTACAATTAAAATTAATTCTTGACTCATGTTAAATTCATTGATTTTAACTGTAGAATATTTGACTCATATAATTTCATGTCTTTAATTTGGTTGCGCAAATCATCCTAGTTTGCGTGGATTTCTATTAAAAAGGCTTTTGAATACCATATATCCAAAGATTTCAGATATGTTAGCGGCAACATATGTGTGCAATATTTGACAATATTATTAAATATTTCAATTTAATTTTTGAAATTTTCAAACTGGTAGTATTTTTTTTTGCATATGTATGTTACGTTTAATAATAATAATAATAATAATAAAATGACAATTTATTCAACACCGTTTAGAAAGCAAACTTTCCTTAAGGGACCTAGCTCAGAATTCGAAAACACTATTATTGATAGATCAAAATATTACAATACAAAATAAATTTATAAATAAATTGAGTATAAGGATAAAAAGGTAGTGGCTGCGGCCATAAGATAAGGTACATACTTCCCCGCATCTGCATATGTTCAGAAAAACACATTTGATGAAAGAAAACCGTATAAAACTTGCTAAGGGAAGATGAACTATATAGAAACCTTTGTAGATCTTCCGATATGTGATAGTAACACAATTGGATTTACGTGTAGTGTAGTGTACTCGTATGTGTGTAGTGTTCATATAACATCACACATTTTGATTAGACATCCGCAAAAAAGAGTTGTCTTTCAATTTAATAAAATCGCGATTTTCTAGTTTTGATTCAACGGATCTGCAACATCTTTTTGGTTTACACATGATAACAAGACTTTTGAAAATATTGTCACATAATAACTAGGTCTTTAAAAATATTGCCGCATGATGACAATGATAACTAGATATTTGAAAGGAAAATTGGGCAAATATGTTTAAAGATTCTTTTTGTCGAAAGTCACAATTATTTGCAGCACCATACAATTCGTTGTACCTGATTACCCCTAAATCCTAGCTAAGGGTCTAGCTACAAATTAAAACGAATTAACAAACTGTCACAAGTGTCTGATCCAGGATCTTATCCACATCCTTTGTGTGGGAGGCAGAATTAATTGTCGCCGCTAGATCCAGGAGGAAGGTGAAGAAGACGTTTAAACCTGGATGAAAAATTAATCTAGACTGTTCCACCCTGGTTGTGATTGATCACTTAAGACTGAATAGAAAAAAAAACGTTCAAATAATTATAGAGATATTTTCAGTTTTTCAGTTACCGAGCGTCTCGGAAAGTTTAAAGAAGGGATTTTTTTTAAATAACGTTTTCACATATAAAGGATCAAACTAAAAAAACACAAATTTCTTTTTTTTTACGTATTGAATATGAGCATCCTTAATAAGCAAAAAATTACAAACATACGAGAATATAATATATTTTCGCGAGAGAAGAAGGTGACAGACTTTCGCATCACGAGACACATCTTTCATATCTTCTTCATCCATACAACTTCCACGATTTCTCTGACTTTCTTGTATTTCCTTCTTTCAAAATAGTTTTCACCTAATCCAATCGTGTTTTCTTTGATCTTCTTCTACCACGCTTTTCACTCCCTTCGCACCATACATTTGTTTTGTTAGTCTTTCTTAATGCATTCGTTCATGCTCAAACCATCCCAGAGTGCGGTTATTGGTCTTACTAAATACATCAGTCTTAATTTCACATTCATCTTAAATCCCACCATTCTGTATTCTGTCATACATTGCCACCCTATGTAACCACCCTTCCATGCCTTCATTTTTTTTCCATGTCCACGTTTCACTTTCGTTTTTCAAATTCGATACTAAAATACTGTTATGGAAAATCATCTCATAGTTAATTGAGTCTTGACGCCTAACCCGGAAGTCTTAAGTTTAAGTGCTGTACAAAACCGGTACTGTAGAATAGGCGGATGGTTGACTCTTAATCCTTATTGCGTGCAGGGGTCGTTCAATCAAAATGCAGCGTTAATGCGAGAACCACTCAAAGAGATGTTTTATTACAACACAACAATATTACAAAAAAATATTTTACAATAATGTTTTCAGGCAATAATATAAAGATATTTACATATTTATATGGCACATACATCCGCATGATACATACGTTCTATATAAGTGCCGTTGGTTCTAAAAATATAGGGAGTCAAAAAAGGCTTCACGAGTTTTAAAGTAACAATATTCGCTAAATGTATGCGAGAATTGTCATTTCAAGTATAGCAGTATTGTTAAAATGCGCAATTACAAACAATGAGTTTTGTGTATACTCCAGTGATTCTAAACCAGAAGGCGTTATTAATGGGACCGTAGACTGCGTTATCTCCCGACCACGTTGTTTAATATGTCTGAAACACTAAACAGGATAAGTTGAAGATTACCATATGAATTAAATAAGTCAATAAAACTTGCCATGTTGAACTTAATTCCAACAAATAGGGCAGATTCTATAAAGGCTTTAATTGAAAACCTGAAAGAAACCTTTAAAAAAAATAAACACCAAAAGTGATTGAACTTACTACCCCCCCCCAAATGGAAGACAATCATTTTACCAACGAATCTTTTCATGCAAGCTAATATAATGTACCAATTTGTTTCCTCTAATATCTCAAAAGAGGTAGATGGCAAAAAAACCTTGGATGATGTTTGCAAATACTTGCACATTAGATTCTCAATTATCTGGGATCACATTAACTAGGGGATTAAAAATTTGATTTTTTTCTAATATTTCGAAATGTTGTTTAAAATGTAATACAAACTTTTTAATGATCTGATTAATGTGACACCGGATAATCCAGTTTATTGTAAGTTTATTTTGACAACTTTAAAGCAATGAGATCATATCGTGCAATGATATAAAAATATTCAAAAACGTTTTGAATATTTTTAAGTTGTCAATATGGGATTAAGTCCCGAGCTGGAGCGTCTTTGAGAAGAGTATGCTCTTTTAACGCCGTTATATTAATTGTTTTTTTGTTATAAATGTCAAATAAAAGTACAAAAAAACGCATGTATCGAACCTTCCTTCTTATAAATATCAAATATAGGCTTAATAAATCATTTTTACTTATTGGTAAAAATATTATTTTTCAATACACTGGTATTCGTGATAAAATTAAGAAAACATGTGATAAAATATGATAACATTAAGTAAAAAAAAACGCAGTAGCATTTATTATTTTTCTAGTCTGCCTCTTCACTGACCTTAACTTCAGTGATGAATACGCTAATTGAGGTGAGCTTACAGTGATTGAGGTGTATAATTTATTAAAAAAAATTCAAATAATGAGTAAAGATCGTCTTTAAAAAAAAAAACATTTTTTAACTGCGTTAACTGTTTAACCTGTAAAAAGAAACCGCGTACATCGAGGTACAGGTAATCATGTGTTGTAATAAGATATTTCAAAAAAAGTCTTCAAGATCTCTACACACCAACTATACTTCATTTAGAAGCAAAACTGTAGACACCAACTATAATTCTTGAAACTGTACACACCAACTATAATACCTGAAACTGTACACACCAACTATAATTTCTGAAACTGTACACACCAACTATAATTCCTGAAAATCTACACACCAACTATAATTTCTGAAACTGTACACACCAACTATAATTTCTAAAACTGTACTCACCAACTATAATTCCTGAAAATGTACACACCAACTACAATTCTTGTAACTGTACACACCAACTATAATTCCTGAAAATGTACACACCAACTACAATTCTTGTAACTGTACACACCAACTATAATTCCTGAAACTGTACACACCAACTATAATTTCTGAAACTGTACACACCAACTATAATTTCTAAAACTGTACACACCAACCATAATTCCCGAAAATGTATACACCAACTATAATTCTTGTAACTGTACACACCAACTATAATTCCTGAAACTGTACACACCAACTATAATTTCTAAAACTGTACACACCAACTACGAGTATAATTAATTTAGAAGCAAAACATTCCATGCGATTTAAGGTCTCTATAATATTTTTCTGGATATTTGGAAGAGATTGCTATGTGGCATTAATCGCACTAGGTTAAAATATATACAAGTAAAGAGTATTGTTAGCTCTTCTTTTTTTATCACCTGATACTTTATTTTGATGTCCTGATGGAACTTCCCGTATATTTATGTTTTAAATTTTAATGGGTACAGTATTCAAATTGTTTTGGATACTGAAATTAAATACATTCCCATATCGAAACTTTCATTAATAACTAAAAACCAATTATTTTTCAAATATCCAATCACTTTTTATTGGATCGTACGAGTATGTCCATAATACAGTTCTTTGCGATACGAACTTTATTATTATTATATGTATTGAAAACATTATTCGTATTTTCCAGTTGAACCCCGCCAATCTGGATTTAACGGGGTCATGTTCGGTTAGAATTATTTCGAGTTCAGATTAACTAGAATATATTTTAAGTATAACGTTGACATGTTTACCACAGGCAATGACTCTTTAAAACTGCACCGAATAATTAACTAGCTCCATTGAATTTATGATCCAGCAAAATTATTTTGTCGTAATAATCTATGAATCAACTACTGAAAAAATAGAGGGTGCATCGTCAGTACAAAAGCAAGAAATTGTTGACATTCTGGTTTAAATCGACTATCATACCTCATTTCATTTGATTTTTTATTACCACTTATTGATTTAAAAATTATTGTAGAAATTATTGAGTTTGGTATAAATCGACTATCATATCTCGTTTCATCTGAATTTTTATTAGCACTTATTGATTTAAAAATGATTGTAGAAATTATTGACATTCTGGTATAAATCGACTATCAGACCTCATTTCATCTGATTTTTTATTAGCACTTATTGATTTAAAAATGATTGTAGAAATTATTAACATTCTAGTACAAATCGACTATCAAACCTCAATTCATTTGATTTTTTATTAGCATTTATTATTTAACAATGATTATACAAATTTTCTACATTCATGATTAAATCGACTATCAAACCTTATTTCATCTGATTTTTTTAGCATTTATTAATTTAAAAATGACAGTATAAATTATTGACATTCTGGTTTAAATTGACTATCAAACCTCATTTTATCTGATTTTTTATAAGTATTTATTTATTTAAAAAATAAACACTTTAAAGGATATTAAATTACGAAAGAGCGCTTTACAAGTTATGCATTAATTATTAATATTCGAGGTTCTTGTAATTTTTCCTCTTCGTGATTGACATTTATAAAACAGTTTAGTCAACAATAAGACCTGCGTGTTACACCAACAATATTACAAGTAAATATATTTTGAATGGCAAAGACATGGGAATTCAAGTCGTAAAAGTGGCGTATATGAAATACAATACAACGTACTTATGAAAGTATTATACTTAAACGAGTTTATTGAATGACGGAGATAAACATTGCCACTTCGTTACAAGAAGTAAGCATTGTTCGTCCTAGAGTCAATTTTCAGAATTAGCTTATTATTTTATATAGACAAATCACAAGTTAAAGAAAAATAAACTTAAAATTTTACATAAGATAAATAAATAAAAGGTTAATTGATAACAACATCGTGTGGACATACAAGTACATATATCCTGAAATTTCACATATATCATATAAAAGGCAATGGAAAAATATACTTGAGAAAGAAGCTATTAAACTGTCTGGCCTCATCTCATACATCCTCCCAATCGTGATACGTCCCCACCAATAGGAGGATGAGCTCAACCACGAAGATATTACATGTTTTTCAGAAGTCGTTGTAACGTTATTGAAAGGCATGTTGCTGCAGATAACTCAGTACGTAATTTTTCCAATAAATCAATCGCAAAATATGAAAAAGTGTTTATTCACAGTGGTTTGCTAGTGCAAACCTTGATTTATGAAGATATGTCTGGGTATTGAAATTGAGTGATAGGAGCAGAATAAATGTGGTAAGAATGCATGCCTTGCGAAGAATATTTGGTATAACAATGTTAACACTTGTCAGATATGGGCTTTATAAGTATAATTTGGAAAGAAATTTTGAAATATTTTAGTCACGATACTAAAAATGATTGTGAGGATAGAAATATGTGGAAATCTGTCCTTATTGTCTTTCCCAAAAAGGGGTATAACGTGATGGTATGTATGTACCATAATCGTAATATTTTAAAACAGATATGACAGAGCACTAAACTTTCCTTTCTTGACACATACATATTTCGCTTTTTCCGCATCCAAACACCTTGACATACATCTCTCACGATTTGTCTTACTTGTTACGTTTTTTTCTTTCAAAATATCACCCATTTGAGTCTTTTGTACATTGTTATTTTAAAGTTAAACAATTACCCTGAAAAAATATTTAAGTCAAATATGTGACGTGACCTTTAAAAGCTTTTATTTTATAATTCCAGCATAATCCTTCTGTATTTATATCGGACGAAAGCTCTTTGCGTTATCTTTCACAGACTTACGCCTACAGCGTGACTGGCACATTATATATAAGATACTAGGGGTTGATAAGATGAGGGATGATTTAATGATACACATGTATGTACGTTATATTGTAATTACAATTGAACAAGACGTGTTCCGATGATTTGAGATGCTGAGAGAATGAGTGGCCAAATACATTGCAAAAAAAGGGTAGTGAAAATATGTATCACCAATTATTGGAATTATCAAGTCACATTTTCTTTGTAAAATGAGTATTGCGAAAAATTCTTACTACGGATGTGGTCTAGATGATGAGACTATTGATCATATGTTTCTCGGTTGCCTTTTACGTGAGATATTTGATTTACTAAACGCCTTATAAATATTTACCGAGTCCAATAAATACGTTTCTTGTTGTGTATTACTAAGATACAAAGGCTTCCAGCCTGAACAAGTTATAGCGTGATACAAGAGATACCACCCCCATTATATGGTCAGGTGATATTACAGTTAAAATTTGATACTTTTACTCTCCGTAATATATTTTCTGGAGCCCATAGGAGACGTGTTGTTTCGTTAAATTCTGAAATATTTAAAAAATAATATCGTGTCAAAGTTAGAAGAAAGAGGAACAGAAAAATATATACGTGTGTGAAAGAAGCTAGAGGTCCTCGTATGGATAAGAAGGATCTGTCCTCTCTACCTACTCTAAAAAGTACGTATTTATGAAGTATTTTAATGACTACAAATTGTAATAAACCGAAACGGTTCAGGAAAAAATAACTTATTCCACTAATAAAGAGTTAACATAGAAAAACAACGTCGTATTAGGTTTATCTCATCTATTTTATCGAAGAATTTCTCGGTTGATTCGCCAATAAATTGGTTTTTGTTCAATTTACATAAAATTTTACTACAGTTGACGAATCAAATGTAATTACTGAGGAAAACTACAGGACTGAAACTGCGTGAAATGTTTAAGTTGACAAATAAGTTTTCAACAAGACCTTATAGAATTTTTTTATTTAAGTGTTGAAAAAGAAGAAAGACAGACGCCTTGGTGAATTAGTAGTAGTGCCGTTTGTTGCGTGCAGCATGAGAAATCATCGTACTGAAAGAAATGTAAGAACATACTGAAAGAACTGTAAGAACATATTGAAAGAACTGTAAGAACATACTGAAAGAACTATAAATTGATCAACGCTTGTATGCAATAATTCAACTACTTATCCGTAGGAACTTTGGCAATATGGCAAGATACAATGAAGAAAATGGTGATGCAAAAAAATAATGACAACCTCCGTGGCGTAATTCGTTTGCTAAGTTTGACTCGGAGGTATCAGGTTCGATTTCTGATACATACCATCACGCCATTTTCCTGTCGGGGTAGGCAGAGAGAACAGAGCGCCAGACTTGTTTTGACACACATCCTTAGATTGTACTACATCCGTTTCCTTCTATGATTTTTCTGATTTTCTATATTCTATCTTTCAGAACTTGATACAACCATATTTTCCTTGGTCTTCTTCTCACACGCTTTCCACTCACATTTGCTCTCTATATCTGTTTTGTTAGTCTTTCTTCTTTCATTCGTTCCACATTTCAAATCATTTCAGCGTGCTCTTCTTCATCTCACTCAACAGGTCATTCTTTAGTTTACATTCATCCCTAATCACCTTTTCCCGTATTCTATCATACATTGTCACTCCATATGGAGTGACAATGTATGATAGAATACGGAAAGATTCGAATTCGATAGAATTCGTCTCAAAACACGCATTTCTACAGCATTTATTCGTCTCCTATCAGTATTTTTCCAGGTCCACGTTTCACTACCATTCAGAAAAGTTGGCAATATTGTGAACTTAACACATTTCCTGAGGGTACTTAAAAAGGGTGCCAGTCTGGCAAAAGCGTTGTTTTCGTAGTAATAACCATCGAACGCGCTGAATACATACGCCAGTATTGTTTTGTGATTATTCCAGTGACTCTAAACCAGAAGGTACGTTTCCTGATTTCGAAGATAATATTGTCTCTCGGCCACGCTATTCAACATATTCTAATTACCGATTCGCATATGTTAAAGAGTATTTACAGGAGTGTCAAGTGACTGATATAATATTTTGAAAGAATAAGACATAACAAATCAAAAAAATCGTATGAATTGTATGAGAAGATGTGTTCAGATAGGAAACTCTGGCGAGCAGTCCTCTCTGTCTACCCCGGACAGGGAAATGGCATGATGATATGTATGTATATTTTACCAGAGTATCGTTTTACTGGCACCATCTGTAAAAGGGGGCAACTCTTAAAAATAATTCTAGGTTGTTTTTTCATTAACAATTTTCATTTTATAAAATATCTCTCGCATTTATGTAAAAATAAAAATGTATAAAAACGGAATCTAAGAGAAAAACTTCCAACGAACTGGTTACATCGTTATACTATAGTATATAATATGGAGATACGAGTCATTTCAAATGTATTGTTTAATATAAAAACACATTCGCTCCCGTTCAATACACGTTAAATTTTAGTATTGTGTATGGCGCACGAAGTCAAATTACAGGGCTCAAACTCAACAATAGGGCAGAGTATGGACGTTATGTGAGCTATAAAAAAATGGCACGGATTACGCGAATTGACAAAGAAAACATTTATTCATTTATGTTATTTTGTGTACATGGTTATACAAGGTATATCTAGCGGGTTTATTGTCCTATCTTATCTTGGATAAATGAAATTTATTTCATTCATGATAGGATGTTTTTCAATTGAATTTAAATATATAAAAGAATACTTATTTAAATTCAATCGAAAAACATTACCAACCCTTATACATTACTAATGGGTCTAGAGGAAAGGAATTGCCTCAAGGATCAGGAAGGTAAACAAAGGGAAATAAGGATGAAAGGGTATTCTATAAATATAATATTTTTTCAATTCTCTCTTGAATGATAACTGTTTGAAGTTCATTACACAGTCGCACTGAGAGGAAGTAAATTATGTGTAAAATGAGGTATGGTTTGTTGGTATCCAAATGAGTTTCTTATCGACCGATCGAAGAGAATGTCCGTATTCTGAAAAAAAAAAAGATTTTTTTCCGGAATATATGAAGGAGAATTGGGATTGCAACAGAACATGAAGGTTACTTCGCTCTCCCCATTATCTGTGAGGTCTGTATCCGGAGTTTCACTTATCTGCTATTGACCTCTCACGATTTATTTAAATTCCGTGCCACCAAATTAGAACATAGACTTACCAAATCCCGTGCCACCAACTTAGAACATAGGCCTACCAAAGATACGAAAATTCGTCTCGAGTCACTCATATGCGCTCTTTTTCACGCTGTGGTGGCATCGTTTCCAGTATCACAGTGTTTGTATTCAAATAACCTTTATTTATCGTAATAATGACTTCAAAATGTAAGGCAAGCGATTCTGGCGACTCAGAGACTTCAATGAGGCCTTTTTATAAGTAAAAAGCTAAAAATTCTTTATTTAGAAGGACAATAAAAGAAAACAATCACTGCCGTTGCTAGAATATATATGAAAAACTATTTTCCTATTCGTGAAGTAAAAGTAAAAAAAGAGAAAGAAAATCGTATTGGTTTTGCTGTTGTACCTCAAACTGCTCAATTTACAGAAAGAACTGAGACCAGAGCGTTCAGAGTATTTATAAGGTCCTTGCATATGAAATTGGCGTTTTGCCGTACTGGCAACTTTGATCTCAAATATCTTCTCTTTGGTAAGGAATTCCAAATTAAAATTTATACAGCTATTTACTCAAGTATTTGTGTTTCGAAAATTATAATTCATTTGTTTTTTCCTCAATTGTTTTTTTTCTTTGCGTCACTCAGTTTACAAAATGGAAAACTTGAAATATCGCGTTATTTACGAGTACGAGTTCCACCGTGGCACCAGTGCTGCAGAAACGGCTCGAAGGATTAATGATGTGTATGGCGACGGTGCCGCAAAAGAAAACACAGTGCGTTTTTGGTTCCAACGTTTTCGTTCTGGAAATTTCGACCTGCAGAAGAAGCCCCGTGGACGGCCGGAGACCAAAGTTGATAATGAAGAATTGAAGGCTATTGTGGAAGCGGATCCATCGCAAACCACGTCCGAGTTAGCTGCAGGCTGCGGTGTTAGTGATAAAACTGTTTTAATCCACTTGAAGCAAATTTGGAAGGTGAAAAAGCTTGAAAGGTGGGTACCTCACGAATTGAGTGAAGCAAATCAACAAACGCGCGTTGACTGCTGCGTTGCATTACTCAACCGGCACAATAATGAAGGGATTTTGAATCGAATCATTACCTGTGATGAAAAGTGGATCCTGTATGATAATCGGAAGCGCTCATCGCAATGGCTGAACCCTGCCGAACTAGCCAAACCATGCCCCAAGCGAAAATTGACTCCAAAAAAGTTACTTGTGAGCGTTTGGTGGACTAGTGCTGGTGTCGTTCACTACAGCTTTCTTAAATCTGGCCAGACGATTACGGCAGATGTCTATTGTCAGCAACTGCAAACCATGATGGAAAAGCTAGCTGCTAAACAACCGAGGCTGGTTAATCGCTCTAGGCCACTGCTGCTTCATGATAACGCTAGACCACACACTGCACAACAGACGGCTACCAAATTAGAAGAGCTTCAATTGGAATGTCTAAGACATCCACCGTACTCTCCGGACCTTGCCCCAACAGATTACTATTTTTTTCGAAATTTGGATAACTTCTTGCAAGGGAAAAAATTCAACTCCGATGGGGCAGTCCAAACCGACTTCAAAGATTTTATTGATTCCCGTCCGAATGGTTTTTTTAGTAAAGGGATCGATGAACTACCTATGAGATGGCAAAAGTGCATAGATAGCAATGGTACATACTTTGATTAAATAAATATATTATATTAAAAAAAAATCAACTTTATGTTCCTCCCAAACAAAACGCCAATTTCATATGTAAGGACCTAATATATAAAACGGTTGTCTATTTAAGCATAAGAATCCTTAAGGATATTAAAGGTTTCACTCTTATCGGAGTATTTCACCATCTCGGTGGTGCTCGGAACCTCACCCTCGCATATAACGGGGGACTAATGTGAGTTTTAATTTTTTTTTTCATATATAAATCATATGACGTTTTTCATACCTGAACGATTTTAGATTCGACGTCTGAGACTAATGTAAAAAGAGAATTAAAAATAAATCAATATCAAAAAACACAATTTTACACATGACACAAATGACTGCCATATATTGGAATACAAGTAAAGACTATCATTGTAGTCTTTCCCAGAAAAAAATCTGTAGTTTTCCGTTCAAATATGTACTCGTATCTATAATTATCTAAATGAGTCGAAGTTCGTAAATAAAAGATACTAAAAAATCTTGTCCTAATATTTTTTTACCCACAGTACAACATTTACAAATAACGTCGTTTTGCCAAACCTAAGAAAGTAAGTATTGTAACAAGACGAAAACATATTTTTTTTCTTGATGTAAAAAGAAATCACAAAGACGTCTCATTCCTAATCATAATTTTCATACATTTGTCATAAATACTAAAATACTCAGCTGAATCATTCACACTCGACCTTTACACCTTTAGAAATAGTTTAATCCCAAGCTATTACAATATACAATAGACTCTCGGTAATCGAATATTCTTGTGTGTTTTGCTTAAATTTTCATGTATCTTAATGAATCTGAACCAAATGTTGTATGGATTTGAATCAAATGTTGTAAATATGCTGGAGATATATATATTAAAAATTTAATTGAGCAATCTAGAGACGGTTTGGATATATTTAGAGAATTCTTTGCAACATCCTCCTCCAGTACAACTTTTAAATGCATATTTTCTATGCCTTTCAATTTGCCCCTAGCGTCCATATCTCCACACCGTAATGCTATGACGACATACAACTTTTGTAGAAATATTATTGTTTCTGTTCCTTCATATATTTTCGAACTTGAACATCAGCCAGGAGAATAAGGTTGACAAAATAATGTAAAGTACCAGTTGCTTAATATATAGAAAAGTAAAAAGTCAAGGAATAGAGATGAATATGAAATATGTTTATAGATGTGAAGAAGGAAAAAGTAGCGTACATTGATAGAAGAGGATAACAGACAGGTTTCCTCCTTTATTCCCCTACGCAATATTAAACCACCATTCTTCAAATATTATAAGGAAATTTTAGTATGTTTGATAAGTTTATATGAAACATGAATGAATTTTTCATAATCTTTTTGTTAACTTTTCAATTGCTCAGTTGTTGCATTCAACAGTCGTAGATATCAAACGATTTTAAATATGAGCTGAAATGAACGCATTCTTCCATAAGGCGTTAATTTAAATCGTTCTTGTACATATTTTTATAATCTTTTTTGTATTTTTGGGCGCCCCCTTTGGCTAGACACCCCATGGCAAATACTGGTATGAATGTATAACTTGTATTAAATAAACGTGTTCCGTTGAAATATAAAAATTCAGGAATATTAAGAATCAATTTTACTTTGAAGGGGTGTAACTTTTTTACATGAGAATAAAAAGATTGCGCCACGCAGGTAACATGAAAAGCACGCATGATAAAACGCACGGAGAATTCACGTGAGCTTTCGTAGAAGATGGTATCTAAATATAGAGTACAATAGTAACCCTTTTCTATAACCATCTCCCTCTGATGGTATTTTTATACAACGGTTTTCTATTTTTTCTTTCATCTCGCAAAAAAACAACTCGTTTCGCATTCATGAAGTTTTAGATTTGATGGTGAAAGCCAAGGACTTCCTTTTGATCTGAATTAAAGAAAAAAACTTAAAGCTGAGTTAAACATAAATCGACCTCCGTGGCCTAGTTAGTAAGATGCTTGTCTCCCAGCCCGGATGTTGCGGGCTCGATTCCCGTTGGTAACCAGATTTTTTTTTAAAGGATTCCAGTCTGGTTTTCATTTAAGACCTTTTTAAACATCTTTCGGATTGATTGGTAGATATTCCCACATGGCAATAAGCCCGCCAGGTTATATTGTATACAATGAAATTATAATACAGGGGTGGGCATACATGAGGTCAACGAGAGCCACATTCTGGATTTTCATATATATAAAGAGCCACACCATAGTCACGTTCTCATGTTGTATTAAATACACTAATTCTAATTTATTACATATTCTACACAAATCTTAATGGCTATATAAAGTATAAAAAATACACATATAAGAAAATATAAAAATAGCGCAGAATACGGTTTGCGTGATTAGCGCACATAAAGAGGCAGGAGATGCGCGCGCACCCTACACATTGAAATCACAGCACACACGTATACACCAATACTTCCTTCTTTGACAGTTGCATTCATACATGCGCATCTTGTCACTTACAATATTTAGAAAAAAAAATCGCGAAAATACAAGTATAATGGGGAAAGAAAGTATCTATATTTTTTATAAGAGACAATGGGAGCCCCACTTAATCCAACGAAGAGCCGCACTTGCCCACCTCTGGTATAATACAATACAATACAATCATTTGTTTGATTGTTTAAATTTAATAACATCTTTATATAAATAAATAGATATTTCTCTCGATTATCGAATTCACTCGATCAACCCCATTTGTAGTCTTGATCACTTATTGCTAGGCATATATTAATAAAGATCTTTTTTGTAGATTTCTCATTATTGAGAGTCGTGATCTCTTCGGCCCATCTGTCTAACTCTGTCGATAATGATTCTTTACCTCTCACCCTGTTGATTTCCTTACTTTATAACCCTGTCGGGTTGGTGGTCCAGCTATACCTCGTCATCCTTCCACAATCCCTGTTTTTTTCTCTTCTTCTGCGTGCTATGTGGCCGAAGAATTGAATCGTTCATCACAGATAAATTATGAACAGCATGTGTGGAATCCCAAGTATTTTTATCTGATGGATACATTGGCAAACCCACGCCATCCAAGGGTTCTACATAGGATTCTCAAGATAATATTTGGAAAAGAAATGAACATGTTTTAAAAAAGGGAAAAACCGTTAGATCTAGAGATTACTCAAGTGGTAATCCAGGACTGGAGAGCAAAATCTAACTAGACCAAAAACTCGATGGTCAGGTGATCAGGGGGTCAGAAGTCTATATTTCGATAAATGTGTTTTTCAGTGTTCAGCTGTGTATATATGTAAATCGATATTTCAAATGTATCATTGATGTTCATTGAACCGGCATACAAAAAAAAACATAGAAAATAATCTATTGTATAATTTGTCTAATACCGTTATACTGAAAATGTAACAAAACATACAATGACGGTGAAATGAAAATGAAACAAAATATGCGTGTATATGCGAGAACTATTGCTTATCGTAAGGAGTATTTCAATTTGATGTAATTAGCCACCTACACCAGTATTTAGCCATTGGAGGGGGGGGGGGAGCAACTATACCAATATATTTTACATTTAATAAAAATTCATAGCATTGAAATATATTCCTTATTATCAGATTCGTACTTTTCTTCTTATACGGAGAAAAATGACGTATTTCAGTAGAATGGCAGCGACTGCTCTCGGCGGAAAAACAACGTCCCCACGACAACTTTAAAAATCCATTCCAGTCGCATCAGATAACTTTTTCCTGCTTTTATAAAAAAACACCATCCAGTGAGGAGACAAAGACAGTGCTTCTTTAAAAATAAAATCAACCATTTAAAATTAAAAAAGGATCCTTAAAATTTCAATAAAAACGTCATCCTGTCACACCGATAAGCACTCCGCCACTCAATTTAATATTCTGTATAGGTGGATTGACCATTAAAAAATATATATACATTGCTTTCTCGAGCTGATATAAAAATGAAAGTTAATCCTGCACTCAAACAAGTAAAATTGTTAGTAGAATTCGATTATATTTTTACAAAAAAAATCTGTATACAAAGAATTATGGTACATTAAAATATTTTGATTCCAGATGTACGTATAAAAATTAACAAGTATGTAGACGGGCTTTCCAAGTAGGATAAAAATAAAACTCTTAACTTTGTTTTTCCCACTATATTTTTAGCATATATTACTATGCGCATTTCAATGAACAATGTGTAGGATAACGTTTGGCAAGGCGTAGTTTATAGAACTTTCAATGGATTAAATTGTGACATGAACCATTATTTAACGTGTGACAGTTAAGAAAAAAAAAAAACAAAAATATATTTATTCGACTCTATGCGATTATCGACTTCTTTGTGTTTTAATATTCATGTGAATTTTTGATATTGTATCTTGATTTTATATTTGAATTGTTAACATATATTTTGTTTATATCAGCGAGAGAAATTGTCGAAAAACTGTTATAACAGTCTGCTATATAAATCGTTTCAAAGCCTGTATATAACAAATCCTTTGTCTAGTAAGTAAGACGCCTGACTACAAATTCAGGATTCGTTGTTCGATTCCCATGGAAACCTGATTAAAAAATAGTTTTTTCACATTATTCTGATTGATTAGATACTATTAGTTGTAATGTATACAATGAAAGTGAAATAGGATACATTAATACAATATAATAATAAATACACAAACAAACGTGTATTGTTCAAGTGAATTGATTAAACTTAAAATTACGTATGTATTGAAATATGTGACGGCAGCCGTTGACTTTTGGTTGGCATTAACGCAGGCTCGATTTCTTACGGATGCAATTTCGGACTGTTTTATGCTAAATTTCTGATTTAACCCTTCCTTCACTGTGATGTATAACTAGTACACATTGCTACTAAAAACTTTATTATCTCTATATATATAATAAATACTGGGTTCAGATTTTAGGTAGTCCTCCGTAATACATTTACGCATTGAATGAAAAAATAATATTAATAATAATTAACACTTATCGGCCATACCAGAGATATTTTGTGAAAATCGGGAATAAATTCAACAATACAATCAAACGTGTGCCAGTGTGTGACGTAGGTAAATTCATTCTAAAAACTGTTGTGGGTGAGGAAGCGACGCTATTCACGTCTCACTCTCACTCTACTTCGGTATATGGGAACGCAAGAAATATAATCTCAGTTCGCTCGCTTCAGTAGCTTTCGGGCATTCGTTTGAAGTGTTCGCTTCGCCCATTTTGTGAACGTCGCCCGATGTTTTTTTTCATGTTTCCAGCAATAAAATTTCAATTTTTATCACTTTTGACTTCAAATTCAATTAATTTAAGAGATTAGCTATGAATATTCTTATTTTTCCTATTTTATATAGCTTATTTTTACATATGTATTGACGTGTATTGAATACAAAGCACCGGAACGCGTGGATTATTTTAGCACAGGAAGGGAAAGGTTAAAATACAGCACAAACATAGCGCTGTGCTAAGTTCTGCTAATTAAAGGTAGATGAAACACGCCGATCGTCATAGGCCATTGATTTCCTTGCCGTAGGAACTTAAGGTTTGATCTATTAAGTTTGAGTGCTTGCTGAAGTGCAACAGCTTTCACATTGTGAACCAATACACGCACAGGTGACTTTGAGTGATAGCATTCGAGGGATAGCTGAAATGCATATAGCGACATGCTAAAAAATATACTTGAAGAATACAGAATTAAGTATTTAATTATTACATATATACACCACGCTGTCATTTTCTTATCAAAATAGGCCCAGAGGACAGTGCGCCAAACTTTTCTATGTTATCCTTCGTCTCTTCTAAATTAAAATATCTTGTGTTACGACTTCTTTGACCTGTTACATTTATTTTTTTTCAAAATATCTATTACTTGTTTCAAATATGCTTTCGGTAAGTTTTTCTCTCTGACGCCTTCGCATTTACACTATTTATTTATTTTGTTTGTCTTATTTTAACCATTTAATTTTTAATTAATTACGAATTTCCACAAAATAATACGAGTACTACAGTAAACAAACTTAAATATCACCTTACTTTACAAATTACGGATACATCAGAATTTTACCAAAGATGATGAATATGTATGACCTAGTATTTAAAGTGAATAGTCATGTTAACTATTCAAAGCTTTAACAAATAGCAGAATGATCCGTAATAAAAATAATCAAGAATGTCGAGAGCTTTCATTTGATCGTGTATGAATGCTCATCTTTTTTTTATCGAGATATAAAGAAAGATTTATTCATCCCAATTAAATTAACAAGTAAATATATCAGAGGTGTCAAACCAGTTTGATAAGACATTCGAGTTGGGTGTATTTATATTATTTGTTCATCCGTGCAAAGTAGATGAATCGTTGGAAGTTAAATAAGTCGTATTCAATATCAAGTGCTTCATTTAAGGTTTATAAAAATAATATAAGGATAATCTATATATCACCGTTTAGAGAGCAAACCCTCCTCAAGGGCGCTGTAACTTGGCATTCACACTCACTATTATAATTAAAAATATAACAAATTTAGTGTAAGGATGGGAAGGGGTGAGGGTTACTGTACAACAAGCAATTAATTTAAATTTACGGAAATCTATTTCAACTTCCTGTAACCCGTGAAAAATCACATATTCAAATTGACTTCCATGCTGAAAAGTCGAAAAATTAAAACTGCCTAAAAAGATTGTTTTGAAGTTTTGGTTGCTCAAAAAATGTTAATTCCTTAACAATTTCATCAATAGTGGAAAAACAACTGACGTGATGATTCATTTTTATCTTCAAGAACTGTTCCTTTATGACAACTGACAATATTTGAACATTTTGTCAGGAGATTTCTCAACTGCAAAATTGAGAAAATGAAAGAATTTACATTCATTACTCAACGAGTCACAGTTATGAGTTTCAACTCTGTTGTCATGATGACAAACTTCAAGCCTTTTCTTTTAAACGTTAACGGAAGTCACATATTCGCTGCGCTTCTTTAACATGACGTTCGTTGGTTTCCTCTTCAGTCTTTCTATGAACGTATTATTCGTAACCAAAGAGACGTTTAAAAGAGGCGTGTGGTCACTGGAAGCGTGGCAGAACGACGCATAAGAGGAAGAGCCCCAGTGCGGTAGACCGACCAAGTGAGAGAAGCAACTGCTCTTCAAACTGCGATACAGATGAATGTTGACAAGTCGTTAGAATGCTCAGTCATGATCTGCACGGCAGAATGACGTCAGGTGCGTGGATATGAATACATGGGATTGATATTTTGAGCATGCCCCAAAAGGAGTTTGACTCAATATCATGTATGTAATTGATGTATTTAAAATTATCTTCTAGCCATGTACAATTGGTTGTACTTACGTCCATATGTAAGAACGAGTGTTGTCATAGTAACGATTTAATTATCAATATACAATACTAGTAATGGTTTAGCAGTTAATTATTAATATTGTCTTCAAAGAAATAAATTATTGTCGTAAATAAATAGGATCCATACGAATGAAGGACGTAGCACGTTGAATATATGCGTAACTATCGAAGAAAATAACGTGAAAGAGATCTGCGGTAGCCAATGAGCATCGCGTTGTATATCCTCAACAAATGCGATTTTTTTTAAAAGAGAAACAACTTTCAAACACAAAAAATATTTCTTAGTCTTGTAAAAGCTTTTGTAAAGAAATTTAATTCTCGCTAAAGTCTGGCACGCGCGTGCTCTATCTACCCCGGTAGATAACCGACGTGATGGTATATATATAATATATGTATGTCAAATTTTATTCTTTATTGTATTTTTATAACTTGTTACTATTTATAGATATAACTCTCCGTAGCATAGTTCGTAAGACGCTTGTCCACCATTTTGGGGGATCCGGGCTCGATTACCGTTGGTAACCAGATTAAAAAAAAAATTTAGTCTGGTTTTTACTTCTGGCCTCTGCAAGATTTTTTTGGTTGGCCAGAAGAAATTAAATGCCACATTGAAATAAACCGTCAAGGTTGTGCTGTACATAGACTACAATACTAAAAACTATTTACTCTACCAACTAAATAAAGTATTCTTCCCAAATATATGATAATAATATACCAACATAAAGTAAAAATAAAACTGCGGTTCTTGAACCACATTTTGTAGATCCCGGAACCAAATCACTAATATGATATTTTCTCTTAGAAGTATTAGTTGCAGTCTGACATGGTAGATATTATTTCGCACTTTTGATGTAAAATTAACTCGACGTTTGATGAATGTGAGCACGTATAATTTATAGGTTAAATGGACCCACTTCCAGAGAAATGTTTTGAGGTCACTCTTCCTCGCTGCCAATAGTCAATTACTACGGTTTCTTATTTCTATTTATACCTCCAGTTCCAGACGAAATAATCTTAACTTGTTGTTGATGGAAACAAATTATTACAATATATACAAAGTATTTGCTTCTACACGAGTTTTCGAGGCATCATTCATTTTCTTCAAGAGTTAAGTCTAAACGGCGCTATCAAAAGTGTTACATTATCACTATAACTATAAATTTTCTAAGCGTAATTTATTTTCTAGGCATAATAAATTTTCTAGGTATCATTAATTTTCTAGGCATCATTTATTTTTAAGGTATCATTCATTTTCTAGGCAAAATTCATAAAGTGTCACTCATTTTACAGGTAAGATACATTTTCTAATTATCATTCCATTTATAGGCATAATAACGAATATACTCGTATGTACAAAATCACGACAGAATTAGTATTTGTTCAACGTGTTTTCGTGTTTTTCGCCCCGTACCTCTAATTTTCGATCTTTCAATCACTTGAGTCAATATTTTGCTAATTGAATGAATTCTACTACTTTTTCCCAAAAAAACACCTATTTTCGTACAAAAATGCTAGAATTGAATGAATCATGTCAAATGTGTAATAGAAACGCATTTGTGTTACTGATGATATAAAACGTCAAAACCTGCTAAATGTGTATGAACATTTGTTAGTAATATACTAAAATTTTATATTTTTTTCTCCCCTATCTGTTGGAGTAGGCAGAAAGGGAAAAACGCCAGACTTTCCTATCTTGACAAACATACTTCACATCTTCCACTTTCATATACCTTTTCATACAACTCCTATGATTTCTCTGAATTTTTGTATTTTTTTCTTTCAAAGAATCATTCCCTTGATCTAACCAATTGGTCTTTCTTTACCACACCTTCAACTCTCGTGTCACTGCAGTGTCATTGTCTCGTGTCACTGCGGTGTCTCATGTCACTGCGGTGTCTCGTGTCACGGCGATGTCTTGTGTCACTGCGGTGTCTCGTGTAAAATGGTGTTGTTAGTCATTCTTCATTCATTCGTTCCGTATACCTAAACCATCTCAGTATGTTCTTCATCTAACTCAACACATCAGTGAAGTTTATGATATTCTGTCACTCCGTGTATTCTTCTCAGTGCACGCATTTCTAAAAAGCGAGCATTTAAAAAAAACCACGTCCACGTTTAACTCCCAAACATCAAAGTTGGTACTAAAAAGCTGTTTATATCCTTCACACACTTAAATCCCAGCTATCATATAAAAAGGGTCTTTCAAATTGAGCGTTTTTTAAATTCTTGGGTAAAACACAGATGGCGTCGACAACTTGCCTGGGTCTTGTGACATTTGAGAAGTGTAACATTTATTAAAACGATGTCGTATACAATACAACAACGCGTTCAAACTTTTGAATTATTTTATGTATTGTAATCTCCGGAAACGGTGGTGTTAATTGAACACCAAGATTATGTGATCTGACACCGTTGGACAAAACACTCAGGGGTTATGTGAAAATCCAGGTCTATTAGAAAGCCCCTCAATCAATTCCTGAGCTGAAGGACGAAATTATTCGCGTTATTGGTGAGTTAGAACCAAAATGTCATCTAAAATTTTGACAAAAGAGTGGACATCTGTGGAGCTGCAAGAGGTAGACATCTGGCAGATATTGTTTTTTGTGTTTAAATGTCATATATTATACCTCAATAACCAATAAAAAGTTTTTTGAAATCAAAGCAAATTGTGTGTTTTGTTCAAGAATTTAAAAAAAAAATGAAAAAAAAACGCTTAATTTGAAAGACCATTTATTATTCTTACAGCATCATAATCGTCACAATCACTTCAAAATTATTTTTAACAAATCTACATCATACGCCTTACATTTTGTAAATTCCATATTATTGCAAATACTCGTATTACAAGAATTATCATCAGTTTGAAATTCCAAAAATCAAAACCAGATTTTTAAGCAGATTTGAAGGTTATCAGGGATTTTTTACTAACTAGTTTGCTTAAATAGTAGCCGACGTTTCAAAAGTGATATAGTCTCCATCCTCATGGCGGTACCAAAATACTCTATAATGTTTTGTAACAGATACTTCAGACATACGAGTAAATATTTGCATTCCTTGAATTGATCTTCATATGATATATTCATAATATTGTGGAATAACTTTTGAGCAAAACCTTGTTTAAATTATTTTTTATTAGAAATATTTTAAATATTCAATACATATTACGTTTTAAATGAGCATTTTATCATTAAGCTTATTTTAGTATTATTTTTATATTTTTTTATTAGTTACTAAAAGTATAAACATATACCATCAAAATTGCTGTAAAATCATAAACATGAACCACTTAAATTGTAATAAAATCCAAAAATGGTTTTATGGAATTTCAGCACTCGTAAAATTTTGATATGATAAAGATTATAACAGTTTTTTCAACTGAACCTATACATATATAAATAAATGAATTTTGTATCGTATAATGGTAATGACGTATCTTCTTCTTCTTCTAGATCTTGCGATCTGTTTAAACAGGATTTCAGTTTTGGTCCTGTGACGAAGATATCCAACTTTCTCTTCATCTATTTGGTGGACGTCCCGGT
Organism: Odontocerum albicorne; assembly: GCA_949825065.1. Lineage (NCBI taxonomy): Eukaryota > Metazoa > Arthropoda > Insecta > Trichoptera > Odontoceridae > Odontocerum > Odontocerum albicorne. The sequence continues at coordinate 31,318,235 of OX463849.1, read as the reverse complement.
GGTCGACAACCCTCTGGAATCTCGTGCATTACAATCTTATGTATTCTCGCGGGGTCCATCCTCTCAACGTGGTCCCTCCAGAATCGTCTTCTCTGCCTACTCCATCTCACGATGTCCTCAATGTTACAGCTTCTTCGGATTTCCTCATTAGGTATCCTATATCTAAGGGTTCTACATACGATAGGCCGCAGTGTTTTCATTTCTGTTGTTCTGAGGAGGTGTTTCGTTCTTACAGTCTGCTCTTGCTTCGATTCTGTAAGTCATAACAGATCTTATGCATGTTTTGTATATTCTGACTTTGCTTTCCACCAACATGTGTTTACTGCCCCAAACAGTGTTCCTCAGGTATCCGGAGATAACTGCTGCTCTATTGGTCTGTTCTTTGACATCATTATACAGATCGTTGCAGATAGATATCTCCACACCCAGGTATTTAAACTTCATGACCTGTTCTATGGGTTTATCGTCCACAACCAATTTGCATCTAAGAGGCCGTCTGGATATTGTTAGACATTTTGTTTTGCCGACGGATATCGTCATGTTAAATCTCTCAGATGCTAGATGATGAGATACAAGAATGACGTGTGGTCATCAAAAACAACAGATCTCCACTTCATCTTATCCTGGCACTCATCTTTCGCTCCTGTCACGTCCATATACGTCATCATACATATTATTCTATTAAAACGCTCTTCCCTCTTTCTGATTTTATTTCCAGATCTTTCCAAATTTCTCGTACCTTTTACACTATTTGTATAGACAAAATCTTTCATAATCTAGTAATAGTGGTAAAAAAATTAGCTTTTCTATGGGGACTCATCAAAGATAAAGTTTATGGCACAAAAACCGGCAACAGTTAATCAATTGACAACAGCTATACAAAGAAATTGCACCCAAATACCAAAATAAATTATTCTTGATGTTATCAGCAGTGCATGGATCAGCACGGTCATAAATTTGAGTACTGGAGAAATAAATAAAAAACCTTTGTCTCCGTTAATTTAAATGTATTATTTTAGATATATCGTAACAAATACTGAATTTGTAATAATAAATATAGGTTTATTGACAGCAACATAGTATATACATACATAACATATTTAAATACACTTCAAAAACACATAAATTGCAGAGAATACATTAAAGACAGAAGCTATCAAAAGGTCTGGGCTCATCTAATAACATCCTCTCGGCCAAGATACACCCCACCGATATAGGGGCTACCCAGTCATGGGGACATCAGATAATTTTCAGCCCACACCCTTGCACATGTAGAATAAGAAGAAGATAAGAAAAAAAAACAGAAAACAAATAGATGGCAGAAATATTCAAACTGTGTATAAATATTCAAACTGTGAATAAATATTCAAACTGTCTATAATTTTTTTGGGGCAACCTGTGTAGGCTTTTAAGGCATGATTATTGGATTCTCTAAGTAAAATTATAAAATATTTTTTATATTAACCCTTCCTTCCCTGTGATGTGTAACTAGTACACATTGCTTCTAAATTTTTTAATACTATATATCTATAAATATAATAAATACTGGGTTCAGATCTTAGGAATCCCTCCGTAATACATTTACGCATTGAATGAAAAAATAATGTTAATAATAATTAGCACTTATCGGCCACATCAGAGATATTTTGTGAAAATCGGGAATAAATTCACAAACACAATCAAACGTGTGCCAGTGTGTGACGTAGGTACATTCTTAAAAAAACCACTATGGGTGAGGAAACGACGTTATTCACGTCTCACTCTCGCTCTACTTCAGTATATGGGAACGCAAGAAATACAATCTCAGTTCGCTCGCTTCTCTCGCATCAGTAGCTCTCGGGCATCCATTTGAGGTGGTCTCTTCGCCCGTTTTGTGAACGTCTTCAGCAATAAAACTTCAATTATTATCACTTTTGACTCTTTTTTTTAAATTTAAGCGATGGGCTCTCCAAGTGATGGATAGCTTGTTCGGAGTTTCGGTCCGATGGTAGGACACCTTACTCCTTCATCGGATAAGTTCTGACTGTTAAGATATTTATTGGAAATTTTTGGATCTTTTTGGGAATCGGGAAAGGATAGGTTTGTGGTAATTGTTTTGATTTTATGAATGATTATGAGAAATTATAAACGATTAAATACATATATAAATATGATGATATGTACATAATATTAAATACAAATATACATAAATTTGTGTCGTCACACACTGTTTTATATTGAATGGGTGAAAAAAAAAAAAAAAAAAAAAAAAAAAAAAAAATGAAAAAATGAATTGTGAATAAATTATAAGAATGAATATAGTATATGTAGATAAGTAAATGAGTGGGGAAATGTGTGACTTTTATAAATATATTAAGGTGTAGAAAATGTTTATTGAAGGTGAGAAATGCGGTTGCCTATGGGGGTAAACTGTCTGCCGGAGGAATTATCGATGATGGGGTGTTCAGAGTGACAATCGGGGGGTCATTTGGGGGGATGATTAGAGTTAAAGAGGGGGGGGGTCGGGGGGATGTTTCGCAATATTGATTTCGGACGAGTGTGTCTGTAACTGGTGTTCGCGTTGTAGTTATCTAAGGCTTTTATGACTGGGTTGGGATGACGGGATATAGAGCTGTAGAACCTTTCGGCCAGAGCGCGCATATGTTCGGGGATAGTATGTAGTTTGGTATCTGCGTGGAGTCTTGAATTACGGACGATGTAGGGTGCTTTTAAAATTATGCGGAGGGCTTTGTTTTGAATGATCTGAATGTGATGTAGCGTTGTTTTCTTCGCGTGGCCCCAGACCGGAAGGGCGTATGTCAGTTGCGGTCTGACGATCGCTTTATATAGGTGGAGTTTAGTGCGCGTGCTAAGTTTGCTGTATTTACTGATCAAGGGAAATAATGATTTGAGTGTTCCGTGAGCTTTTGATTTGATATTGAGGGCGTGTTTATGCCACGAGAGTCTACTGTCTAATGTGAGGCCTAGGTATTTTACGTGTTTTGACCATGGGACGCTCTGGCCGAAGAGTTTAAGAGTTCTGATGGGTTTGATGTATCTGCGTGAGAAGCGGACTGCTGTGCTTTTGGTGGGATTTATTTTGATCTTCCATTTGGTGCACCAGTGCTCCAGAATGGGAATGAAGTCTTGCAGTCTGTTGTGGGATACGGACTCATATTTCGATGAAGAGAGAAAGGCTGTGTCGTCAGCGTATTGCGCGGTGATACAATGTGTACGTGAAAATTGGGGCATATCGCTCGTGTATATGTTATACAGGATAGGGGACAACAGTGCACCTTGGGGCACACCTGCCAGAATGAGCGATGGGCTATGAATATTCTTATTTTTCTGATTTTAAATCGCACATTTTTACATGCGTATTGATGTGTGTTGAATACACAGCACATAAACGCGCGAATTTTTTTTTAGCACAGGAAGGGAAAGGTTAACGTCCGAATGAACCTTTGAATAACACCTTAACTACAATAATAAAGTGTAAATATACGAGGGTCATCCAGAAACTAAGGTTACAAGGGCTCCTGAGGCTGTCGGAAATTTTTTGTTTCAAAGTTGGCACACCTGGCGTGTAGGGGGATTCTGAAGGTCAGTTTTTTTGGTCTCGCGTGTTTGTCGGCCATTTTGTTAGGACGTCCCGGGCTCCCGCCACCTCTCGTCCGTGCGAGACCCGCGCGGTCATCCGTTTTTTGACTTTGCAGAACAATACCGCCGCGAATATCCATCGAAAGCTCGTGGAAATTTATGGTAGTGATGTGATGAGTCGACAACATGTCACGAAGTGGGTTAGGTTGTTCAGAGAAGGCCGTACTGATACTCACGACGAGGCAAAGCAGTGATTTCTGATGAATTTGTGCAAAAAATTGAAGAAAAAGTGTGAAATTACCACCTTTTGACGCTTGACGACCTTCACGAAGAATTTCCTGACATTTTTCAAAGTCTTCTTGGTAATATTGTGTCGAAAAAATTTGGTTACAAGAAGTTGTGTGCGAGATGGGTGCCCAGAGTGCTCACACCGGATCACCGTCAAAATCGCATGACCGCCGCGCGTGAATTTTTGGATCGTTTTGCACAGGAGGGAGAAGCTTTTCTGGACTCATCGTGACGGGGGATGAGACGTGGGTGTGTCACTACACCCCAACAATTTTCCAACTATCAGGAGGTCGAGAAAGTTGTGAAGAAGTGGCTGAAAGAGCTGGCGGCGGAGGTCTATGACACTGACATACAAAAGCTCATGCCCCGACTACAGAAATGTCTCGATCTCGACGGCGATTACGTTGAAAAATAGTTTAATATATTTGTGAAGTATCTTGTGAATTTCAATAAAATACAAGCAATTTTCGATCCTACATAAATGTTGTAACCTTACTTTCTGGATGACCCTCATATTTTAATACAAGATATTATTATATTTTTTATAACCTCACCCCTGCATATTAAGAGAAAATAGAACGAAGAGTCGTTTAATATCGTTTCGTACTTGTAAACGTACGAAAAGGGGTGGAGAGGGTTAACTTTGGACAAACACGTTTCATATTATTATACTTTCGTATATTTGGAAATAATATCGTGAACTATTTATTCATGCAAGTGTATTGAACCTTTTGAGGCTAAATATCAGAATAGAAAAATAGGAAATGAAGTATACGTGTATATGGAGATGAGTAGAACTTGAAGGTCGATTTCTTCTTCAACCAATAAATTGGTATAATCATAGATCTTTTGCCGTTGTTGGTCCTCTGGCATGGAATTACCTACCTCTTAGTGTTCGAGATATCTCGTAAGTGGCATTTGCAACTTTAAGAAGCATTTAAAGAGGGAGGTCTTATCAAAATGTATGATGTTATGTGAGTTTCAGTCTGGTTTTCATTACGGGCTCTGTAACATATTTTTGGTTAGTGGGAAAAGATTGCCATATATGCCAATAAAACTGTATGAAACCAATAAAACTGTATGTTTAACTGTAAATGAAAATTGAATATAATACAAATCCGCCAATTTGTACTTATTGCACACAGTGAAAGTGTAATACAATACAATAAAATTTGCCAGGTTTTACTGTATAAGTACAACGAAAGTGTACTACAGTACAATACAAACCATCATGTAGTACTGCACACAACGAGAGCGCAATATACACATAATATAATACAAACTTACCAAGTTGCACTGTAAAGGACAAAAGTGTAATTCAATACAATACAAATTCGCCATGTCGCACTGTATATTACGAACGTGTAATGTATTTTTTTTTATTGTAATACAATACGAAGCCACAGGGTTGCACTGTTTATATCGATGGTTCAAGTCAATACGATACAAGCCCACTGTATCATAGTATACAAAACGAAAGTGTAATACAATATAGTACAAATCCGCCAGGCAGCACTGAAGTGGACGAAAGTATAATGTAATACAATACAAACTCGCCATATTGATGTATAAAACGAAAATGCAATGTATTATTTGTATTGTAATGCAATTCGTACCCGCCAGGCTGTACTGTATATAACAAAATCAGGGGCGGTTCGTCTTTAAGGGCAACCGGGGCACTGCCCCACAAACATTTCTCCTTATAAAATAATAATAATTATCCGAAATGTTTTTGAAACGTGTTTGTATTATTGGTATAATTGTAATTATTCTTAGTTTTTCGGAATATTATTTGCACGTAATGATTTATAAATATTTGAATAAAATCGATATTAACTTATTACTGGTAAGTAGGTATGAAATATATACGCGCACGAAGTACGAAATATGATGCACGCATACAACTTAACGAGTTGCGGCGGGGCAGTTTTGTATCTGCCGTGGTAACGTGGTCGCTAGCTTCAGTTAAGCTGTCGCTATGACGCGAGATCTGATAGTGTTTGGTCAGTCAGTGGAGGTAAAGAGAAAAGTTCCGTATTACCGTATACAGAAGGTCACTTTTCCTTTGCTGCGTAAAGGTCTGTTTGGGGGCAGGAGCACGCCTGCCTCGCGCTGTAATGAGCGACGTTAATTTTATTTTGTTTTTCATGTTCATGTATTATATTAATAAAAACGATTTCCATTTGATTTTGTGAAAAAATCATATTTTTATACTTAGAGTTTTGTTTATTTAATTTTTATACGTTAATAAAATATATTTTTGTGAAAAATACATGTTTTTTTTTATAATGATAATTTTGTTAATGTTTATATTTAAATAAAAATTATTTTAATTACATATTAACAAATTTGATAATTCTTAGTATTTTCTTGGTTCGACCTCACTGTACTAAAAATATATACAGTTCATTTAAAAAAAATTGGGGGGGGGGACTTCAGCCTCATCATGCCCCACCTGTTTTTAAAGTCACGAGCCGCCCCTGAACGAAATCATAATAGAATATATTGAATAAAAATAAATCATTGTTCTCAAATATAATTAAACAAGTGAACAACTGCATCACTTGCAAACAAAATAACTGCGGAAAATGTTGATGAATATTAAATAAAGTCTTCAATTCTAAAAGCTTTCCTTAAAAAAATATTCCGAGTGTGTCAAATAAAATCACAGAAAAAAATACAATTTACATATACATGTTGTCTGGTCTCTGGCCTCATTATTTACACTTAATCGTCTAAAATGTGGTTTTTCTGCGTCAGTTTCAGGATTCGGGCCGAAATTTAACGACCCTTTTCAAGGGTTGGCTAATGATGCATAAAACTTACACCTTAGGACTTTTACAGAAATAAACATCGGCCGAACAACCGTAAAAATAAGGAAGAATGAGTCCTTTAAATTCTCCATTTCATGTAGAGCATTCATTTTGATTTTTATTTGACTTCATTTAGTAAATATTTCAATAAAAATTATTTAATGCTTACGAAAAATAAACAATGTAAGTATATGAAGTATAAATCAGAAAGTCCAATTAATTTAAATCTTAAGTCATTAGAAATTACACAAAAATTGATGCGATTGATTATAATTGTACAAGACAAAATGATCAAATAAAAACGAGACTTTTTTGTTTTAATTTTTTTATTTGTAGAAAGAAAAATACCAAATTTATATAACTTTTCTAAAAATCTCCTGCTTTAGAAATGCATTTTTCCCAGGGGATCGGCAGTTTTTTTACCCCGTCATCGTAAAAAGAAGTGGGTTGTGTCAGCAGCCAATTGCGCAAAACCCTTTTACTACGTCGTCATCTTATAGCTTCATTCAGTTGCCCAAAGAGATGAAAGTCGCAGGGCGATGGATCAAGGTTATAGGGAGGGTGTTCCAGTCGTGTCCAACTCATTTCCTCTAATTGTTCGCGTATTACAGCTGCAGTATGGGGCCTCGCGTTGTCGTGGAGAAGAATCACTTCTCGTATCGGTTGGTCACGTCTTTTGCATCGATAAGCAAGTGTAACTTCACTCAAAAACTCGCAGTAGTACGCCGAATTGATAATGTGACGATTGTACAAAAAGACGACGTTAAAAATGCCGCGCTTGTCCAAAAAAACGGTCGCAAGCACCTTACCAGCTGACAGCCGAATTTTGGCTTTCACAGGGGCTACCTCATCATTCTTTCTCCACTCCATGCTGGTTTGTTTAGACTCGGCGTGTAGTAGTGTACCCAAGTTTCATCGCAGGTAACGATGCGACTCAAAAATGCGTTTCTTTCTTGTGCAAACCACGCCAAGAGCCGCTCACAGACTTATGTTCTGCATTCAAAAGACGTAGGACCCATATAGCAGACACTTTACATAATCCTTGGTCCTTTATGATTATGAATTGAGTGCTCCCATAACTTATTCCTATCTCAGAACATATTTCGGAAATCGTCAATCGTCGGTCGTCTTCCAGAAGATCACGAATGGTGTTAATGTTCTGTTCGGTAATGCTCGTCCGTGGGCGACGATCATGGCTCTCGTTTTTTACCCCTTCACAACCTTTCATGAACTCCTTATGCAGGGCATTGCCAGTGTTTTATCCCCAAACTGTGCCGTCAGTCTTCGCAGAATTTCGGTCGGTTTTACGTCCTACCGAGCGAAAACCTTGATAATTATGCGTTGCGAAATCGACGGGTGCATCTTTTTCTCGGACATCGTGTGCCATACTAATGACAGAATGGCCGAGGCCGGCCGACCGCTTTCTCCACTGCTGATATCTTCACCATACACTCCTCGAGGCGACCGCGAGCTCCGTTTACAATCGCGCGCTCTAAAACAAAAGTCTCGTTTATATTTGATTCCCCCTCGTATTGTCTTTTCAGTATTTAAACATATTACTTATAAAATCAAGTAATATATAGTATAAAACAAATATTGGAAATTATGCAAAAATGTCATATTATTTTCTAAAACTTTATAATACTCGTCTAATTATTTAATGGCACTGATTAGAAAGTTTAATAAATATGCAATATAAAGAATATAAGACATGATCGATATTTTTTTTTATAATTGTATTAAACTCGTGTCAGTATTTTAAAGTACTGATTAGAAAGTCCAATAAATACGCGATCTAAAGGACATAAAAAGTCATCCAAAAATATAATTAAATATGACGAATTAGTATAATTTTTAAAAATTCATTTTTCGAGCCAATTTTATAAAAGTCAATTTATCAAATTGAAAGTATTAAAAAATCTTGTCGTCTGTCTGTTCCAGTACGAAACATGTTAGAAGACATTTTCAAAAGAGATTAAAAAGCTTATAATTTTAAGTTAGTAATTTAATTTCTTTCATTCTCGATTTGTCTGTCCTCTCCCCTAACTGTTCTGACTTCGATTGATCGATGATATCGCACTTTTATTGTTGTTATTTATATAGATAATGAATTTTGGACAAAATAATATGAATAATTTTTGCAACTATGTAACTTCCGTTATTTAATTTTGTTTGCTTGTTTGAGAAAAATCACCACCGTGCAAATAAAGCCTTCAGATTGTTAGACAGTGAAATGATAAATAAATAAGTAAACAAGAATCATAACAGCATCAAATTGAGGATAATTTCAAGACCTGAAAACAACTTCATGCATAATTAAGAAAAAATATTGTATTTTAATATACTTTCGTTGTATACAGTACAATCGGACAGATTAATTGATTCAACCAGAATAACATTTAAGAGTTCAGAAGTAAAAATGTATACTGGAGTCTTTTTTTTTAAATGTGTACCTACGGGAATCAAACTCGTAGCCCCGGGGCTGAAAGACAGGCGTCTCACCAACTAACATAGGCCACGGAAGTCATCACTTTTCGTTAAGAGTCGACTACTTTGGTAGAATATACCTTCTTCTTCTTCAGCCATTCTGGATCCATCCCTGGATATAGGCCTCCCCTTCGGTCTTCCACAACTCCCTATCTCGGGCACACTGCATCCACTTCACCCCTGAGGCCCGTTTTATATCGTCCGACCATCTAGCCTGTGGTCTCCCCACACCTCTCTTGCCCGTTCTAGGCTGCCATTCCAGGACCTTTTTCGTCCATCGAGAGTCAGAGCATCTGACAATATGTCCTGTTCAGCTCCATTTTAAGGCAGCTGTTCTCTCAACTACGTCCGTGACTTTGGTTATCTCTCTTATCCATTTGTTGGTCTTTCTATCTCGCAGTGAAACTCCCAGCATCCTCCTCTCCATGAATCTCTCTGTCTCTAGTAGTTTTTGCGTCATTCGCTTTGTTAGGACAGAGGTTTCGATTCCATATGTGAGGATCGGTAAGATGCATGAATCAAAGGCTCTCTTTTTCAAATGATTGGGGTATTTTGGAGATTTCAGGAAGTAAGAGAGTTTACCAAACGCCGCCCAGGCAAGACCACGTCTACCCTCTAGCTCGGCCTCTTGATTCTCTTTTCCCAGCTTTACAGTGTGTCCCAGGTACACATAATTTGTAACTATCTCTATATTTCTTCCACCAGAATATACCTATTATGTGGTAAATTTTTAAACCTTTTTTATCGTATCCATAAAAAAAACATTGTGTATATTTTTTTATGAATTTACCTATCTAAAAATATTGTACTAAAACATACCTTCATTTCATTTACAACATTCATATAATTAACAGTAAATTTATTTTTATATTCTTATATCATGTGAGAGAAAGAAAATAAATATTCAACGCTAGGTAAACAAACCATTAAATTTTATTTTAGTGATAAAGCCATATAGCCTTATCTTAAATGTGTGTTTCAAAAGCATACACGGAACCGTATAATTCCGGTTATGTAAGCTTTTTTTAGGAACTGTTATCATAGTATGATTTTTTTTAGAAGCCATGTAATATAAGAATGGGCAAACAAGAAATCAAAAGAGATTGGAATATGCCTAATAAACGTTTTTGCTAAAGGAAATTTAGGAGGAAAAAATATACTGGTGACAAAAATAGAGTGAATGAACATATTATATAATATATGCAAAAAAGATCCATCGCAAAAATCTTTTTGTTAGATTTTTCCTCTTTCTCGTCCACACCTCATATATTAAAATGTGACTCTTTTTCGATAAATTCATCCCATTTAGAGCGATTTTAAACCTTCCTGAAAAATACTGTATGAACTCTATTACCCCGTGACATCCTCCGTGGTATATTTGGTAAAACGTCTGAATTCCAAAAATAATTCTGACCTTATTGTACTTTCCCATACTTAGTTGAAATAATTGGTTAATTGTTAGTTGAAATAAGACGTCTGTTGCTAAACTAGAAGGTTGGCACCCAGTTTTGTTAAATAAGGTAATGTTTTTCACTGAAGGTCTCTTTAGCATCTTCCTGGCTGGTTTCCATAAACCCACTTGGTTGTATTTTTTAAAATGAACGTTGTTACTGTAAAATAGAATAGGTATCTCTTTTATATTTTTCAGTCTTTCCAGTAATTCCCAGTCTTTCTTTCAATGACAGTAAACCGTTTTACGTCATCTTTTAATCTTGTTACAGAATTTTTTTGTGGTATTTTCTCAGTAGTTTATGGGCTCCAGTTCGTCTATCGTTTGACTATAGGGAACCCTTTTCTACTCTACCAGGTAATCCTTTCCACAATATTTCGATTTTAGTTTGGTTGGAGATCCTTTCGTTTATTTTTGTGTCTGAATGTTATTCGAAGCAAAATATTTCCCATCCTTTTTTGATTAAAATAATTTCTGCGAGATGTAAAAATACTAGTAAAAACCACTTAAAATATTTAAGCTACCGTTTCATTACTGGACATAAAAAAAAAATCTAACAATACCAATTCAATTATTTCATGAATAAATACCCTCTTATACAAAAAATCCTTACAAGCTCGTAAGAAACCATGTTTTATACAAACACATAGATACCGTCGTGCTATTTTCCTGGCGACGTAGACAAAGATGACAGAATGCCAGACTTTTTTATTTCAACAAACACATCCTTTGACTCTTCTACATCCATACATTTTCTCATACAACTCCTATGATTTCTCTGTTTTTTTTTACATTTCCTTATTTAAGAATTTAATTCACTGGGTTTAAACTATCCTTGGCCTTTCCCAATATTGCTTTCTACTCACTTCTACACTATACATTTGTTTTGTTAGTATTTCTACACTTATTCGTTCTACATTCCCAAACTATCTCAGAGCGCTATTATTTGTCTTATTCAACACTTTATTTCCCTAAATGTATACAAACAGGAAAAACCGTTGATTGAGTCCTTTAAGCATGTACCTCAAAAACGATCAAGAAGGATATTGTTTAGCCTTTAAATCAATATCCTATTTTGCGTTCAAAGAATTGAAAGGAGGAATTTTCTAAGCGGATAAATCTTTATATGATTGTGCATCCAAAAGATCAAATAAATTAATCCTTTAAGCCTGTGAACCATAGAATGATTTGGCAATCAAAGATCGAAGAGAGGAATATTTTTGTCGTCTAGTTTGATTCTCAGTTTCGTCAAAATTTGAACTTTTCATTTCTGCCTTTGCGCAGGCTGTGAATTTAGGCGTGTATCATATGTAACATATTATATTTCTGCCTTTGCGCAGGTTGTGAATTTAGGCGTGTATCATATGTAACATATTTTATTTCTGCCTTTGCGCAGGCTGTGAATTTAGGCGTGTATCATATGTAACATATTATATTTCTGTCTTTGCGCAGGCTGTGAATTTTGGCGTGTATCACATGTAACATATTATATTTTTGCCTTTGCGCAGGCTGTGAATTTAGGCGTGTATCATATGTAACATATTATATTTCTGCCTTTGCGCAGGCTGTGAATTCACGCGTGTATCATATGTAACATATTATATTTGTGTGTGTGCGTTTATATTTTGAACAATGTTTGTACATTTTAATTGTGTTTATAACTGTATGAACTACTGATTTTTTATTCATTTTTTAGCAAAATGTTCATATACAAGGATGTAGGCTGAAAAATAGTCAGTGTCCTCGCGATTGAATTCGCTTTTCTATAGATAAGGTGAATCTTAATTGTGAATATGTGCCTAGACCTTTGATAGCTTATCTTTATTTAAGGTTTTTTTCATATCCTTAACATATATGCGTGATTACAGAATATTTATTTAAATTGTACATTGCTAGCAAGAAACTTTTCATTTATTTATGACTACTTAACGGAAAAACTCCGCTAAGTTGGAAAGACGCTTGATTTCTACTCTAATGTTTCGAATTCGATTTCCGGCAATATACACAAAATATAAAAAAATGGTACTAGTTTGGTAAAAGAGTTCACATGATAGCAATATAACACGTGCTAAACATATTCGAGTGTTGTTCACGTGCTAAACATATTCAAGTGCTGTTCATATGCTAAACATATTCAAGTGTTGTTCACGTGCAGTAGAATTGTGCAAGGGTCAAAAATACACTGCGAATTCAGCACCTACTTCCGAATCAGCAATTTCTGTAGACAAAATTGAATTGTGAATTTATTTATACAAAATTGAATTGCAGCCTTTATGAAATCAAAATAAGTGAACACCTGAGTAAAGCAAAAATACCATCAGTTTGTTGGACTTACAGTAATTATTTTGAAAAGATCGCCTGAAAAAAAAATTGCTTAACCAATACTTTTGACATCTTCACTTTAAATCATACAGTACAGATTATAAATACTACCAGTCATCTACTTAACCATCAAATTAGAATTATAATGATATTGGTATATATTATATATAGACCACATAACGTCGTTAAGAGAATGGTGGTCACCGAAGAGCAATAAGAAACTTTCCTGCTCAGCAGACTGTAAAATATGATTTTAATGTACCATGAACACTGGTCATACACAAGTCAAACTCAAGGAATTTAAATATGTTTTTTTTTGTATAGCATTCGTATCGTCTGGAAGTGATGGGAAAATCAACATTTTAACATATTTTCTTTGGGGTTTTTCACATTAAAAATTTTCACTAAAAATTCAAATAGGAGTTTAATAAAATAACAGAAATGAATGTGACAGTTAAAAAAATAGTAAAACGCTCTCATTTTGTATTTCTTGTGTTTTGATTTTATAATTGATTGGGTGGTTTATGTAGGATGAACGCAAAACTTTGCATAGCATACAATATGTACTGTATTGTACATGAATCATAATTGGTTTACTGAAACACTGTTTATTTCCACTTTAGATAATTGTATGACTGTCAGTTTCAACGGTTTTTTTTTCATTTTCATTCAATTTCCCCTCCTCTTCAAGTCATTTCGTGATGATGAGGTGAAAACCTTGAAACCTATAAGGTAGTACCATTATCTTAAGTAAAAAATCAGTGTTATGTTAAACCAATTACAATTTATGTAAACCTCCACAGTGTTAACGCCCTAACTATAGAAAATACATAAAAATAATGGATTGAGAATAAAGAATACTACCTTTAATTTTGTTCAAAGAGGAAGAAACATCAGATTTATAGTGTCTTTGATAGAAATATGATACTACCTACTGTAGAGTCAGAAAAATTTCAATACACTTTAATCAATCATGCCCAGGAGACTTCGTAACTACCTTCCATTTAAAAGTTTATCTATATATTTATTTATAACCGGCACAAAATGACATGTTTCCAAAAGAATGACGTAATTTATTCGAGAGAAATAGTCGAGTTTCTACAGGATACTATTAAATGGGAATTGTCCTTTCCTTTCACCCATAGACGAAATTTACCTGATTCTTGCGACCAGTGTCAGAAGAGCTTTTATGATATTTTATTTATATAAAAAATATATGATACTTCTTATAAGCAAACGAGAAAAATAAAATATGCATCGTTTCAAGTCATTTTTTTCAAATTATATGTATCTTCATATGAAATATAGCTTACTTTGTTAAATATTTATATATTTCATTTGCAAATTGAATCTCAAAAACCGAGAGAACAAACAAACAAAAATCCTGAAAAATATAGTAAGAGGAAAGAAGCTGCTCCGTGTCGCCAAAGACTGAGATATTTTCTCGAGAATGATCGCATCAAAGAGACTGGACACGGCACATAAATAAGGTACGTGTGGAACATTCAAGTTACGTAGTAAGGCCTTAAAGTTTCCAGCCTGAACAAATATCGCCTGGTTATCAAGTTTATTTAAAAAAACGGAAAAGCCCGACAAAAATCAAACGACGTTAAGATGCTGAGTACATATAATTCCACCTAAACAGTTTCTTTCAATCTATTGAAGATGCTCTTCATAAAAGCAGACCATCAAAAGTATCACTCTTTAAACATCAAGATATTTTTTCAGTGATTTTGAAATATTTCAGTGATTTTTCAGCAATTCTGAAATATTAATGCGTCGTTAATAAAAATATATTGTACTACAGGGTGACTATATTGAAAAATTAAAACAATTATTTCTTTTTAATATTTTTTCATATCCTTGGGTAGAAAACTTTTAGTCCACCACGTACAGCGTAATATTGTGTGACATGTTGAATTGAAAAAAAAATAACAAAAGGGCTTCCAGCATTTATTTTTTTATGTTTGCCCAAAGTTATGACTATGTTCCTTTAAAAATATCCAAAATTTAAACTCGGGTAGTATTTTGCTACAGGAAACATGAAAAACTTTTAATAGCTTACTTAAAGGAAACAAAAAACCTTAATAAAGATGAAATATAAGGACAACTTTTATAAGGTCTGTTTTAAAATTTTCTATGGCTATTTCTAAATTTCAAGACAGAACATTTTAATGGAAAAAGTCATGAAATGATTTTAAAGTATTATATTAAATTTATTACATATTTTATCACTTTAAGATTTATATGCTTTGAGCTAACGGTTATAAAATATCGTTATTTTTTTATGATTCAAGATTAGTTGCATAACAGTAATATTATTGCCAATATATTAATTCTTCTAAAATTATTGTGCACATTATGGTATACTAGTTGTACCTTGGTGTATGGGAAGGAAACTAGGGCATTGATAAAGAATGAAAAAAGCAGAATAAATCCGGTAGAAATGCGTGCATAACTTAGAATATGTTTGATAAAGTCAGTAATGGTACAGATACACATATACTATAAACATATATATCATAACGCCATTTCACTGTTGTGGTAGTCAAAGAGGAGAGAGAACATGACCTTTCAATCTCGATGCACATATTTCGTTTCTTCCATGTCCATGCACTTTCTCATATAGTTCGTACGATTTATTTTACTCCTAAGATTTTCTTCTTTCAAAACACCATTCACTTGATTCAGCCATACTTTCTTTGGTCGTCTTCTACCATGTCTTCTACCACATCTTCTACCACGTATTTAACTCAAGTTTGTCTTTTTTCAGTTATTCGTTTCACGTGCTTAAACCTTTTCAGAGTGTTGATTTTACTAATCACTTCATTCCGCATTTTGCCACGCACTATTACCCAATATATTGGGTGTTAATATAAGTTATGTCCGTTTTTTTTCCAAATTGAAAATAAGCACCAAAAGTAAAACAAAATGGTAAAGGTTATACGTCATTCGAAAGAAAATTTTCTGCTCTACAAGATGTTGTGTTTGCTTTTACGTTACATATATTATTTTATTTGATTACAAGCCTTCAAAATGGAATGTCAAGTAGACGAAAGTGAGCATTTTCGACACCTCTTCTGTTCGCGTTCAATGGATTGTCGAACGTTGATTTTTGTTGTTTTCACTCAAAATATGTGAAACGCAAGCGCCGAACTTCTGGACTTTTCCCATTGATTTAAGATGGTGGTATACTGTCATGAGACTACAATTCATCTGCTCAGACAATTCTACGGTGGTTTGAAGGGGATCTTCATGAATAATATGGTTTAAGCGGTCCTCATCGAAGTCCACTGGTCGTCCGGAACGCTCCATGTCTTTCAGGTCGAAATTACTGTCTTTGAAACGCAAAAACCATCGAAGAGCTGTCCTTTAATGAGGTGTCGAAAATGCTCACTTTCGTCTACTTGACATTCCATTTTGAATACTTGTAATCAAATAAAATAATATATGAACGTAAAAGCAAACACAATATATTGTAGAGCAGAAAATTTTCTTTCGAATGACGTATAACCTTTACCATTTTGTTTTACTTTTGCTGTTCATTTTTAATTTGGAAAAAAACGGACACAATTTATGTTAACACCTAATATTATTCTAAGTGCACGCATTTCTATAGCATTTATTAGGCAATTTTCCACATCCACGTTTCGCTCCTGTAAACCAAATTTGGTACTAAAACACTTGTAGATTATCAACTTACATTTCCATCCATACATTACCATGTACATAACTCTTACACTATCCATCCTTTATAAATGTCTTCACTAGTGTCATTTATATTTTCTATCCCATCTAAATATATATGTTACTTCACACATTTCTCGGATACGGTAGCTTCTTACAATATCTCTATGTGTTTTGCCTGAAATGGCTCTTAGGGTTTTTCATTAAATTAGTTCTGGGAATTCTTTTTGTTTTTATTTTACCTACTCGAGCATTATCAAAAAGTCATGATTAGCCTCACACAATCTTTGTAAATATTGATCTTAGTGTACATTCTCATGTACGGTATATGTTATTCCCAAACATCCGGATATATAAGGCATCCGGAAACAATAGCGCCTTTATTTACTTTCTTCTTCCCTAATTTATGTGTGGATATCTATGTTCTTGCTTAGCAGATATACGCTGAGATATTTAAATTATACCGATAAGTTTGTTATAAATCATATTTTGGCATCTCACTGAATTTTTTGGGAACATTGAACTTACGAGTATATTCTTTATACTCGTACAAATATGGCGATATTATGCATATATTTTCGTTATAAAATATGGAATCTATGGTGCATATAAATTAAATTAACATATATATGATACATACATACTATCACACCATTTTCCCGTCACGATACGTAGAGAAAACAGAGCGCCAGACTTTCCTATCCCTATGTGGATCCTTTGCCTCCTTCAATCTATCTGAATTTCTACGTTTCCGTCTATTAAAATATAATTCGCTTTCTCCAACCATACTTTTATTGGTCTTCCTTCATTCGTTCCACGTTTAATTGTAAGACTTTTTTCTTTCATTTGTTCCGCGTGCCCAAACCATCTCAGCGTACTCTTCTTCATCTTATTCAAAATGTCACCCTTAAGTTTACATTCATCAATAATCACTTCATTTCGTATTCTGTCATACATTGTCATCCCGTGTATTTTTCTTAATGCACGTATTTCTACAGTATATATTCGTTAAATTAAATTTGAAATTATATAATATATTTAAAACACATACATACTCACTATTGAACAAATAAATCAAGATTAACCAAATAAATATATAGCGCAAATGTTAGTGGAAGACATGTGAGAGGAAAACCAAGGAAAGTATAGCTGGATTAAGTAAAATATAGAAAGTGAGAGAAATCGTAGGGGTTGTATAAGAAGGTGTAAGGATGTAGCAGTGACTAAGGATGTGTGTCGAGATAGTAAAAGTCCAGCGCTCAGTCATATGTACCTACCCTGACAAGGAAATGGCGTAATCGTATATATGTACGTATATCATACATATTCAGACCCTTGATTGTCTTCAGTATTCGCATCCCTTATCCATGCTTCACAACTATAAATCTTCTGGTTGCAGTGGATTATTGGCCTGTTTTTTTATTTGCACTATTCCTGGGATGCGAACTGCAAGCTTTATTTTTTAGAGTCGACCTAATATTCGGCGTTCTATGGGGTAACCACGAGAAACTTTACGGGGAACCCAGAAGTCATCCATTATTTGAACGTGATCTCATCAATAACATCTTCTCTGACATCTTTCTATTTCTTCAGTTTAAAACATTATTTTTAGATAATTTGGCATAGCGCTGTTACCTGGTCATTACACGATCACCTCAAAAGCGCTTTATAACTATCTAGACCTTGAAAACAAAATAACGAAAATTGAAATATTCCGAATGAAATATTTAGTCTATGAGTAAAATCAGTCTAAAAGTTAATCCGCCAGGAATCGAACTTGTGCCGCCCCTTAACCTTTAGACTACAACAAAGTATTGCGTTAATCTTATTTCTGTATATTTTGTTCTTTTTCTGACAATTTTTCGTCTTGTAATTTATATTCCTAATTTATATTTCCATCATCTCCCATTTTTTTTCCCATGTTAATAATATCTTACTTTTATATTCATTAGGTATATTATACATGATTTATATAGTTTGAAAGAGATTGTAGCCTGGCAATAAATCCATCAGATCGTTTTACGATAAAGTGTTTAATGAATAAATAAATAAATTTTAAGATCTGCATTTCTAGTGTTATAAGAAATACCATAAATTTTAACAAAAAAAATAAATTAGAAAAAGGTTTCACATAATTATTGAAAGATTTTACAAATTGTAGGAGTTCAATTGAATTATGTATCTCAATTAAATAAGTTTTTAACTATTTATAAGATAAATATCCTCTTTTCTTCAGTGTACATAATTAAAATAAACTACCTGACATTTATTAATTATGTTTTTGACGTAGAAAATAATGTATTTTTTCTTCATTAACAAGTATTCAGAACAACAAGAATAAACCATCATTATCAGACTTGTACATGAAAGTTTTGTTGTTTTCTAAAAAAAAACAAAGCGAAATTCCACAGAATTATCCAACTTGTTTGTGAAACTATATGTTGATGCCGTATCTCAATTTTCAAAAGTTAGATTGTAAAGTATACATGAACAAGATATGGGAAACGAAAAATTGAATTTTTCGCATATTTTCAACGGAAAATTTCACGATTTCTTATAAAATATGTTTTGTCTTCTTTTAGATATTTTTCCAAATATCTTTACTTAATTTTTTTACGTGTTTTTATACGCAATACTTAAAACCCACTTTTAACCGATTCGATACAATTTTTACTGATTTCTTTCTTATGACATTTGAAATATCTAAGTTATAAAAATAACACTTTTCTATAAACAGACTATACAGATTAGAAAATGGATAAAACCGGAGGAAAATAATATTCGCGGCACTTTAAATTGAACACGTTTATGTATCTATTGGAAATTCATTAAAATATATAGCAAAGATTAGTAAAAATAAAATATTTATACAAAAAATCATTGTAATTTGTGTTATCAAACACTGTTTATTCCACTTTTTGTAACGGTTTAACCCTACCGGTTTCAAGGCTTTCACCTCATCTTCAAGGGAGCACAAACAAGATATACACGTTTCTAACGGTTGGGGACTGAGGGCTGAGGGAGGCGTGGGACGATCACGGCCAGCAGCGAAGAGGTTTTTGGGATATGTGTATTGACTAGATGTTCGCCTCGATGTACTGACTTAGAAAATTAGAGGCCCTAGACATTCGGGCTGGGTACTGAGGGTTGAGGGAGGCATGGGACGATCTCGGCCAGCAACGGAGAGATTTTTGGGATATATGTGTTTACCAGATGTTCGCCTCGGTGTACTGACTTAGATATTTCTAGGGCCTCTAATCTTCTAAGTCATTATATCGAGGCGACCATCTGGTAAATACGTATATCCCAAAAACCTCTCCGCTGCTGGCCGAGATCGTCCCACGCATCCCTCAGCCCCCAACCGTTAGAAACGTGTATATCGGTATCAGTTCGAACATAATTCATTCTTGTTTGGGCTCCCCGAAGATGAGGTGAAAGCCTTGAAACAAATAGGGGTATGTACCGTTACAAAAAGTGGAATAAACAGTGTTTGTTAAAACAAATTACAATTTCTTTAAACCTCCACAACGTTAATGCCTTAACCATAAACAATATACAAAAAATGATTTGTAGAATTTTCTTTAATCTAATCAATAACTAACAATTGACATATTTTTCTCTTTAAACTTGTATACTTCATGGCTCAGACTGGTAGTCTTAGAAAAAAATAAATGGATCTCGATCATGAGACAGATCACCAAAGCGATGGATAAACATGGTAAGAAATGCAAATAACATCATACTTTAAGGATGCTGTAAAAATACTACAGACAGTATAAAATGTGGTTTAGCAGGAAACTCAACATCACGCGTTTCGTAAAAATCTTCAAAAATAGTTTAAAAACCTTTTTTCATTTGAAGGTTCTACGAATTGCAATTTTCCGTAGAACTTATCATTCTAAGACTATGCATTGTTCTCATAACAAATCAAGCCAAGTCTCTCAGACGAGAACCTCGGAATAGAGCAAATGTCACGTTTTTATTTTTTTTATTATGGAATAAAAACAAAACTCTTAACTTTGTTTACATCCATTATATTTTAGCACTCTTTCAGTGTAGCAATTTATTGGTGTTTTAATGCATCGTATTTTGAAAGATAAAACATACTCGTATATATCTTGAAATACAGATGTATCCTGAAATGTTAGTTTTTTTTTTCGAAAGGATTCAATGCGTTATCTTTTGTTTTATAATTGATAATGTTATATGTAAAGGATACTTACGTATTGTTAATTTTTTTGATAAATTAATAAATATAACTATGCGCGTTTCAACACACACTGTCCTCAAGTGAATTAGTTAGATTGTTATATATTTATTTATTTGACTAACTTGAGGAAGACTCAGTGTGTGTTGAATTGCGCATAGCGATATGCTTATAAATATAGTAGAAAAATCAAAAATTAAAGTTTTTATTTTATTGTACAAACATACATATCGTCACGTCATTTCACTATCGTTGTAGGAAGAAAGGAGAGAACCCCTGACTTTCCCATCGCGCTATACATCTTTCGTCTCTTCTATATCCGTACAACTTCTACTATATTTTTAACTTTTACATTCCCTACTTTCAAAATGTCATTAATTTAATTCAACCAAACTCGATCTCTCGGTCTTCTCCTACCACACTTTCCCCTCACATTTCCTCAGTACATTTGTTTTATTAGTATTTCTTTATTCATTTGTTCTTCATGTCCAAACTACTCGTATCTCAAAGTGCTCTTTTTGATCTTTCTCAAGACATCAGTGTTTAGTTAACATTCATTTCTGATCATCTTTATTCTATATTCTGTCATACATTGTCTGTATTATACTCCTCATCTTTTTTCACTTTAATTTTTCACTTCCTCGTTTCACTCTCATACTTCAAAATTATTACTTAAATCCTGTTGTGAGCATGTCATGGTCTTACTTAATACATCAGCCTTCATTCATCAGGTAGTTCATATACATACAAGTTCAGATGCGTGAAAGTATCTTATATCATGGCCGCAACCCCTAACATATGTATTTTAAATCTGTCAATAAAAGTAGGTTAGACTCCCGAGTTAGAGCGCTCTTGAATAGAGTTTGCTTTTTTAATGGTGCTATAGAAATTTTAAATCTGTCAATAAAAGTAGGTTAGAACCCCGAATTAGAGCGCTCTTGAATAGAGTTTGCTTTTTTAATGGTGCTATAGAAACTTTACTTTTACTATAATTAATGTTACGCGTTTTATTTGAAATCCATTAATTATGGATTTTCACAAAGTTACGCCTGAGCTATTCAATATAAATTTTACGCGTGAGCTATTGTATATAAATTTTATGCCTGAGCTATTGCGTACAAATGATTAATTGGTCAAATAAATAAAGTGATCCGCAAAGAAATGCCGAAACCTCTGAAAAACCATAAATACGTCAAATTTTGATTCCCCTGTGTCAAAATTTGGATTCATACACTCCAAATAGCAACGGCCCTCAGACAGAATACCTCAGGTGCGAAATATCATTTGAATTATTTATTGCGACGATATTGCTTCAATAAATCGAATAAAGATTCAAGAATCCGATCCATTCACCTTGAATAGGTGAATTCTTATACCTTTTTTCGCTGTCAACATTCCTCATATTAATTTTTTATCCAGTGATTTCGTTTTAAAATCATCTTTTTTATCATAGAGATGAATCTAGCTCTAGTCTGGAGATAGCAGACTCGAAAAATAATTATATATTTTATTCCTAAAAATGTTTAACGAATGTATATAGGTATATCTACTTAGAAAAAGATACGGAGAATTAGATGTTCTCTTTAACCTAGTTAACAAGAAATCTGTATTTCGACCCGGGGGCTATGGGATCGAGTTTCGCTGGAACTCAGTTTTTTTAATAAAGGTTTTCAGTCTAATTTCCACCTAAAGCCTCATAAAAATCAATAATTCTACAAGGTTGTATTGTATACAAAAAAGTGTTATAAATTATTCGTTCGGCTCTACTATAGCTGTTATTTGTTTAATGATAGTGAGCTAGAGCGCCCATAAATAAAGTTAGAGACCAGAACAAACAATTACCGTATTAGCCTGACTATAAGGCGAGGTTCTTATTTAAAAAGGCGACACTTAAATAGGGTAGGTCGCCTTATATTCGAGTCACAAACAGTGTGTGTAACAATAAATTCACTATTCGCGATTAGCGAAATGGCAACATTGTAATGAGAGCGTTTAAAAGGCGTTATTATTTACACATAGCCTGTGCGTAGTAATTTCTTACACTTTTTTAAACATATTTAGTGATAATTCTTGGTGGAATGACTTCACAACTACAAGTTTTGGATGTGCTTGTGAATAAGCCATTTAAAGATAACTTGAAAAAACAGTACTCAAACTGGTTGATATCCACTGATATCCCTTAAAATAAAAAAAGCCCTCTGTCACTAATCTGTGTGAGTGGATCCTGCAGGCCTGGTGGAATAAAATTTACAGTAAGACCATCATCAATGGATTTAAAAAATGTTGCATATCCAATAAAATGGACGGTACTGAAGATGATATTTTGTGGGAAAATATGATTGAGGATTCCGAAGACGATAATATTATTGAAGATGAGACTGATGCTAAGGAAGCTACCTATATAGCCATATGTGAATCTAACTGATCTGATTAGCTACTGTAGTTGGACTTTTTATTACTTCTTTTCCTGTTTAAACATGTACTTCACTATTATCTGGGTACATTGTTTTAATAAATATTTTTCGTTAAACATTTTGCATTTTATTTTTCATAATATTATAATGGTGAGAGAATTTTTTTTTCTTCATAAAGCAGATTAAAAATTGGGGGTCGCCTTATAATCAGGGTCGCCCTATAGTCGGACCAATACGGTATGTCAGATAAGTGGCAGTCCCAGCGGGCGTAAGGAATAATCAACTTGTGGAAGATCCAACGATGAAATTGTTACGATTTTCTCTGCCCTGTATATCTGTTTTTAAACTACATTTTCTTTGTATGGTTTAAGTTAGAAAATGATTCAGTTAAAGAAATTTGTAGCAAGTTTTCTTAGGGTCTGTCTTAATATAAGAAAATTAACTTTTAAAGAAGAATGAGATAACAAAATAGATTTTGAAATACGTAAGAAGACATCAGTAATCAACAAAAAGTCTGGAAACTCGTTTGAAACTTTGTTAAGATGTGTTTTAAAATATCCTCGTCTATTTGTACGGTAAATTCAAAGAAAACTCAACAAATTTATTTGTTTCGTAACACACGCCACGTTAGCAAAAATAAACAAAAACTTTATTTCGCACAATATAGACAAAATACCCTTGTTTTAGATAAGATCACAGAATCAAATGTTCCCATTTGGAACGTTTATAATCAGATTATTTAAACGAAAACTAAAATGAGGACAATTTGGGCAGAACAAAAAAAAATTTAAAGTTTTTTAAATAAGTTTAGACCAATGTCATTATTGGTATCCTTAAACATTTACGGCACTGTCACTCGTAGATATACAACTTTTTCAAATTATATTTCATTTTTTAAAACTCTACATAAGAACTGGAGTAATGTCACAGAGATACGAGTGATGATCAAAAAAGACAGATGAAGATGACGACCTCCCGGTTGATAAGATGACTGTCTTCCAGGAGTTGCGGGTTTGAATCTCGTTGGGATCTAATTTTTTTTAAAGTGTTAGTCGGTTTAATATTAAAATTGATCTCTTTGAGGATGGGGATGTTTTTTTTTTAATTTTAAGTTGTATGGTGTTGAAGCGTGGAGACTCACTGAAACAATTACTGAAACGATTAGAATGGTTATAGTTTACAAAACCTAAGTCTAGAGATTATTTCGTTTAAACGATTAGCTCATGCTAGATAGACAGTATGAAATGAAACAGTGATGAATCCGATAAAGAAATCGAAAGAGATTATCAAAATAAAGTACGAAAGCTGCAGTATTATTCAGGGAAAATAGAAGGCAGACTAGGATCTGACACGTAGCAAACTTCACAGCTGAAATATCTGAGAAAGGGGTTTTGCGAACTAATTACAATTTACTCTTTAAAGAAATATCGACATCCAAGAGAGTTAACCAAGTTGGATTCGCAATGACATTCTTGTCGTTAAATAAACTAGTACCATATAAAATTAAGCAATACTTATAGCTGGAAATAATTAAAATAAGTCAGCGAAGGACCTATCACGTTATGTCGTCATTATTTTGCGTGCTTATAAATCTTAATTCTCTTTTAACCCTCCGTCGGGCGCAATACTAATCTTAACACGTTCGGGCGCAACTCATCTGTGAGATTAAAAATTTAATTTCTGCTTACGCTTAAAGGAAAATAATCAAACTGAACTTTTCACTCAAACGTGATTATATATTATAACATTTGTGCATTTCTTTGCACTTTTCAATAACAACATTTTTAATTTTCTCATATTGTTTTTTCTCAAAATAGAAAATAACTACATTATTACATTCTCAGTCTTTTATTGGCAGCTTATCAACACAACTAATGCAATTTAGTAACATCACATTTTTTTTCAGTAATTTAAGACCCACAACAGGTTTGTAAAAAAGATTAAGCACAATAAAAAGTATGTGGAATGAACTGTCACATCTTCATAAGGTAGGTGTTTATGTGACGAAAATAAAAGCAATAACTTAACATTAGAGAACACTAAGCTAGCACTTTTTCAAACATAATTTAGAATGTAAAATTCAAATTCACTTGTGATCATAAAACGTCTTCACAAAAACAAATGGGAGAAATCAAAATATGATTAGAAAGTTATTCCTAATCAGGCTCACGCTGAACATTTTCAAAAACATTCTTATAACAATTTTCACACACCATGCGTGCATGTTTGTATTCATATAGTAAATAACGATCAATATCATTGAATTGGGGGCTACAACATAGATATACGAACTATTGCAGGTATATAAAAAGAAATACTGAGGAAAAAAAATCGAAATTTCGGAAATCAAAAATACTTACGTAATAGGATGCAACTCATCCAGCAGATTAAAACGTCCATCACGGAGATCAACGGCGCACTAGAGAAATAACAAAGATACCCTTGTGTGAGGGGTAGGGAGTCAGGAAGCTACTATAAGCCCCTTCTCTTTGTCGGTAAATCTCGCCCATTGGCACGAAAAAAACTAGGTACCTCATCTCACAGATTAGATGCGCCCGCCCAAGGGTTATATCTTCGCGAAAAAATCAATTTACTTTCTGAATACGGACGTTGTCTTCAATCAGGAGATGAGAGACTCCTTTGCATACCAACACACCACACCTCATTTTGCACTTCTTCATTTGCGGTCCACTCTGCGTGACTGTGGATCGAACTTACAAGAATTATCTGATGTGCACTATCCTTCAAAAGATAATTTAAAAAACATGACGGTACTCAAACTCCCTGTCATCCTTATTTTCCTGCTTCCCTTTTTTATCATGTTACGAGTTATTATCTTCCAGTTCTAATATTACTGTTTCGAGATTTGACATTTTTTACATGAATTGAAATAAGCATTTTTTCCAAAATCTATCATGGATTCGGAAGAAGTTTTTATATAGCAACAAGCCGATCAGTTATAAAATATGTAAAGAATATAAATAAAATTTTAACTTCTCATGGATATTTTTTTTATAATTTTTTGAAATTTAATAAAAATACAAACAGTTTCCGGTTCCTTGTATCTAATCAACTTTATCTCATAGCGTCGAAGATGGAATACCGAATCAGAAATCAATAGGAAAGACTGGGGGAAATTTTCGTATTCCTTAAATAGAACTCATATTTTTTTCTAGCTAAGCATATACAATCAAATTTTCTCACATCGTAGATTTACAATAATATAAATCTAATGAATTAAAAGTTTTTTTCAAATTGAATATCGACAAAACAGAGTAAAAGTGGATATCAAATAAATTAATATGAAATAAAACCATCCCAGATGAGCAAATATAATTGAAGAATTTCTGAAACAGTTGTAATTAATGGACGCCTTGTAGCTTGAAACACTTTTGAATATTACATTTAAAACTCGAGAAACTATCTTGGTGCAACATATTATACAGGTGCTAGTTATAAGTAATTAGTTGGAAGGATTGTTATCTAGTTAAAGTACGTAGGCGTTAATTTTGTCTTAAAAATGATATATTATGATTATTTAAAATAAAATGGCATACAGGAAATAAAAATTAAGTTAGTTTATAGTTATAATATACTATATAATATATGTTAATTTAGATTAGTTCTTAAGATATAAATGTGTACATAGGTATGGCATTTGGCAAATGTTTGTACTATATATTACTTTGATAAATACAAAATAAATAAAAAGCATGTGCTAGGAAACTGTTTTGTATACTAAAACCCATTTTGAACACTTCGATTCTGTCTCTTTATGTCTAAGAGATGTTCTTTCGAAGAGAACTAGAACTCTGAGATGGATTCGTTTTCATCGAAGAAATCGTTTTGTTCCGAATCGATTCAATGGGATGGTGTATTATGACGGCTATGTTTTGCTCTCCCATTGAGTTGTCATGGTCTGCCTCTTAGTATATATGGGTGGCACGTGCAGCTTTAGGAAGCACTTGAAGACGACCGTTTATGGGAGATCTAAATTTATGATCATTTAAACAATATACTAAACTTTAAGCCGAATGTGCGTATTACTTCCATATATCGGAAGATCTACAAAGGTTTCTTTACAATTCTTCTTACCTCGGTGAGTTTTCTGCGGTTTTCTTACCGCATATGTTTCTCTTAACATATGCTGATGCTGAGAAGTACCTTATCTAATGACGGCAGCCACCACCTTTCTATCCCTACACACCAAAAAAAAACTTTATTTTGCAATATTTTTAATTTCTCAATAATAGAGAAGAGTATGTTCTTTTAACAGCGCTATATAAATTGTTATTTTATTATTATTATTATTATTAGAGCTCTGTTGATCTGAAGAGATCATCACTTATCCTGTGACGACCATTCTTGCAAGAATGAGACGGTAATCTATTGATCGTTGAGTTGATGTTGATTAAGTATTGAATTTATAATGTACTATTACTTTCGAATTAGTGTTTAATTGATTTGGTGAGGTGCGGTCAGCTAACTAGGAAGGGCCCGATGTCGTGTGATCAATTGTGTATGTTGTTGATTTTTTTTAAATCATTTTGTTTCGTGTACTTCTTTATTTGTGTATTATTTCAAAGAGTTTAATTATGTTGATGTGTCTTTTTATTTGGTTTGGTCATATTGTTATAAATTGTTTTTCTTTTCTTTCTATTTTAAATTTTAGAATTATTTTATAAACATTGTAAATTAAGCAAACACTATTTTTTTAAATAATTTTGTAAGGTACATTGTACCGTTGAGAAAAAAATAAAATGAATTGTGTAATTTAGAATATTCTTTGTGTGCTATATGAAATATAATTCCTTAACACGTTCAGTGCTGAACACACGCCTCGCATCCACGACCAAGGTCTGAGTGAATGTGATGGAATGTAGCCTGAACGAGTGAACTTGTTCTCGCTAAATAATTTAGTTGTAATAATTGTTATCTAGTTATAAGTAGTATGTAGGTATTAATTATTTCTAAGAAATCATATATTAAGATTATAAAAAATAAAAATAAAATGACATGTAGGAAAATAAGATTAAGTAAGTTCATATATTAAAATATTATATATAATTAAGATAAGTTAAGTAATAAATAGGTATATAGCTATAGCCTTGACAAATATTTGTACAATAAATTACTTTGTTTAATAAAAAAAAAGAAAAAAAAAACACGACTCGCATGTCGGCAAACAGTATGTCAAATTTCAAGAAATTCGCCATACAAAAATATTAAATATATGATTTTTTCGCTTTTAAGTTGACTTGTATTTTAAGTAATTGTTAAATAAATATAATTGGTATGATAATGTGACACGATGGTCGCTGGTTTTCTCAGAATTGACAGTCATAAATCTTCTCAGATACACTTAGGGAGAACGGAAATATTTGCTCTTGGATAGTGAACTCGGATGCAAAACCCTACCTAAATATATTACAATTAAAATTGTTTAACTGTTATATGTATATTTGTTAATTATACTCGTAGTTGCATATGTCCATCTGTCACAATATAAGATTAAAAAAATATTAAATTAAAAAAAAAAACATTTTTATTTCAGTATTAGTGGTCCGCGAAAAAAAAATCCTTTTTTTACCGGTCCACAGGCCTAAAAAGGTTGGGGAACACTGCTCTAAACGATGATCTATAAATTGTCCTTTTATTTATATTAATTCAAATTCATTTAAAAACTAATTTAAGAGAAATATAGCATAAAAGTTTACTTTATCATTGAAAATAATTATTATATTATTCAATAAAAGTGTATTCCTACAGTGTTTTCGTTATCATGAAGCAGATTGAAGCTTTTATTTTAAATCATTATCTGAAGTCAGCCGATCTTGATATGAAGTTACTCAAATTTTATAAACTCGCTAATAATAAATCAAACCGCGTAGCAGTGTTTAGCTAGACGCTAATTATGCTAAATACTTTTACAAGGAAAAAAATAAAGATCTAAGTAAATAGCACGCAATTTTTATTGCGTGTTTCATTTAATCGAACAACACCAGCGTGTAATTATTTTGGCTGAGTTTATGACCTGGAACAATCTTCCTCGCGGTGCGACCCAATTGTGGCGTTTGTTTCTGCAGTAAGTCCACGTGATACGGTTCATGACACTTCTTCTCTAACATCGATAATGAGAACATTATAAATTCGGCAGCCTTAAAATTAATCTGTTATGTACGACACAGTTTCTAAATTATTTAATGGTCAACAACATAATCTATTTAAGGGACACTAAAATTACATTTTCTATATAATTATTTAAACACTTCATTGACGATCTCCGTTGCCTAGTTGATAAGATACTTGTCTTCCAACTTGACGGTTCGCTTCCCGTTGCAATCCAGATTTTTAAAAAGGTTTCCAGTCTCATTTTCTCATAAAAACAACTTAAACATCTTTTGGGTTGGTTGGAATAGATTTCCGCAAGTTGTGCAGTATACAACGAAAGTGTTATAAAATATATTCGTATAATGTACAATTCAGCGAGTTTATTGTCATATGAAAATCTTTTGAATGCAAATTGAAAGAAAATTCAGTGCTTCAGATGAAAAAATGAACATTGAAATGGTTCGACGACGTAGCGTTAATGAATTATTCCCTTTATTTCCTATCCCCATTCACTTTGTTTCCTATCACTACACGCCGTTCGATATCCTTCTTAACTTATCTAATATCTGAGAAAATACTACCTAGATAGCAAAATCATTCAACGTGTTTTTATCTTCCATTGCTCATCTACATATCGCGTTTACTTTTCCTCTCACACTTTTCTAACATCATGCTTTTGAATTTTCTAGTATTCTTTCTCAGAACTTTCTCTTTACATCCCTCATACAATTCACTTATCAAACTATAATTATTCTTCATTCTCCGCTAACACTATCATATCATCAACATAAAGTAATCCACACCTATCACCCATATAAATTATTTGATCACATAAAATGTGAGTCTCAAGACTAGTTATAATTTATTTGATCTTATAAATGTGAGTCTTAGATCTAGCTATTATTTATATGATCAATAGGTAAGTTTCACAACTTATAATTTATTGGAGCAAGTAAAATGTGAGTTTAACAACTAATTATGATTTATATCACATAAAATGCGACTTTCACAACTAGTAACAATTTATTGTATCACGTAAAATCTAAGTCTCAGAACTAGTTATAATTTATTTGATCACATAAAATATGAGTCTCAAAACTAGCTATAATTTATCTAATCAATAAATAGGTGAGTCTCACAACTTATAATTCATTTGTTCAAATAAAATGTGAGTTTAACAACTATTTATAATTTATATCACACACGTGTATGAGTTTCACAACTAGTTACAATAGCGAGTTTTAGAACTTGTTATAGCTTATTTGATCATGTAAAATACAATGAACACAAGTAAATTTTTTCGACATTAATTAGTCAGCCACGTATGATAATAACATTCTGGCGCTAGCACTTTCTGTATTAATTTATTCACAGAATTTCCAATCCACTAAGTAAATGCCACCTCGAGCCACTAATGTGCGGATTTCTTGAATCCGTACCATACTCTTTGAATAAACATGAACACGTAAATTTAAACATAATTAACCAGAACCGGAATTAGAGTTATTAGCTTTAATATTCACTGTTTAACACTTTTATACAAATTCGAGTATATCTGGAGGATTTATTATTTTAAAACAATTTCTTAAAATATGAGGACATTTATTATAAACTTGTCTCTAATCGTTTTCAGTTTGATAATAAAGTTTAAAGTTTCAATGAATTAACGATGTAAAGTTAGTATTTATATTTGATAAAAGTTTATTTTCCAAATTTTAATAATACGAGCTTTATGTGATTGCACTTTTAGAATATGATCTGCATTTTTAATTAGTATAATCATTTTTTTACTCCTTGTTTAGGAATACTCATATTTTGACGCATGATCATTTTAAAAATCAATCAGCTTGTGCTTTATAATTACTATTTGTATCCATGATCGTGTGTATAAAAATAATATTTTAGAAAAGTAACAAATATTAAAATAAAAGATAAATCTCAAAGAAAATAAAGAAAGCGATATAAATTATGT
The DNA here is from genome assembly GCA_949825065.1 of Odontocerum albicorne. NCBI lineage: Eukaryota > Metazoa > Arthropoda > Insecta > Trichoptera > Odontoceridae > Odontocerum > Odontocerum albicorne. Next base: position 31,286,905 of record OX463849.1, on the reverse strand, counting down.
GGAAGTTAACAACGATAAGTATTTTTATTTATTTATTTACATACAAATGCACATAAGACAAGTGAAAATAAATACTTATCACAAATACAAAATATGAGTATCAGAACTAGCCATAATTTATTTGATCAATAGTGAGTCTCACAACTTATAATTAATTTGATTAAGTAAAACATGAGTCTCACCACTAATTATAAATTATTTGATCACATAAAATATGAGTATCATCACTAGTTTAAATTTATTTGATCAAGTAATACGTGAGTAATTTACAACGCAACAGTGTCTTTTACGAAGCAAATGCACACAAGACAAACAAATATTGGTACATAAATTTTTTGACAAAATTACAAAACCTTATATTAAACTAACGTGTCGATACAAAAGAGCAATAATAATAATTTCAAGGTAATTGTTTAAATTTATTTTATAGGCATATTTAAATTCAATATAATATAGGTTGCATATATTTTAAGATAAATAATACTTTGTTAGTTTATTTTAAAGAATGTAGCCCATTTATTTGAGCCAAGAAGATTGTTGGTAAATCGAACCGAGTAAAAAACATCGTTATCGCAATTATTGGTAACTTTCGTAGCATAATTGGTAAAACGTACGCTTTTCTTTGGTTTTCAATTTTGCCTAATCTGGCATAGTTCAGAGTTCATCAACGAGGTTACTGTAATATTTCCACGTACAGCAATACATTTCTAGTTACATGCTTACTGCTGTAATTCTAACCCCGAAGGCTTGATTTATGGAACCTAGGAAAATTTTATACTTTAATATTGTCTCCTTGCCACGTTATGTAACCATATACAACACAAAACATGAACCACGATTCTACGAATAGTTGATTTATTATTGGAAAAATTTGGCACATTTTCTCAATAAAATATTTTGACTTGTTTATTTACGTATATGTGGCCTAGTTGATAAGACGACCTTCATGGCCTAGTCGGTAAGACACCTGCCTCCCAGTCTGAGGTTTGAGGGTTCAAATCCCGCTGGAACCCATTTTTCAACGAGGATTCCAGTATGGTTTTCACTTTCTGGTTGGTTGGAAGAGATTCCCACGTGGCATTACGCCCACCAGGCTGTACTTTATACAATAAAAGTGTTATACAATGTAAGTTTGCATTATTTTTTTTACAAAAACCTTATATTACACTTGTGGTCTGTTATCATATATCATAGACTGTCTCTCTAATGATGCTGATTCTCAACAATTAATCCATTTTTATAGAGATCTTTTTGGAAGATGACTGCCAATGAATGTTGCATGCATTGACCATCTATACAAATCTTGTACTCTCCTTGCTTTCCACGTAGACTCGTTAGTTTCTTCTGCAATTTCTGCTTCGTCTCACAATATATTTTACTTACTTCTCGGATATTGGAGATTCTTAGTGTGTTCCTTGCAATCGCTGTTGGAGTTTTCATTTCATAAATTCAAATATACTTTACTTTTGTATTATCTGCTCTAGATTCTATTCCATAACTCATAATTGACATCAATTGATCAAATTTGACCTTATTGTCTATTTTTTTCTTCATTTATAAATGACAAGACATTTTATAAGCACATAATTTATGAAAAAACAACGTGTAAATTAAAGTGGGCACACAAAAATACAGATCTGGACTTGTTGCTTTTCATTTGTCGTATCGTCCGTAAATTAAACTGTTGCTTGTATTTCGTTGAGGACATAAAGTGTCTTTCAAATTTAGCGGTTTTTTTAATTCTTGAATAAAACACAGATGGCGTCACAAACTTGTCTGGGTTTTGGGACATTTGAGAAGTGTAATGTATGACATTTATAAAAATGGAGTCGTATACAATACAACAACGCACTCAAATTGTTGAATTATTTTATGTATTGTAATCTTCGGAAACGGTGATGTTAATTAGCCACCAAGATCATGTGATTTGACACCGTTGGACTATTTTCTCTGGGGTTACGTGAAAAGTCAGGTCTATAAGAATAACCCTCAATCAATTCCTGAGCTGAAAGGCAAAATGATTAGCGTTATTGGTGAGTGAGAACCGCAATTATGCCAAAATTACATCGAAAATTTTGACAAAAGAGTAGACATCTGTGGAGCTACAAGAGGTGGACGTTTGTCGGATACTATTTTTTTGTGTATAAATGTCATACATTATACTTCAATGACCATAAAAAGTTTTTTGAAATCAAAACAAATTGTGTTTTATTAAAGTATTTAAAAAAATTGAATTAAAAAAACCGCTCAATTTGAAAGACCCCGTTACAAACTCTCATAAACTTGATAAACAACGAGGCTCAATTACACGTATGTTTCACACGAGTAAAACCTCGCATACTTCGTCATTCCAGGCATTCTTATATATTTGTGATTTAAACCCCAATCCTTGAAGCATCCGGAGACAGCGGCTTTGTTTACAAGATTTACTTATGGAGATTACTTTATCTGAGTAGATTGACACCTGTATACTTTCATTTCGTCACTCGTTCAATAGGTTTGTTATCAAACATAAGTTAGAATTTTTAAGAGTGAGTATACATAATTAGAGTTCTAGCAAAACATAAAGACCTTTACACATACATTCAAAATTGTTTCTATAGTACGTACAATGCATCAGTGTATTGAGCTCATTCTAGTCTGTAATTGGTCACTCGTCCGTCTTTGCTCTCAACTACAGTATAACCCGAAAGTATTTAATGGTTTTATTTTCAAATTTAAAAAAATGTGTTCAAAAGTTGGACGTGGTTTTCATTTAAACAAACAATCGAAAGATATAAAAGCGAATGTGTAAGAACATTTTAGGCCATTTAATGCTGAAAAAAAACATTGCATTGTGAAGTTTCAAAAGTAATCGGAGTGTCCATTAGTTCAATTAAACGCATCGATAACGAAAAAAATAAGAATAAACTGAATTAATAAATAAACTATTAGGGTTAATCATGTAATGGAAAATTATGGTGAATACAAAAAAATAGAGCAATTACGAAAGATAGGCAGTTACAAATAATTAAATTACATTTATATGACATAAGAATTATCAACACAAATCACTATAATTATACATTACTTATCTACATAGTTATTTTATGACGCGGTGAATTGTTAAACAAAAAAAATTTAATAATAGAGATATTTTATTTTTTTACAATAATTAGGTACATTAAAAAATATATATATTTTTTACTAAATCTACTTTTGAACCATCCTATACCCGAAGGTTTCTATATTTTGCTAGAACTCTACCATATATGATAAACTATTTAAAATGAGTAAATATAAAATTTTATTGTTCGTTTTACTTCGAAATATGAATATCTGAGATTTCATAATAAATAAATAAATTCACATTAAATTTTATTCTTAAACCGGTTCTGCCTTTACTACACAAATCGTTGACACAATGGAAATTCAAGCGATAACATAAATTCAAGCTTGAAACATTAGATTTTACCTTTAAAAACAATACCGAAATTTCGGTGACTTGTTTACTTTTCAGTTCATTTAATTTAATTTTTGAACATAACCTTTAGGCAGAACCTCTTAATAACAATCCAAACTATTGTTTACATCGCGAGAGTACTCTAAACTTTTTCAAAAGCATTTAAATAAATTTAATGTAACATTAAACACAATTGTCAAAATTTCGTCTCCATTTAATGATAACTGAGATTTGAAATAAAGTTTATTTTAAACGGTTTTTATCCTCATACAGATCGTTAACACGCATATATTTGACAGGTGTTCTAGAGTTTAGTTCATCGATATAAACCACCTCATATTTCTACTATAGTGAGTATTAAAAATATTCGATATAGAAACAGTGCCTCCCTATTTTACTGACTAAAATAGTTTTCTGTTTTATCATGATTAAATCGTTGAACAGTGTTAATTACAATTTCAATCAATATTAATGTGGTTAAAGCGTAGTATCCGAATATATTCTGACCCAGCTATGTATATGACAGTAGGTTATAAAAGAATAATTATGGAATAACTGTATTAGAAATGAATTTTCTAAGCAGAATCATCAAACAATATAAAATCATAATACAATACTTACGACCATGTGTGACATAAGGTGCTGTCATAGTTACGGTTCAGTAGTTATTATTCAATTAATGTCATATTTAGAACATTTTTATAATTCAAATATTAATTGACAGCTGTCATTTCTTGATTTGATTATAAGACATAAAAAACAATTACAAATATTGTACTTATTAAGAAAAGATGACTAGGCTGTTACTTAGAAATATATTTGTATTAAAACGAGTAAGCAATTTATAATGAGTGAGGTTGTTTGATTCTTCTATCGATTATAATGTAATATACTTGTAATATAATATTAGCACATAATTATTTCACATACAAGTCTCATTAACTTCATTTTGTTGCTTTAAAGATTTCGGGTTTCATTCCGGAAATGGATAGAACTCCTAATTTGAAAATTAATTAATAATAAAAGTTTTTGATTGTTTCTGTTAGACAACATTTAAATTTAAAGTATAATAAACTTATTATGTATGGATCATATGAAAAGATGGCTGCAAAAATAGCTGAAGATGTTAAAAGGAAGAGACGATCGCGTCAATCACAACACGCAAGCGAAACACTAGAGAAGCAACAACATAAAGCAGAGCAAAAACAAGCCCCACGTCATATTGAAAAAATCTTTGATGGGTTATTATTTATTAAGTAAAAAATGTTCAAATGGTTTACACGTATTGAGAAAATTAGTTGTGAGAAACTAGCTTAGCAAATAAGCCTGTTTGATATGAATGGAGAATGAGGAAAAGGTTGACTGAGAGAATAATAAAAGATGGATAGAATTGTTTAACTAAGATAGAGTTAAGATATATAAGAAAAAAGAGAATATATAATGGATGCATTGATTTAAATGGGACAAAAGCTGTCTGCTTGAATAGGGAGGTTTGGATATAGGTTTATATTATTTTCCTTCACTAAAAAGGATATGGTCTAATAATATTTATTTATTATCTTGAGCTCAACTTCATCTAATTTAAAAAATAATCTTTTCACTTTGTGGTGGCATTAAATATTTTATTACAGTAAACATACTTTGTATTTCACTTACATTTGTAACATTACGAGTTAAATAGTTTCAAAGCCTAGAGGCTTCTTTGTCGGAACTCAACCTAATCAGGTCACTATTGAAATCTCTGAACTCTAGCTGGAATAAACACAGATTTAAAATCAGAAAGCAAATAGAGAATTATAAGTCTTGAATGTAGATTTTAACGTCAGAAACTAACTACATAAGTTAAAATTCCAGTGTTATCAGCTTCATGACCAATAAAAACTTGTGTCGTAAAAGTTTAATATCGGAAAAGTCTCGAGATTCCAATATTTTTTTCCTTGCGTCATTCGTTTCCCACAGCATTAAAGCGATAAATACAGACAATAGATATCCAGAGAGAAACGAAAGAAAAAAGCTATTAAAACAGACAAAATTATAAGTGACAATTCTATAGAGATCCAACTATAGCTCAAACGAGATAGATCTTCTTAAATCTTGATTATTTCTATCGAATTCTTTCAGTACCTTTATTATTTTCGTTCCTTTTTTCCAAATAATTCTTATAAAGAATATCATTACGAAGAAGAAAGGTTTCAGTTAACATAAGCTGATACATGTTAAACAAAATTTAGAAATATAGTTTAATGAAATTTTTCAAGTCAACCTGGAAATGGTATGACAAGTAGATTGCCATGGAAGAGATCGGAGTAAGCTGATTGAGTGACGGCGTGAGAAGATGCTAGGCTTAACTGAATATAGATGGAATAATTGATCAGAGGTACAGAAAATTAGAGTTCTACTGAAGTATGAGAAATATATACAAAGGCTTTCAAGAATTTAAAAACCTTAATCTAATCTAGTAAAATTATCGCGCGTGTAAATGCTGTAAGTGAGCATTCAAAAATGTTAAATATGCGCACACCGGCGGAGCGATGCGCTTGCTCATCGTGAAGAACGTTGTCACCGAGCGATACGCTACGTCTCTAACGCAAGAGCTAGAAGAAGAAGAAGCAGAGCAGAGAACAGATTATATGCCATCCGTTATACATATTTGATTTTATTACAATAATATAACTATAAACTATTAAAAAGTTTTCGGATTTCAATAAAGAATATTCAGTTTAAGTATGTTTACCAATGGTTATACCAAAAAAAGTTCCAGGGTAAGTAGGAATGAGTCACAAATTGTTTTAAAAATGGATACAAGTGAATTGCAATAAATTAAAGGGTTACGTCTCTACCACAAATAAAAACTAATAATAATCGGAAATGCATTTATACACTCTTGTGTATATCGACTGACTTTTAAGCATATTACAAATATAAGAAATGATAAAAACTTATCAATAAAATGAACTAAATATGATAATTATAAATTCTTGATTTAAATTGTGTAGAAAAAAAAATAATTGTCAGTTTTTGAAAATACCTTCACCCATCATGTTCCTATTGGAGTAGGCAGAGAAAACCGACCTCTTCTTCGTTTTACTCTGGCACACATATTTTCCCATTCATACACCTCGTCTTGCATACTATGCTATTATAAAATATTTCACACTTTCAGAATTTGATTAGTTTTGTGGTGCCCCGTTTTTTACCACTTATATGTATAATTTATGTACATTCATTCTTCAACGCGGTCGAATCATCTGAATGCTCTTTTCTTCATCTTAAGCTTTACATTTTCTTGTTATTCGCATTCATTTCTAATATTCTCCTTTCTTAATTTGTCATGCATAATATGTCTTTCCATATTCCCCCATTCAATATGCATAATGTGTCTTTCCATGTTCCCCCATTCAATATGCATAATGTGTCTTTCCATATTCCCCCATTCAATTTGTCACGCATAATGTGTCTTTTCATATTCCCCCATTCAATTTTTCTTTCCAATCCCACACTTCTCCAGATCATTGGAAGTAAGAAAAAAAACGTTACGTGTGATTTCTTTCCATTTCTCTATTTTAATTAGTTCTTTTATTCTCATTGTCCACTTCTAAAAAATCTCCCCTTGTTTAAGTGTCGCAAATGAATCGATTTCAAACTTAGTCTGTTTATATTGAAGTCCCTTAGTGAAATTTCACCAAAACATCTTTCGACTCTGTGTCTATAAGACGTTCTTTGTGAGAGAAGCAGAATTTTGAAGTCGATTTCTTTTTCATCTAATAAATTAATTGTTCCAAATCAATCCATTAGGGCACGTTATTATGATCAAGCTTTTGCCGTTGCTTGTCTTGTGGCGTGAAATGATATGTTTCTAAGTGCCAGAGATGTGATTGACGTGTGTAGCTTTAGGAAGCACTTTAAGTCAATCTTTTTGGGAGGTCATCAAAAGTGATGAGGGAATTCTAACCTTGAGTTGATCATGACAAGAGTTTGACGTCTAAACAACGCTGTATAAATTATAATTGTATTACTTATACTATTATTTCAGATGTTTATTTAGACTTTCATTTTTGCTGTTTGTGTTTAGCCCAAAACTCCATAACTTCTGTCTTGTATAATAATAAATACATTCAATAAATCATTTATTAGCAATCAACCTACTTATTTTTTACTGAAAACTTTTATAAATATAAACATTCCAATAACGTGTCTGTATAATTAAAGTATCCAGAAGATTCCAATAAAGTCCCTACAATATATTACATTTAGTATCCAGTAGGTTTCAAACTCTCCTATTGTGACATAATCATTTCACATCTCTACATCTTAATCACATCATTCTTTTAACCTTTCACTCACATTTACTCTGTTTATTCAATTTGTTAGTCTCTCTTTATTTGTTTGTTCAACAATTAGATTCTCAAACCATCTAAGAGTGCTCTTTTTTATCTTACTTAATATACATCAGCCTAAAGTTCACATTCATCCTTAATCACTTCATGCTATATTTTATCAAACACAGTTGCCCCGTGTACTCTTCTCAGTCCATGTATTTCAACAACATATGTTGACGTACAGTTTATAAAATTAAAATAGCAATAGCTTCAATTTTCAGACAGTTGAGAAGTAGTTTAGGGCCGTCAACGATATGCATACCCGTATAGTGATCTATGATGCAGAAAAAGAATAGCGTCAACCAAATGTTACCTAAGAAAAAAAAATCTCGGAATACTTGAACCAATCTAGGTAAATACAAATCTCGGAATACTTGAACCAATCTAGGTAAATACAAATCTCGGAATACTTGAACCAATCTAGGTAAATACAAATAAAAGACTAGAGATGTAAAAGCCATAAAGCAATTTCAAAATAATCTATCGGATTTGTTGGACGCCAAACGTCAAACTACCGTCTACAATAAAACAATAAAGTATCCACTTTTATAGAGTTTTCTTTTAAATTGAGATAAACGAAATGTCGCATTACCGCCCACGCTATCACAAGGGACGAATTATGTAATGTTGGCCTCATAATGTTTACATGGTTTTTCTTTTTAAAGCACGTTATATAATATTATCACTTCTAAAGTATATTTTCCTTTACATCCCAATTTTCGGATTTCTTATACATATAAAAATCGTAAATCTAAAATTAACTAACAGAGATCTTATTTTCCTCGAAAGGGTGTGGTGCTGATTGAAACGTATACGGAACGATCATAATAGATGACCTCCGTGACCTAGTTGGTAAGACGACTGTCTTCCAATCCGAATCACTGGTTCGATACCCGTTAGAACCCTGTTTTTTTATTAAAAGGATTCCAGTCTGGTTTTCGTTTAAGGCCTCTTTTAGATATTTCTGGGTTAGAAGATATTGTCACATGACAATAAGCCCGCCAGGCTGTACTGTATTCAATGAAAGTGTAATTGAATTCGATTCAATACAATAAATTTATCATGAGTGGAAATTAAACGAAGTACTATATCTAAATGGAAGTGTAGTTTTGCACGACAAACCATGCAAAATATCGTCGATGAGTCTTCTTCATGGTCCTTCTGTGGGAGTTTTACTTTCCTATGAAGCTCGAATGCGTTCATTACGATTCTCTGAATCGGTCATAGTCTGGTTTTCGAACTATTTAAAGGGAAGACAACAATCCTGTAAATACCAAGAGCGTATATCTGAATGGACTGATCTCTCTGCAGGCGTTCCCCAAGGTGGAATTCTCTCTCCACTCCTTTTTTCTATATTCATCAACCCAATAACATCGTCTCTTAAATGTTCTTATCATCTGTATGCAGATGACCTGCAGATATATATTCATTTTGATCCAAATTTCTTTCACGCGGCTTTGAACAATTTAAATACGGACCTTCAATCGATCTCGGAGTGGACTGGGGAGCATGGCTTACTCATCAATCCTAAGAAGTCTCAAGCGATCCTCATTGGCAGCCCTCAGCTTCTCGGTAAATTCAACACTGACTTACTTCCTCCAATATTACTTGATGGCTCTATTATACCATTACATAAAACTGTTAAAAATCTAGGAGTGCTAATAGATAACACTCTCTCATGGCGAGATCAAATAAATGAGGTAAGCCGAAGGATCTTCTTCAGCCTTCATTCCCTTAAAGTGTTGCAAAGATTTCTACCAACTAAAACCAAAATTTTACTCGTACAATCTCTGTTCTTTCCGATTCTGGACTATGCGGACGTATGTTACTTAGATGTTACAGAGGAACAGCTGGACAAATTACAGCGTCTTCAAAATGTGTGCCTAAGATTTATTTTCAACCTACGAAAGTACGATCATATAACTTCATACCAGAAGGCATTGAACTGGTTGAATGTTACAAATAGACGCCAAATTCACATACTGTCTCTATTGTATAATATCCTTAACTGTCCCGCCGCACCCTCTTATCTCGCCGAAAATTTTCAGCGTCTTTCCAATCATGGATTAGCGCTACGCTCAAACAGAGATTGTTTATTGGCCTTTCCAGTTCACCGCTCTTCTTTTTTCACGTCGTCCTTTACTGTCCATGCAGTGAGACTCTGGAATCAGTTACAAACCAATATAAGACTCGCTCCGTCCTTGGCATGCTTTAAGAAGCGACTGAAAAAAACTCTTAATTTCTAGTCAGTAAAATAACGTGTTTCATTCCTGATTTTTCTTTTCCTTTCCTCTCCACCATCCTTTCCTTTCCTTTTGATTGATGATATCTCACTTTATATGAAAAATAGTGTTCGGGTGATTGTCCGTCTTTGTGGGGTTTGTGGGCATGTTCTCACGTATATGTTTATGGATTTCGTGGGGATGGATAGTCATTTGAATGATTTATGCGACCACGTAACTTGCTTCATTTACTTTTGTCTGGTTGGTTGGAAGAGATTGCCGCCTGGCAATAAGCCCGCCAGATTGTATTGCAATAAAAGTGTTAAATAAATAAAAATAAGCATGACGAGTTGTATAAATGTGGAGAAGACGAAATTTGTGTCCTTGGAAATAAGGGTTTGGAGATCTGATATTTCTGCTAACGCCGCAAGGGACACGGTCTGATGATATGTATATACGAGTATGTACGAGTATATATCTTGAATTTACACTTATATTTCCAAGTATTGGAAAAGAAGATACATTTCAGAGAGAAGCTATCAAAAAGTCTTGATTCATCTTATAAAATCCTTTCAGTCGAGATACATCTCCACCAATAGAGGTAGAGCTCAGACGCGAGGACATCCAATGTTTTTCAGCCTACACCCTTTTACCAAAAAATATCCTGTTTTACTCTTTCTGAAGGTTTTTACATACGGGTAAATATACAAAAGAGAATAATTTTAATAAATCATAATTGATTATACTTTTAAATACAATATTACTTTTTCTATTTACTTATCACTGTTAATCGAACAATGGCAAAATTCACAACTTGTCTCCATCTCTCCCGATTTTTGACCATTTTGAATGTAGCGCTTAAAAATTAACCTTTTAACTCCTTTAATATCCACCCATCTCATAGGACACCTTCTTCTTGTTCGTTTTCCTTCAACTATCCCCGAGATTAGCTTTGTCTCTAGATTTCATCATTTTTCTAGGAACATATGCAATATACGTTATAATCCTTTTTCCGCATGTTGTTGAAAATCTTTCAATAATCTCCAGTCAGCTGATTTTGCCATTTATCTTTATTTATTTTTATTAATTATTTAACACTTTTATTGCAAATACAATCTGGCGGGCTTCTTGTCAGGTGGCAATCTCTTCCAACCAACCAGACAAAAGTAAATGAAGCAAGTTACATGGTTGCATAAATCGTTCAAATGACTAACCATCCTCACGAAATCCATAAACGCATACGTAAGCTTATGCTCACGAACCCCACAAAGACGGACAATCACCGGAACATTCTTTTTCATATAAAGTGAGATATCATCAATCAAAAGAAAAGGAAGGGATGGTGGAGAGGAAAGGAAAAATTGGAAACGAAATATGTTATTTTACTGACTAGAAAGTAAGAGTTTTGCAGTCGCTTCTTAAAGCATGCCAATAACGGAGCGAGTCTTATATTGATTTGTAACTGGTTCCAGAGTATTAATGCATGACGATGTAAAAAAAGAAGAATGGTGAACTGGAAGGGCCAATAAAAATCTCTGTTTGGGCGAAGCGCTAATCCATAATTGGAAAGACGCTTAAAATTTTTGGCGAGATAAAAGGGGGTGGCGGGACATTTAAGGGTATTATACAATAGAGACAGTATGTGAATTTGGCGTCTATTTCTAACATTCAACCAGTTCAATGCCATCTGGTATGAAGTTATATGATCGTACCTTCGCAGGCTGAAAATAAATCAGTTCTATATCGATAAATTTATTTATAAGATTTTTTTAAATTGCCTAGAATTATAAATTATTTCAAATATGTGTGACATTTCAAAGCTATGAAAATTTATCCCCTAATTAGGGGTTAAAAAAAGCCCTCATCTATCTCTTTTCCCCTAAACTTCGAGAATTTCAATAAAAAAATCTCACACAAACAAGATGAAAAAATATAAATAATCAGTGATCTATTTCTGTATATTTTTGATAATTTAAATGGAATTTTCTTTTTAAGTTGAAAAAAAAAGTTCAATAATATGCAGCCTTCATTTTCAGGTTATCCGTAACCACAATAGTTGAAGATTGAATAAAATTGAAAGAATGAGGTTTAGGGTTCGATTCCATTTGACATTGCAGACCATGTCTGGACTTGATATGGATATTATTTCACATAAGGGTTTGAAACTGGCCGGTCTGCAAAAAAATTATAGATCATTTTTGGTGATACGTGAGGAAAAACGAAAAATAAATATCCACCTTATTACTTCGACTGAGCAGTTCGAGTATTGTACGATAGGGGGAATTGAAACCGCACTTTGCCAATTTCTTTTTGTCATTCGTGTTTTTTTGATAAACTCAGTGATGAAATTTCAGGTATTGTTTGAAGTGTTATTTTAATGAATGAATTATTCTTCTTTTAACCATGTCAAAGACACTCCTATTTCCGTCAAACATTCTGCCAGCTGGGCAGCATTGGATACTCCGTGAATTAAGGACTTCAGGAGTACTACAGTAAGTATCGTATGGACTGCTCTTCACCGCAGATTCGGATAGTTGAACCCTCACGCAACATTTCAACAAATATACCATATGTTATTCTTGGTTTTATTCCTATTAGGAGCCTTTTTACAGATTGCCAGTCTTACAGGACAATTCAGACCCTTTTACTTAGTATGCATTATTAGTTTTTCATCACGAATTTTTTTCTAAATTTCAATTGTACAGGTTGTCCCAAAATCAACCCATGGGGCTTAAAAATCTTAAAATTTCTGCATTTTTATTATTGATAAATAGTTTTATACATAATGAAAATTCACTTTCCATGGGTAATTTTCATGAATGATTTGCAACGATTTCCATGGATAATTTCTCTATGTGAATATAAGTTCTGAAAAAAAAAGGAATAAAAATTATGAAAAATGCCATGTTATGAATTTTTTTGATCTCTAGGTAACTTTTGGTATGCTAAATATTGAAGTTTAAGCTAATACACGCACGAGGGCACTTTACGAAACATCAGAAATGAAGAATTAGCTATGTATTATTGGTCAAGTTTTCAAATACAGACTAAGACGTACGAAGAATATGTAAAACATTATTGGAGGAATTGAGTCGCAAGGGGGGCACATCTGGTGAATACGGAGGCTGCGGCATCCCGAATGTGTTGATTTTGGCCAAAAATTCACGAATTAGTAGTGATCCGGTGCATTATCGTGGTGCAAAATCCTGGAGTTATTTGCTCTCAATTCTTATCGTTTTCTTAAAATTGCCTCACGCAAACTGCGTACAAAGTCAAAAAAAAAATTGTCAAATGAAAAAATCACACACGTGACAAAATGTGTTATGAATACATGTTTGTCAAATGCAAACTGTTATCCAATGTAGTTGAAAATTGAGATATACATCATAGATAGTGTCACGAACGTGAGAGAAAAAAACGGGCTATATTAAAAACAAACCCGCGAAATAAAAAAACCGATTTTTTTATTAACCCTCATACAACACGTTCATTGTTTACAATATAACCGGGCGGTATTATTGACGTGTGGTAATTTCTTACATCCAACCAATAAGATAAGAAAGATAATGTAAGTGAAAATCAAACAGGAACCCTTTTGTAAATGTGAGTACCAACGGAAATCTGACCCGCAATCTCCAGGTTGTAATATATATGTTGTCAAACAGATTATATGAAAGCACTTAAAAATCAGTGAAGTTTTTTTGAGGTGAAATTAAAAAAAATGTTTTTACAAATCACCCATAAAACTACATCAATAGTAGCTGTCGTTTCATATAAATATTTTAAAAACAGTTCTGAATTTTATTCCTTAAACTGCTATCGTCGACGATTTAACTACAACCCAAAAATATACTACCATCATTATGTACAAAATATCGACGAACAGAAATGAAAGGTGCCAACATTTAAAGGGTTTCCATGAATATTTTCCGTTTTATATTGGTATCGAAAATGAAAAATGCGTGTGAAAAGGGGTTTTTGGAGACTCAAAGGATGAAAAATGGTCGCATTTCAACCTCTGTCACATAGTTTGGCCTAAAAAATATGTAATCAGGAAATTTCTAAAATCCTTTCCGGTCTTTTTTATTATATTTATTAACAAATTTAAAATACGCGCGTATGTGGAGCTCGTTAAGACTGGTATGAACTTTTTTTGGTAATTAGACTCGACGCGAAAGATTTATTTCAATTCAGTTTTTTTATTGGAATAAAACAGCTTACGTCGTTAAAATGTTAAAAAAAATCATATTTTACGGACCATCGTAATTTTATTTTTAAAGAAAATAAATAGCATTAATAATTGGATATTTCGCGTTACATGTACTATACAACTGAGCATTCATTTTATGTCCTATTTACAAATTCGAAGTATGAATATTTATGATTTAAATCAGATGACCTGAAAATGAAGGCTGCATTATATAAAATTTATTTTTTCATATTAAAAATCAAGTTACATTTAAATTGTTAGAAAGATACAATGTATTTTATTTCCGATTATTTACTGTCCATATTTTTTATCTTGTTTTGTGTGAGAGTTTTTTGTAGAACTTTGGATGAAAATAAATTGGCAAGTTTTACAACTAACTTGATGAGAGATTTTTGTAACGAATACCTTTAAAAAACCATACATTTTTTAAATCATTGATAATTCTTGACAATTTCAGTATATTTTGCCAGTAAGAGATTTGAATGGCAGTAAAATATAAATGGCAAAAGCAACTCTGACAAGTTTGACAAAAATATATATTAACCGGTCTATACTTAGAAGAACCACAATCCA